>JACYVW010000046.1:0-313264 GCA_023065735.1 Coffea humblotiana | reverse complement strand
CACCAACCTCGGCAGGACCGGGTTTAATTCCACTGACCGTTTTATATCACGTTGGGATCGAGTTTCATCCCACCAATCTCAGCAAGACCGGATTTATCCCGCTGACCATTTATATCTCGTTGGAATGAGTTGTCTATCATCCCACCAATTTTGTTGGCAAGATCGAGTTTTATCCCGCTGACCGTTTATATCTCGTTGGAATCGGGTTTCATCCCACCAATTTCGGCAGGACCGAATTTTATCCCGCTGACCGTTTATATCTCGTTGGGACCGGGTTTTATCCCACCAACTGACCTTTTATGTTTACATGTTTTCAGTTCATGGCAGAATAACGACAAGTAAGAAATTTGGTGTCCACAACTTTGTCTCGAATTTCTTCGAAACTCGGACAAAAAGGGGCAAGTTGTAAACACCAAAATTTTAGCCTTTCTTTTTTTATTGTTTTATTTCATTTATTTGATTTTGTTTTAATTTTTTGTTTATTTTATTTTTATTTTTGTTAAGAAAATCATTTTATTATTATTAATTAATTCATTGGAAAGAAAAAAGGAAAAAATCATCAATCAAACACAAGAAATTTTTAGCATTTTTAGTTGATTTTGTTGACCTTGTTTTATTTCCATTTTGTTAAGAAAATCATTTTATTATTGCTAATTAAGCTAAAAAAATGAATGCCTCACACGCGCGTGCCATTTCTTTCCCATGGCTTCTGATACGAAGCCATGGAAAACGCTACAGTACAGGAAAACGCAATTTCATTTCTGATCTTTTCCACCTTTTCTTTCCTTCGTTTTTTTCACCATTGGATCATTTCAATCTCATTCCACTTGACTTTGATCCAAACCTTTAAAGTCTCGTGGAAACAAAGCCCAATCTGATGGCTCAAAAGATAGGCCGGTAAGCTGAGGTTCCTCGTGAACCTTTGAGATGAGGGTTTGAAGCCTTCATCTGATATAAAAGGAACAAAATGAGGTAGGATAGAGAGAGGACAGAGATGGAGGACAATTGAAGTGGCGGCTGAAGGAACAAAAAGGGGAAGGATGTTGCGGCTTGGGTGAGAGGAAAAAAGGAGAGAAAGGAAAGAAAAAGAAAGAGAGCTCTCGGTTGGGGGTGAAAAAGAAAAAACGAAGCAAGGAACCAAGGGAGGTTTCGGCTGGGAAAAAGGGAAACTTAGAAGAGCAAAAGAGAGAGGAAGGCCGTAGGCTGGAGGTGAGGCTGCAAAAGGAAAAGAGATTCAGGCTAAGGTGAGGAGGAAGGGAACTTCGAGGGCCAAACCTGAAGAAACTGAGAGAAAAAACTAGAGAGAGCCTGAGAGGAAGAAAGATAGGTGTTCGACTGGAAAAAGAAAAAAGACTACGGAGGAGTAGAAAGAGCTTCGGGTGGCGGCTGAGGAGAGAAAGGAAGGAGAAGAAAGAAAGAAAGAAAAGGCGGAGAGATCAAAAAGAGAGAAAAGAAAAGAAGGAAAAGTTGCAAAATTTTTGTGAAAAAAGGGCTGATTTTCAGCCATATTCGGATCTAATTATCTCTTTGACTATAGAGGGATTGGGGTAGATTTCAGTTTCTAGAACATCTACAACGTGAGGGGAGTAATTTTTGTTCAGATATCTTGAAGGAAAAACCATGGGAAGATCGCCAAATCAGGAGCCAAATTGACGGTTTCATCAGTGTTGAAGTTCTGCGGCGACCCTCTCGAACTTCATTTTCTGGATTGGCGTGATCTTTTAAGAGGATTTTCACGTTCTAATCTTCTTCACAAAGGTTCCAAGGTAATTTTAGCTTCTCCCTTTTGTTGCTTTAACACTATTTTATGAGAATTCAAGTGCAGAAGTTGTGATCTTGAGTTGTTTTTGCTGCGGGTCGATGTTTAGTAGCCATGACTATGTTTTCACCCTTTGAATCTTCATGTACAACTAGTTAAACATTGTTCTTTGTGTCATTTGCTACGTTCTGTTAGTCTTTGGCATGTTTAGGAGAAGAAAGCGAAAGAACCATGCTGCTAATCTCGCGACTTTGCATCAAAATCTTGATTTTTCTTCCCTTGTTATCTTGCGGTTCTTTTGTTTGAAATCTGAGTTGCGTAATCTTGTGTTGGGCTTGGAGTTTTGTGGCTAGTTGCTGTATTATTGGATCTAGCCTTTGTATCTAATAGAAATAGGTTGTATTTTCTTTTCTACACAAGATTAAATGATGGTTTGATGTTGGGTTGGTCAAAAATGCTGCTTTTTGTTGCGGTAGAAAGTTGCATGAACTGTCCAGATTTGCATGCCCTTTTTGTCTGATTTTTTTTTTTGTGTTTAAATCTAAAGTTTTATGTTGCAAAGTAAGAGGATTAGGTGGTAGTCTTGTTGTTTAGTTTCAAATTGGATTTGATTGTATTTGAGAGCTGCGGAAAGCTTGCGGATGTGAAATTGCAAAAGAATAGCTTTAGTTGCAGAAAGCCTTCGATGCTTGCATGGAAATGTTTTCAAAAATTGAATTTTAACCCCTCAAGTTCCTCGTAATTCTGTTATGGTCCAGAAACTTTGGAAAATTAATCAATCTTGTTCATTTAAAATGTTAACTTTCTTTGCCTTGATTTAATGTGATTTTTGATATATTATTCATGCGTTTTTGGATGAATTTAAAGGTTTAATAACTTTTTGATAAATTTATAGTTTTTGATTTGGATTTTTCATGGAATTTCGGGTAATTTTGTTGTTTAATCATAGCAAATGGGTCTTCATTCATTTTTTGTGAATTTTAGCATTTGGTTTGGTAGGTTTCATCTTAAGCCATTAGTTTTAATTTTTTTTAATTTAGACCCCTTAACATTTGTAATAATGATAATTTGACCCTCAAACTTCTTTAATTCTTTCAATTGAATCCTTGCTTGTTTTAATTTGTTGACTAGGGGTTGTTTACTTTTATTTGAATGCTTTGATTGATTCAATCTCATATTTATTTTCAATTCATGTGATTATTTGTTAATCAAAGTGATGCCTTGACCCTTTTATTGTTTTGGAGGGTAAATAAGGAAATTCCATTTCATTAGGTCACCAATCTAAGGGAGGTACACTCTACCCCTTTATTTCGATTTTACTTGACTCTATGTGCCCCTATGTGACTTTATGTTCTTAATTACATGCCTTTTGAATGTTTTTTTATTTTATTTATTTATCCATTCGCTTTATTTGTTTTAATTTTGTATATTTATTTTAGTTCAATTTTAATCATTTGAAAGGCATTTAAATGCCAAGTTGTAATAGTTAGGGGGCTCAAGACCTGTATTTAGATAGAATATGTAATAGTTAGGAATTTATTTATTTTTTTTTTCTCCCTTAGATTGTAGTTAGGGCCCCAAGTGTAATAGTTAGGGTTTTATTTGCTTTAATTGCTTGTGTATTTTGCATGCTTATGTGTTACGTGTTATCCGTTTTTTTAGGGTCTTGTATCTAGATATCATGATTATGTGTTATGTGTTTATGTGATTATGTGTTTACATGCTTATATTATGTTTTACATGATTAGTTAGTTATAATTATTCTGTGACGTCACTACACTAGTCCAAAGCTAGTTGTGGCCTCTTTCTCGACTCAACACTAGTCCAACGCTAGTGAGAATTTATAGACATGGGTTAGTCCAACGCTAGACCTTAGGGACCATTCACACGCCAGATCATGTTTGTGTGACTACACTATATTTTCATGCATATTTTTCACTTTCTAGGGTCTTTTATCATTTTTGCATGACATTCCCCCTTATACATATATCTCTTATCCTATATTTCCTCTTATATGTATATTCCTTACCCCTTTGTATGAAAATATAACATAAGACTTGCATTTCATTTAAGAATTAGAATTAGACTAGTACATTTGCATGATTAGATAAGAGAAATACCCCTCGAATATGGGATATGGACGAATTTGACTTTCTAATTTTAGCACGCTCGTATTCCCTCTGTTAAAGGGAACATTGAAATCACGAGTATTAGGCCCCCGCACCCGTTATGATGCATTCCTTTAGGTCACGTACATTATTTGTATAATTATTATTTTCTTTTCTTAGAATCTCATATCTTGCACATTCGTGATCTCTTCAAATAATCACTTTTGGGCGTCGCAATTAATGCGATTTGCACCAATTAAAATTCGAAGAGACATATTGACCCTTCCGATAACCATTAGGTCTAGATTCTGCATCCATATGGTACATTCAAATGTGATAAATTCTTAGGTTAAAATAAGAAAATTTTTGACTAAATCACGCAACTAGCTTTGGTTAGGTTGAAAGGGTGCTTTGGATTTTTTATCCTTGCCTTTCATTTCTTCAACTGTGACTCTCGACCCTTTTTCTCTAATTTCGTAGATTTGGAGTTGTTTAAAAAGGGTTTTTTCTGCTTTTTCTTTAAAAATTCATTTTAGGTGACTTGGTACAGTTTAACTCAATACCAAGTGGCGACTCCGATTTTTCATTCAAAAACCCATTTTAAATTATAATTTGGGCCAAAATCGCACTTTTAAACCCTATTTAGGCTCATTTTCTTTATTTATTCTTTACAAATCATTTAACTAACATTTTCACTAAAAAATAAGTCAAAAATTCATTTTTCTAAACTAGTTATTATTTTATTTTATTTTATTTTGAAAATGGGGCGACACAACATAGGAGATGTATGTGAACCTTAAATCCTAGCTTTCTTGTACTATATCAAGTATTTGAAGTTTTGATGGTAAACTAGGAGTTAAATGGATGTTGGTTGTGGTTAAAATTCTTGAACTAACCAAGTGGTAGTAGGGTTGGTTGTTTTGCATACCATGTGTTTGATGAATTGCTTGAGCTTTATTCATAGTTTTCCTTTATGTATTTACATGTTTTGGACCCTTTTTAAGTTAAAGATAACACTTGGTATGATGTTTAAATTAACTACAATGAAAGGATGAAGGTTGGTGAGATAAGTGAATTAGTGGACTGTTTTGTTTACTCTTGGCTGACCGATTTTGTAGGAGAGGTTTCTTCTTGATTTTGTGGTTCATTTGCACCTTATTTAAGTCTAAGAAACCTGAATAAACATTGGTTTAAGGTTTTGGTGTGAGTTTAAATGGAAATTAAGCAAGACAAGTGGTTGTTTTTGGGTAAGAAATGGACTGTTTTGGTTTATTTTGGTGGTTAGACTGTTTTGACTCTTTTAATCATTTATGTGTATTGCATTTTGAGCTCCAATGGTACTAGATAACTTGCTCCCCTGTATATGAACCATAGGAGATTGAATTGGAAAAATTTGAGCCAAAACAAGTGAAGTTAGCATCAAGAACTAGTGTAACTTTGCTAGGGTTTTAGGGCTGATCAGAACTAGAAAATCAGCCGATTTCCCTAGATTACTGGTACTGATAGGAGATGAACTAGAGTGTGAATTGGTACCATTGGAAAGCCCTTCGAGTCTAGTTTCCAACGCCGCTAACGGTACCTGATTCCGACCTTCTTATAGTGAGATATGGTTGTTTTCCCCGAGACTGCACGGGCGCGACTGTTTTACTCGCGAAAGAAGACTTTGAATTTGAATGAAAATTTTCTTTTGCCCAACTTTCTTGCACTTGTCAAACTTGTTTTCTCCATGACCTTTTACTGAATTTTGGGCCTAACTTGCATGGTGAATTGAGTATGTGACCGCCCCACTTCTCCCTAAGGCGAACCAAAAGGTATCGGCCGGGACGCCTGCCCTGTGACGGCCCCACCTCCTCTAAGGCGAACCAAAGGGTCGGTGGACGCGCCTGCCCCAGCTCTCGCCAGGACTACCAGATCAAATCATTCATAAAACCTTACCAAACGGTCCAAGAATTTCGGGAAAATGAATCATCGGAAAGCGCAAAGGACCGTGGCCACGTCATAATCCGACCAAATTTTTCTTCCTCGTTCAAGCTTCACACTCGCTCGATATCCCCAATGGATACAAGAAATTTTACATAACCATAGAAACGTACAATCTCAAACGAATACGCTTGAAACACTTGATTACACACTTATATGCATATATACATCAGAGTCTTCAGCAAGTCAACTTGAAATACAAGCCATAGTAACCCATAACGCATACAAAATACAATTAGGGTTTCAGTTACAGAGGAGCATGATTCAAAAGAATGTCTACACTAGCTCGACTCTTTCTTCAAAAATCATAGCTCTCAAAATATTGAACCCTGTAAGGAAAACAAAGATAACGGGAACGGGGTGAGCTTACGCTCCATGAGGTACCACAAGTACAAGTAGTCAAGGAATCATGGCATTTCACTTTTAAGGCACATATACACATCATATAAGGAAATGAACAAACACTTCAGATAGAAAGGATACAGGTGGCTCTCAAGAGCCAAATTCCCGTTGCAATACTTGATCCCAACTCATTGACGCTCCGTCAACGTTCGAAGAAACAAACATGACCGTAGACCCCACTTGACATCAAATTCCGTCCACCGAACATACCTCTTGCCGGGCCCGAACATCACACACAGAACAGAGGTGGTAATACTCGAGTATACCGCAAATCCTGAGTCTCCAATACCCAAAGATTTCCCAGAAACAGACTACCGTGGCTCGTTATCTAATTGACCAGGCCCTTGCCGGCTCAACTCGAGTAACTAGCCACAGGATTTGAGCTCAAAGGTCACAGAAGGGTCGTTGGATACAAGCCTCCAAACGATGTCAGAACAGACACAAATAACAGATTCAATTTCATACAGTAAATGATCACACAGGCAAGAGAACGAGTGTGATAAAGTACACCCTCGTCTCATTCAGAATAAACAGAGTTCATAGTCATTCAAGTCACAAATTTCAAGTACAAATAAACCAGTTAAGCAACAAATCAGGGGAGTGGGTACACTCACCAGTTCAAGCAAAAATAACTTCAAACTTTTCCTCCCAAAGGATGGCTTTGGTCACCGTCACGTCCTAATAACAACCAAGGTAAAACAATTATAGTTTCCCCATCCACAAACCCAAGAAACAGAATGCACAAATGAGACTCGACTACAAGTTCGTAGGCCGAGTCAAGTTAACTACTAGGGCCAAGAAATAACAATGTGGCTTTAGAGTAAAAAGGTAGCGGTTGGTCTTAAAACATGAACAACCCTAGACCCTTCATTTCTAGTCAAAATCAACCCAACCTCAAAAGGAGTCAAGTAGCCCTAAAATTTTGGACAGCATGCCCCTTGTATTTCGCTATTTTCCAACCATTTATGGCTTCATTATTTTTCTCAATTCAGCCCCAAAATCACACACAAATAATCTTACCACAATAAGCCTTTCACTTGCTCAATGTCATTCAATTACAAAATAATGCTAGCAATGCGACCGGAACTAATGTTCAAGACAAATAACAAAATAACACGTTTGACATCTCTTGTGTTTCGGTCACAACCAAAGATACGCTTATCGGATTGGGGTACACTTTATACCCTTTCGAAGCTAAGACAGAGTACTACATTTCCTATGAAGACATAAACACCCAATTCGTTCATTTTCAAGGTCAAAATATGCAAACGCAGAGAAAACAGAACACTGTCCACAAAACAGTACATTTGGCAGTCAAGGGTATTTTTGTCATTTCACATGCTACCATGCTCCGATTGATTTAAAATTTTGTAGGCCCGCTAGATAACACCATTTCCTATAACTTTTATGTTTTGACCTAATCCTGATTCGGCCTCTAACATGGACGAATTAAACAGGTCAGAACAGGGCAGTTTCAACCTTAAAGCTGGAAAGTTTCTTTAGGCAAGTCCATCTAGCACATAATACACTAATTTATCACATAACAAAACTATCAAACCATGGCCAATCATTAATCATCACATGAGGGCAGAAAATTCACTATAAAAACTGAAATTTATCATAACACTACTTCAACCCATGAAATTTCTCACAAAACTACATATTTAACAATTCTAATCCACCAATTTACAATTATTAAGAGCAAAGAGGAATTTCTAGACAAGTTACCTTGGAACCTTAAAAAAGATGGTAGCTTAGGGTTTCCTCTTCCAAAATCACTCCACCAAAAGCTCTAAACCTTCTTAGTGAGTAACTTTTATGGAGTAGTTTGAAATTTTAACGGTTGGAACTCAAGATTTGAGAAAGAAATTGAAGATGCAAGATGAAGTTTTCTCTCTTTTTTCCTCTCCCTATTTTCGGCCAAGAAGACAAGAAAGTGAAGGAAACTTTGGTCAAATTTTGAGTTTTAGTAAAGGTAAGAAACTTGGGTCAAAGTTGGGTAGATTTCCGACAAGTGTCGCCGTAGGATCAAAGCTCAATTTTTTTCTTTTCCTCTCTTTTATTATTCAATAATTTCGGCTGATTAGAGGAGATATTTAAGGCTGATTTTGTTCAATTAATAACAAGGAGATTAAGGTAATAAAGTAGTGTTCAAGTGGTGCACTCAATCGGTAGCGAACGGTACCCGTCGGTTCAAACCGATTTTCCTTAAATCGCGCGTACTAGGGTTTTAACTTATGATTCACTAACTTATTATTATCACTTATAATCACACACTTTCTCTTATCTAAAACTCACTCTTAATCACCAAATTTAGTACACACTCCACACCAATTAATCACACTACCAAAAGACGTAAAAACCCTAGTTTACCTTAACGATGAAAGTAAAGGAAAAACCCTTGGTTCTATGATTAATTGTAACTAAGAAGGAAGTGAATGAGTAGTAAAGCTATTGTAAAATAATGGATTCCAAATAAAAGAGAATTTTTAAGAAAATATGAGGAATTTTACAAGTCCTCAAGATCACGCTACCAAAATGCACACAAAAACACACACCAAAACCC
Source organism: Coffea humblotiana (assembly GCA_023065735.1). Classification (NCBI taxonomy): domain Eukaryota; kingdom Viridiplantae; phylum Streptophyta; class Magnoliopsida; order Gentianales; family Rubiaceae; genus Coffea; species Coffea humblotiana. Next base: position 304,449 of record JACYVW010000046.1, on the reverse strand, counting down.
TAGTATGCATAAAAACCCTAACTTATACCCTTCCTTTAGAAAACTTTTAACTTGAGTCATAAATATCAAAAATTTATAGAACTGGGCTTGTTAAAAACTAGATTTCAAAATACTAAGAATCTTTAGAAGACACCTCAAAGAGATTTAATTCATAAATTAGTCCAAATTGAGTCATAAGCTACTACAACATTCCTATTTTTACTTGTGCAGGGCAGAATTTCAGTCAACTTTGCCAATTTCCTAGAATTCATAGACATTGATTCAAACTCTAAATTTTATACCGTAGGAAGCCCTCTGAGTCTAGTTTCAAACGCAATAAACGGAACTCAATTCCGACTTCCCTATACGAAGTTATAGCCAATTTCCCAAAGTTGCGCAGAGCCTCCTGCGAAAATTCTAGATTTTCTAACAACTTGAGATTATGAAACTTTTCTTAACAAAATTCACTCCCTTGACTCAAATTCAACCATTAAAGCAACCAAGAATCAAAGGTAAGTGAGTTCACAGAAGGGTTATAAAGAAAAGTAAAATTTCAGGGTCTCACATGCCCAACTCTCGCCAGGATTCGGTAAAATTCCCGTTCAAGTTTAATACCATAATAACTAATAAGACAAGATGAAATAAGAAAGAGAAATCACTTCCATATATAAATATCCAATCTTACACCACAAGTTCAAAATACATCCACTTTCCAAAATATACAACTTCCCAAAAGATGTCTAGACAAATACATTTCAAAATTCTAGCCAAAAGAGCCATCAAGTAGGCTTTTCCATAATCCCTTTCAGTTCAGCTCCTGTTAAGGAAAATAAATCTAACGGGATGAGCGGATGCTCGTGAGGCCCAGAAAACATGCAAAACACGTAGTTCAAATAACAATAACACTTGAACAAGAATGAAAGCTGTAACATTCAAGTAATTCACAATTAACAATAAACACACTTGATAAGGATACAGGAGCTCTCAAGAGTTATTTTCCACTTGCTCAATCCAGAACCTCCACGAATTGACACTCCGTCAATCTGGTAGGTTATAATCCGTAGAACTTTACTTACACTTTCCCCGTTCACCGTTACTCCTCCTGCTCCGGGCCCGCACTTCTTTTTTTTTTTTAAGGCGATACTACTTGAGTATGCCAAGCAAGATCTCTCCAATAGATCAAGTTTATACACTTTTCCCATGGCTCGCCAAGCTTCTCGACCAAACCCATGCCGGCTCAAGTCGCAAGGTCGGCCGATGAGATTCGGGCGCCCCCCACTATTATCACTAGGAGTCGCGGAGATTCACTCCAATCGACATAAACAACCAGAGCATAATTAACCATTGTAACACTTCACTTAATACACTTAACAATTCACTTCAATCAATTCAAATACACTTCACTTAAATGAGAACGAGTGTGATAAAGTACACACTCGACCCGGCATTTCAAAATACTCAATCAATAATAACAATTAAGCACGTAACAATTTTTCACACACTTGACACTCACCAATCAAAATAGAGAGTAAGTGTTCAAACACCTTCTAGGCATCCGCTTCGAGATCCTCTTGAAGGTTTCCTTGAGCGCCTGAGCAAATAATAATTGACTATCACACATTATTACTTATAAACCTCTTGTTAACAAGGAGGATTGTACACTTGTACAATACTAAGAAAATATCACGAAAGAGAGCCTTAATTACTCGTAATTCGAGACTCAAAAGTGGGGTTTAGTAACACAAGAAAAAACTGATTTCTTTCATGAAATCAAGTTTAAAACGGTCAACCAATATCAAAAGATAGGGAAGAGTTTCAAAAAACTCATTTCCCATCGAGTCGGAAAATTTCGGTTTTGCACGTCAAACTTAGAAAAGTCAGAACTTGCACTCAGTAGGTCCAAAATTGGAAAACTTTATACCGTTGGAATCTTGGTTCAGAATACTAAAAGTTCGCAGAAGACACTTTTCCAAGATTCTAAACGGAAGACATTTAAATTTCAGCTCAAAATGGCTGACTTGAGCATACAAGACAGTTTCGATCATGTTTTTCGGCAAACTTTGGAAATTCGGCAAAAATTCACAGAAAGTGAACTAGCCTATGAAATTTGTAACACAATATAAGTTCCAAATAGGTTTTCAAAGACGATCAATGGAACTAAATTTGGAGTTATGAGTATCAAGTTATAGCAGTTCCAAGTCGATAAATTTCCACTACTAAACAGTGAATTTTTCCAGATTTGAAAGTAAACTTTGGCACATCATTTGTATATCGAAATGGTCTTATAATGACACCAAATTTGGTACAATTAAACTTCCATATGATGAATACTCCTCTATCAAATTTCACATAAAACTCATATGGGAAGGTAGTTAACAAAACTACCAAAGTTCAAGAAATTTCCAAGACAAATCTGTCTTCTTGTTTTCTTTCCCTTTTCAAACATTTTGTACCATGAAATCAGTCCCATTTTGGTTCATTTGTGAAACCAAGTCCAAGAAAAATTTGATAAGTAATTGATAATTGGTTGACATCAAAATTTCAAAATAAAACATTTCACAAACAACTAAACCAGTCAGCTAGTAAAAGGAAGGGTTTTCCAGCTTTGCTGCAGTTTGGAAATTGAACCATATTTCACTCAATGCAACTTGGAATTGAGAATAGTTAGTGGCGTTGGAAAATAGAATCATAAGGCTATTTTATTAGAACAAATCATTTTCAAAATCAATTCATAAGTGAGAGAAAATACAATCAGAAAATACAGCTTCTACCTTTCTTTGGAATAGACCCTCAGAACAGCACAGTAAAGTTTTCTGAGTCACTATGGCTCACTCATTTCGAACTAGAAAGTAAGTTTTATACCGTTGGAAAGCTACAATTGTCTAGTTTCAAATGCCTCAAACGGCACTTAATTTTGACTTTGGTACACAGAGATATGTTCGTTCAAAGGTACACTGTTCAGACTGCCTGAACATGTTTTCCAGGTTTCTTCAATTTTCGAAATCTCAAGTTTTGCTCAACCAATTCAAATGATTTTTCGTAGAAACTTTTTACACACCATATACAACATATATACATCAGTGTCACAATCATTTGAGCATCAAAAATTCGAAATATAAGCAAGGCAATAACAGGACAGATTCGGCCAGCATTCCTGCGAAATTTTCCTTTGGCCTTTCCTTCATTTCTCACCATAATCTTTTCATCTTCACACATAACAATCGTATTCAGGCAATTACACCTCAAGCTAGCTACCTAGAGGTCACCACAAGATCGCTAGCCTAACATTTAAAGCAAGAAATTAAACATCCTCAAGTCCGCTAGCCTAATCCATGCATAGGGTTCAAACCCTTGCAAAAAAAGCTCCAATCTTTGAAGAAAATAGAAAGGTTCAAGGTTGATGAAGGCTACCTCTTATCTTGTGAAGAAACCAAAAATTTTGACGTAAAATCTCCAAAGAAAACCTGCAAGAAGGTGTCTTCTTCCTAGCTTAAGTTGCTCTCCAAGTAGTTTGTGAGTTGTGTGAAGAATTTGAAGTGAAATGGTAGCAAGACTTGGAGTAAAAATGATGAAGCTTCTTCCTTCTTCCCTTGCTATTTTGGTTGGCTCCAAGAGAGAGAAAAAGAGAGTGTTTTGAGTTGTGAAGCTTCTCTTGGAAGCTTAACGGATTTGTGGCCAAAATTTGTGCAAAAGTCAACTAGGAATAGTGCGCGCGCGCGGCTACTGTACCACCGTTTTCTTTCTTGTTTGTTTCATTTGTGTACTAAACCTCCAATGTAATTCATTTAACACTATGATTATTTACTCTTAGTAGTCTAGTATAAATTTCTTAATTCTCCATTTACCCGTTCCGCCTCGATATACGCGAACTTCTGATTCGCGCGCGATAAAGTGAAACTTAAAAGGAATTCATGTAACGATATTATAATTAGCTAATACTAGGGTAAATGTGACAGCCCCACCTCTCCTTAGGGCGTACCCTAGGGTATCAGCGGACTGCCTGCCCAACTCTCGCCAGGACTCGGTCGATCAAGGAACTAACACTAGAAATATTCAGTGGAATAACTTCAAAGCAATGGTGCAAACCTTAATGGCAAACAATCGCCACGTCCACTTTCCAAACTTAAAACAACAAAACTTCACACTTACAATTCCATTCTAGAATTACATAACATAAGTCGAACTTAAATATTTAAGCTTGTAAAAGTCAAAAGTAAAGTTAACTTAACAAAAGGGTTTACAAGTTCAAGTAAAATAAAGTTAAGAAAACTCTCGACCGAAAGTCCGTCTCCGATCTGTTAAGGAAAACAAAGGGAGTGGGGTGAGCTATAGCTCAGTGAGGTTCCAAGTAAAACAAGTAAGCACATAGTCAAATAAGGACATAATATAATCAAGTAGATACCGTGTAGTACAAGAACAATTTAATCACAGTTCAATTTAAGGATACGGGTGGCTTTCAAAAGCCAAATTTCCATGAGCTTGATCATACCAGGGTCCGTTCACTCTCCGTCAACACTTGCATTCGAAGAATATAAGGTCCGTAGAACACCACTTTCTCCAATCTCCATCCACCAGTCAACCCCCTACCGGGCCCGCACTCCATAACAGTAGTTAGGTAATACTCGAGTATACCGGTTTCCAGTAATCAGTAAACAGTCCCCAAGGTTTATCGGCCGTTTCGACCAAGCCCTTGCTGGCTCGATTCAACCGACTCACCTATGAGGTTGGGTACCCAAACAGTAGCAGTAGTTGATGGGGTATCACCCAAACAACTCAAGTACAGTCACATATAGAGAATTCACATCTCATAATTGCAGTATACAGAGCCACAGTGGAAAATGAGGGAGGTCGAGTGCGATAAAGTACACGCTCGCCTCCATTTTATCAAAGCATGGTTTGGCTCAAACAGTCGTAATTCAAGTATTCAAATATTTCATATAAGCAGATAGCAGGTAGTAGAACACTCACCTGTCAAGCAATGTAGTAGTCAAGCGTCAAGTCATGTGGTTACGTTCACCACCGTTTCCCACTCCTAGGGTAACGAGTGAAATCGTTAACAAACTAGGTTTCATACTAAGTCAAAAGTGAGCTCATTAGGTGACCAAATGAGTGGTTAAATCTACTCAATTCACCGTGAAAGTTAGGCCCAAAATGCAGCAAGAGTTCATGGGAAAACAAGTTTAACAAGTGCAAGAAAGTTGGCCAAAAGAAAAGTTTCATTCAAGCTTAAAAGGTTCTTCGCGGGTAAACAGTCGCGCCCGCACAGTCTCGGTAAAACGGCTATATCTCACTGTAGGAAGGTCGGAATTAGGTGCCGTCAGCGGCGTTGGAAACTAGACTCGAAGAGTTTTCCAACCGTACCAAGATCACACTCTAGTTCGTCTCCTAGAATTACCAGTAACTCAGGGAAGTCGGCTGATTTTCCAACCCTGGATCAGTCTCAAACCCTAACAATTGCACACTAGTTCTTCATGCTAACTTCATTTATTTTGGTTCAAATTCACCCAAATCAGTCCTTTAATGTTCATACACAGGGGGTTAAGTCATTTGGTACCATTGGAGGTCAAAATACAATAAATAAACATGATTAAGGGTTACCAAAATAAGCTAATTACCATGAAACCCTAAACCAGTCCACTTGTACAAAACTACCACTTTACTTGTTCCAAATTTCATTCCAATTCACACATGAGCTTAACCAATCTCTAGCCAAGTTGTTTAGGCATGATTAAGGTGTAAACAAACCACAAAAATCATGAACAAACCCTCTCTTCTTAAACCGGTCAGCCATGGTAATGAAAACAGTCCATATTTTCTTCTATTCGTCCAACCTTCATCCTCTAATGATTCTCACTTAAATCACATATCAAACATAGATCTAGCTCAAAAAAGGTTTAAGACATGTAAATGCTTCATAAACAATCATGAACAATGGGCAAACATTTCATCAAATACTTGGTAGGCATACCAAACGGCAGATTTGACATCCCATAGCATTTTAGTCATAACCGGAGTTATGTTTATTGAATTAGGGCAAACCTTATACTGTTTCGAAGCTAAGACAGAGCTCTACAATTCTTATGAAGACACCTCAACCCAGTTCTCAACCTAACCTAGTCAAATGTATCCAAACAGTCCCAGATTTTCCAGTTCAAAGCTCACTGGAAAATTCAACTGGCAGTCCTGATTTATTCAATCATATCTCAGCGCACACAACTTCGATTCAGGTTATTCCAAAGCCATTGGAAAGCTAAGATACAGGGCTATAATTTTTAAGAGACATCAAAAGCTAAATCAGTCATCTTCCCGGTCAAAATGACCAATTACAGAGGCAAAAGATCAGTTCGGACAAAAACAGGACATCAGGGGCATTTTGGTCCTTTCACAAGCTATCCTGCTCCGATTGAGCTGAACATTTGCAGGCATATTCTACACTCAATTCTATACAACTTTCATGTTTTGTACAAAAGCTAGTTTGGCCATTATCATGGTCGAAATTCCAGTTGAAATAGGTACAAAATCTGGAATCAAGCTGGGAAAAATTTCAGCTTACTTATCTATGGCAAAGTTATGAGAAATCTTCAATTTCTTCAAGTTTACAACCATCATAATCCATCAACCACATCATTATCTACAAAAATCAAGTTTAAAGGGTTCAAGCAACTTAAGATTGAAAACTTACTTACCTCTTTAGCTCTTCAAGAAGACCAAACAAGCTTCAAGTTCATTTCTTTCCTCCAAGAACTTGATCCACAAGACAAAATAGGTAGTAGAAGTTGCCAAGCTTCGATTTCTCACAAGTTCTCAAGATTTTAGCTAGGATTTGGGATGTAGAAAATTTTTCTCTCCTCCCTCTCTTTCTCCCTCTAATTTTCGGCCAAGAGGAGATAAAACAAGACAAGAAATTGCTCCAAAATCCTAGTATATACTCGAATGTTCTAGAGTCAAACCCTAGTCAAAATTAGTGGCTAATTAAATCAAGATCAAATCTTATAGCGACAAGTGTCACAATCCTATGCTAATCCAAGGTGATTTGTCTCCCTTAATCACACTTTAATACTCTCTTAATCATGCTTAAATCCTTAATCAAATCTTAATTGAAATTGCCCTAAAACCCCTCAACTTTTGAAAGTTTTCCGCTAAACCCTAGAAATTCTAAATAAAGAGAGATTGAGTAAGGAATTAGTTTTAAAACTTTTGCTTGTCATATAAATGAATCTTTGGAGTAAAACCCATCATTAAACAAGCAAGTAAAGACCTAAATCATGAAAACTATAAATTTAATCAAAATCAATTAGAATTGAACAAAGAAAGTTTAAGTGAAATGCATGTGAAAACTAGGGTTCTTACCGTAAATAATTATAAAATAACTATTTTAGAAATAAAAACATGAGTCCTCACACGAGTCTAGTATTAATTTCTCAAATCTCTAATTAATTTGTATCGGCGCGTCTTTCGGAAAACTATCGACGTGCGAGCGATATAAGTTTAATTTTAACTCACTCACATCTAATCTCTCAATTAACTTTTCTTAGTATACTATTGATCATTCTTAATTCTCCAAGATTATTGTACTTTCGAATCAAATTTTGTCTCGAAAAATGTGTACTCGTTATTCCTTACTAAATGAGCCTCCGAAAAATAAATTTTGCTAATGAAACGTTTTAAAAACATAAGGGAGACATTGTTCCATACAAATGGATGTAAAATGGTTGAAATAAATTATTCGGAGAAAACGAGTGAATAAATAATTAAATAAGCTAGCAAAATAAGATAAAATAAGAAAATTTTCGGGTTCTCACAAAGTAGATTTAACCACTCACTTGGTCACCTAATGAACGCACAGTTGGGCTGGAAATGAATCTAGATTGTTAACGATTTCACTCGTTGCCCTAGAATTGGGAAATGGAGGTGATCATAACCAAAGGACTTGACGTTTGATCATTGCATTGCTTGACAGGTGAGTGTTCCACTGCCTGTTAACTGTCTATGTGAAATATCTAAATACTTGATTTGCGACTATTTGAGCCAAACATTGTTTTGATAAAAATTGAGGCAAGCGTGTACTTTAAAGCACTCAACCTCCCTCGATTCCACTGAAGCTCTGTATACTGCTATTATGAGATGTGATTTCTCTATATGTGACTGTGTATAAGTTGTTTGAGTGATACCCCATCAACTACTGCTACTGTTTGGGTACCCAACCTCATAGGTGAGTCGGTTGTATTGAGCCAGTAAGGGATTGGTCGAGAAAATCGATAAACTCTGAGGACTGTTTAATGAAAACTGAAAAACCAGTATACTCAAGTATTACCTACTCACTGTTTGAGGAGTTCGGACCCGGTAAGGGGGTTGACTGGTGGACGGAAATTGGAGAAAGTGGTGTTTAACGGACATTGTATTCTTGAAATGCAAACGTTGACGGAGAGTCAACGGATTCATGTATGATCAAAGCTCAAGTGGATTTGGCTTTTGGAAGCCACCTGTATCCTTGAATTGAACTGTGATTAAACTGTTATAGTACATTACGGTGCTTACTTGTTTACATTACGCCTTTATTTGACCATGTGCTTACGTGTTATTTGGAACCTCACTGAGTTTTAACTCACTCCACTCCTTTTGTTTTCCTTAACAGATCGGGGATGAAATTATGGTCAAGAACTTTCATAGTTTAACTTTTGTCTTGGACTTGTATTTTGGCTTGTACTTTTTTTGTTTAGAAGACTTTACTTTTGATTCTTGTAAATTTGAATTTATAAGTTCGACGTATGTTATGTAAATTAAGTGTGGAGTGGTAAGTTTGACATTTAGCTCTATATTCTAAGTTTGGAAAGTTGGCATGGCAATTATATTTCCATTAGGGTTTGCAATCTTTGCTTTGAAGATATTTCATCAGTTTTCTTGAGTTGCTAGTTCTTTGATCGACCGAGTCCCGGCAAGAGTTGGGTAGGTGGTCCGCTGATACTCTAGGGTTCGCCTTAGGGAGAGGTGGGGCTGTCACAGGTGGTATTAGAGCCTAGGTTTGAATTGGCCTGGGCGTGTTAGAAATTTTCAACTCGAGCATTATATATGATTATTTCCCCTTAAGAGTACAAATTTTATCCACACTTTGTGTAGGATGGACGGACATAGTGGCCCTAACAATAGTCCGGTTGGCGCATAGCCCCGTGCTCCACTACCTATTATTAGATACCAGATTCGACCAGGAGGAGCTGCCGTGCATTGGAGTCCTGCTAACCACCATCCGCGATGCGAGTGCCGCCATACTTATGCCTATCCCAATACTGTAGTTCTGGCGGTGGTGGAAGAGAGAAAGGCTCTAGCGAAGGATAACGCTAGGCTGGAAGTTGAAGTGAATCAGTTAAAGGAAACTATTAAGATGCAAGCCGATCGGATCAAAGAACTTGAGTATGATGTGGTTGAGGGTCAGGAAAGGGTTGATGACCTCTGTGCGTAGTTTGGAGAAGTTCAGGAGTGCATGGTTAAGGGAGCCATGAAAGTGAAGAATAGAGTGGAGTCCATTCTGAATATTTGTGATGATCTACTTGGAGATGTGAGTCATGAGGCTTCCCACATCGGAGGCGAGGCAGGAGCTGAACTTGCCCAGGATGGGGGGTCAGCTAGTCCCGCGACAGATTGAGCCATGACTATTAGGTTACACTTTTGGATGATTTTTGTGAGAACCTTCACTTTAAAAATCCAATCTCCCCAAATTACTTGCCTTGCCCTATGATTTAAATCACCTCATACATGCCCTTGTATTACATTTCCCATGTGTTACAACAATTTAACATACATTGCATTTCATTTCTTTTGACTGGAAGTAAGACAATTGCTTGAGTTGATTTCAAATAATTCACCCCTTACATGTTTTTAAATGACCTTTATTTGTAGTAGGAACTTTATGTGAAAGGTTAGGGGTGTTAAATAAGTATTAGTGCATTTGGAAGGGTTGAATTATCATTAGTCAAAAGATTAAGAGAAGTAGTGGGCAAGAAGTGGGCTATGTGGCAAACCCCTAGCCAAGTATTTTGTTGACCAAAGGTTAACTAATAATTTAAACCATCTTGGCCCTTTTATTTCTTCTTGTTGGCTGAACCTTATAGCTCCAAAAGAGAAGAGAGAGAGCTCCAATTTCTTGCTTTCTAACCCTAGTAATCAAGAGCCAAACAAATCAAAGAGAAAGATTGGGAGATAGTGAGAAATTTCCTTCCAACCTTAGGGTTTGATGCAAGCTTGAAGTCTTCATTTGGTGGGTTGATTTGGTGGTTCAAACTTCCTACAAGAGAGGTAAGTGTTCTTTAAATGATGTGGTTGATGGATTATGATGGTTGTAAACTTGAAGAAATTGAAGATTTATCATCACTTTGTCATAGTTAAGTAAGCTGAAATTTTTCCCAGCTTGATTCCAGTTTTTGTACCTACTTCAACTGGATGTTCGACCATGATAACGGCCAAACTAGCTTTTGTACAAAACATTAACGTTATAGAGAATTGAGTGTAGAATATGCCTGTAAATTGTCAACTCAATCGGATCAGGATAGCTTGTGAAATAACTAATTTACCCCTGCTGCCCTGTTTCTGTCCGAACTGATATTTTTGTCTCTGTAATTGATCATTTTGACCAGGAAGAAGACTGATTTAGCTTTTGATGTCTTCTTATGAAATAAACCCTGTATCCTAGCTTTCAAATGTCTTTGGAATCACCTGAATTGGAGTTGTGTACGCTGAGATATGATTGAATAAATCAGGACTGCCAGTTAAATTTCCCAGTGAGCTTCGAACTGGAAAATCTGGGGCTGTTTGGGTAAATTTGACTAGGTTAGGTGGAGAACTGGATTGAGGTGTCTTCATAAGAATTGTATAGCTCTGTCTTAGCTTCGAAACGGAATAAGGTTTGCCCTAATTCAATAAACATAACTCCAGTTATGACTAAAATGCTATGGGATGTCAAATCTGCCGTCTGTATGCCTACCAAGTGTTTGATGAAATGTATGCCTACCAAGTGTTTGATGAAATGTTTGCACCTTGTTCATGGTTGTTAATGAAGCTTTTACATGTTTTAAACCTCTTTTGAGCAAGGTCTATACTTGATATGTGGTTTAAGTGCAAATCATTAGAGAATGAAGATTGGATGGCTAAAGGAAAATATGGACTGATTTCAATTTCCATGGCTGACCGGTTGGAGAAGGAAGGGTTTCTCATTGCTTTTTGTGGGTTTATTTACACCTTAAGCATGCCTAAACAACTTGGCTAGAGATTGGTTAAGTTTATGTGTGAATTGGAATGAATTTGGAACAAGCAAAGTGGCTAGAAGGACCATTAGTGGACTGGTTTAGGATTTCTTATTTTCTAGACTGTTGTGGTCACTTTAATCATGGTTATGTGTTGTGTTTTGAGCTCCAATGGTACCAAATGACTTAATCCCCTGTATAGGATCACTAGAGGACTGATTTGGGTAAATTTGAACCAAAACAAATGAAGATAGCATGAGGAACTAGTGTGCAATTGTTAGGGTTTGAGACTGATCCAGGGTTGGGAAAACAGTCAAATTTCCTGAGCTACTGGTACTGCTAGGAGATGAACCAGAAGGTTTTCTTGGTACCGTTAGAAGCCCTTCGAGTCTAGTTTCCAACGCCACTGACAGTACCTAATTCCGACCTTCTACAGTGAGATATAGCCGTTTTACCAAGACTGCGCTGGCGCGACTCTTTTACCCGCGAAGAACCTTTTAAGCTTGAATGAAACTTTCCTTTTACCCAACCTTTTTGCACTTGTTAAACTTGTTTTCTCATGAACTTTCACTGCATTTTGGGCCTAAATTTCATGGTGAATTGAGTAGACTTAACCACTCACTTAGTCACCTAATGAGCTCACTTTTGGCTTGGAATTAAGCCTAGTTTGTTAACGATTTCACTCGTTGCCCTAGGAGTGGGAAACGGTGGTGAACGTAACTGCACGACTTGACGTTTGACTGCTACATTACTTGTCAGGTGAGTGTCCACTACCTGCTACATGCTTATATGAAATATCTGAATACTTGAATTACGACTGTTTGAGCCAAACTATGTTTGATAAAAATGGAGGCGAGCGTGTCCTTTATCGCACTCGACCTTCCTCATTTTCCACTGAGGCTCTGTATACTGTGATTATGAGATATGAATTTTCTATATGTGACTGTACTTGAGTTGTTTGGGTGATACCCCATCAACTATTGCTACTGTTGGGTACCCAACCTCATTGGTGAGTCGGTTGTATCGAGCCCAGCAAGGGCTTGTCGAGAAGGCCGATAATCCTTGGGGACTGTTCACTGATTACTAGAAACTGGTATACTCGAGTATTACCCAATTACTGATATGGAGTGCGGGCCCGGTAGGGGGTTGGTTGGTGGACGGAGATCGGAGAAAGTGGTGTTCTACGGACTGAATATTCTTTGAATGCAAGTGTTGACGGGGAGTCCAACGGACACCGGTATGATCAAGCTCAAGGGGATTTGGCTTTTGGAAGCCACCTGTATCCTTGAATTGAACTGTGATTAATTGTTATTGTACTATACGGTGTTTACTTGATTATATTATGCCCTTATTTGGCTATTTGCTTACTTGTTTTACTTGGAACCTCACTGAGCTTTAGCTCATCCCACTCCCTTGGTTTTCCTTAACAGATTGGGGACGGACTTTTGGTCAAGAGTTTTCTTAGTTTATTCTACTTGAACTTGTAACCTTCGTTTAAGATGTTTTTACTTTTGACCCTTGTAAGTTCAACTTTATAAGTTCGACTCATTGTTATGTAATGTAGTATGAAGTCAGTAGTGTGACGTTTAGTGAATTTCTAAGTTTTGGAAAGTTGGCTTGTCTAATGTTTTCCATTAGGGTTGTACCGTTTATTTTGAAGTTATTCCTGCGTATCTTGAGTTACTAGTTTCTTGATCGACCGAGTCCTGGCAAGAGCTGGGCAGGCAGTCCGCTGATACCTTAGGGTCCGCCCTAGGGAGAGGTGGGGCTGTCACAGGTGGTATCAGAACCTAGGTTTGAATTGACCTGGGTGAGTTAGAAATTGTCGACTTGAGGATTATATTTGATTATTTCCCTTAAAGAGTACTTAAGTTTATTCTCCCTTTGTGTAGGATGGACGGATCTAGTGGCCCTAGCGATAGACCAGTTGGCGAGATGTCCCGTGAGGACTTACCGATGATTAGATACCAAATCAAGCCAGGAGGTGCTACAACCTATTGGAGCCATCTGACCGCTATAGGCGTTGCAAGTGTCGCCATATTTACACTTATCCTAATGAAGTAGTTCTGGTCGTTGTGAAGGAGCGGAAGATTCTAGCAAGGGACAATACTAGGCCTGGACTTGAAGTGAATTACCTGAAGGAAACTATTAAAATACAAGCCGAGTGGATTAAGGAGCTTGAGTATGAGGAGGCCAAAGGCCGAGAAGGGTTTAATGACTTGTGTGCACAATTTGGAGAAACTCAAGAGCGTATGGTCAAGAGGGCCATGAAAGTCAGGAAGAGAACGGAATCCATTCTAAAATGTGTGCGATGACCTACTAGGAGAAGTAAGCGATGAGGCTTCTCACATTGGAGATGGTACGGGATCAGAACCCGCCAAGATTAGGGGGTCAGCTAGTCCCATCACGGATCTAGACCTTCACCACTAGATTACTATTTTGAATGATTTTGACTGTTGTACATGAAAAGGATAGGGGATGTGGTGACTCGGTGGTTGTTACAGTTTTTTTTGACTACCTGCATTAGGCTTTGCTTGATATGACTGTACGACTGTATCTGTACTTTTGAGACTCATACTTGATACTTTTGGTCTTATTACCTTGTAAATGACTGCCATGAGCCTTTGAAGGTATAATACTGTGACTGTTGACTTTGACCTTTGACTTTGACCTTGACCTTGACCTTGACTTTGACGTTGACTTTTTTGACTTTATTTCGATTGGCATTTAACTACTTGTGTTTCTCTGCTTACCGTGATTTCTACTTCCTTTTCTTTGACTTTTGGCTTCAATAAATATCTATTTGCATACCCAAACTTGCTTACCTATTAGTTATGATATTTGAACCCTAGCCAGTGAGTGTTTCCAAGTACATGAAAATGTTTACGTGGAATGTTTCCTTGCTTTAATAGCGTGCGTATTTGGTTAAAATAATTGCCTCTTGAATTGATAATCCTTGGGACGAGGATGTATTTTATCATACTCTATCCTTTGTAGTTTACTTCATAATAGTAATATGAAATAAAGTGCTTTGCTTATACTTGACTTGTTGTTTTGCACTTGACTTGTTGGTTATTTGAGTGGTTATCCTACTGACTTACGTGTTACATACTCATTGTGGTTAGACAATACTAGGTACTTGATTTCTCGTCTCATAGGCAAGTGTATACTTTATAACACTTGACCTAACTCGACTAAATTTGTGAGATTTTGTTAAAACATGGGTTAGCCATTTTGTTACACTTGAAAAGCGGCCAGAATTTAGCCACTTTCTGGCCGGATTTGTGGTCGAATTTGCTAGTTTTCTTGTTTGATTAGGGTTCTTAGCCACCTGATTGTCAACTGTTTGGACTTGAAATACTTGAAGTGCCTGAAACCTAAAATCCTGAACTTATTTGTGACTTGAACCTATTTAGGCGAGTGTGCTCTTATGTACACTTAATTGACTTGCTTTGACTAAACATTTGATATTTCATTTCTGCATGAGCAAGTAATTTGATATGAATATGACCTGTAGATTTATTTGAAATACCTGGAACACTTGGGAATATGAATTGCTGGACATTACTTGTGACTTGACTCTGGCTAGGCGAGTGTGTCATTACCACACTTGGCCTCTCTTTCTTGAATGATCCTGTACTTACTTGAACTTGATTGATCTGTACTTATGTTTGTACCTGTGTCTCACTTGCAAGTGCTGAGCGGTCGTATGTACCACACTCCATCCGAGTGGGAGGTACCTCTCATCCCGTCTCAGTACCTCAATCCTGTTTTGTCGAGTGGAGTGTTATCTCCTCGACTAATTGATATGTTCGAATATTACCACCACTGTTTATTTCTAAATACGGAGTGTAAGTGATATCTAGCGTCTCCCAACTTTACTGCGTGAGCGTTGGATAATAGCCAACGACTCCAATCTTGAAGTACCGTATATCGGGACTATAAGTCCAACCTAGGGCCAGTTGGTCGAATCATGCTTGTTATAAGTGTAAATTTTCTTTTCATGGTACTTGGAGAAGATAGATATGTACGTCAGGTAGGAATCTCTGATATAGGTGGTTTACTCTTGGGACCGGCCGGCTCGAGTTGTGAACTATCTTATGTTGGATTCTTGTACTTGAGTAAAAAAAAAAAAGGGGAAAAAGACATGGAGAGCACTAGAATAAGGGTTTGTATCTTGACTATACATGAGAAGTTTTGGACTGATTGAGGTAATGGATCTTGGAAGGTTATTATGGACTAATCTAGTCATAGTCTGGTTAGGGTTTCTATAGATAGTGGCCAGATTGTAGCATACGTCGAGAAATTTGTACTGAAGACCTGTTTACTTCCCTTATGACTGTGAGGACTTGATAAGTGTTTATTTGATTGGGAGGCGGTATTAACTGCAACTATATGGGTATTCCTACCCCTCTTGTGATATTTGACACCGTAAATTTGGTTCTCGATGAACTATCGTTGCCTATACTTCCTTGATACCTACCCAATGATGTCAAAATATGGGTTTGCCCGATTATTATCGTGTCGAGATCGAGAGTTTTGGAATTATATATAGGGATTTGAGAAAAGAATTTGGGTTCTATACCTGTATGCAAAAGCTTGAGATAGGGTGTGGAACTTTTGATATACAAAGCATGCCTTAGGGTTTTATTATGTACATGAGTGATAAGTGGTATAGTATCTTAAGGTACTGCCCTAACTATGTTCTACTTTCTTGTCTATCTCATTTGAGAATATCTAAGTTTAATCTTCCGTGGTTGGATTGGAGGTGAAGGGACTTAACAATTATATGGTTGAGGTTCCAAGTGTACTTAGTTACCTATTTTGATCTAGTAAATTGCCGGCAGGCTATTACTTGAATTCAAACGAATCGGTGAGATGGCACATTTGATTGATATGTATAAGGAAATAGAGATTCTTCGAAAGAAAGTAGAGTTCCAAAAGAGATTAACTGAGCACTGGAAAGGACGATGGGAACAAGAATACTTGGAGAAAATTGACCTACTGCACTAGAATATAGAATTGCAAAAGAAGTACGAAGGGATTTCAGAAAGAGGTGTGGTTATGAGTGGAATTGAGCATAACTGAAAGGAAATGAGTTTCTTCAAATCACTTTAGATCGAACAATTTTCAACTTTGTGTTTTGAACATCTTTTCTAATTTCTCCAAACGTTTGACTATAAGTGAGATTCTTGTGCTTTAAATGATTTTTGCAACATTGATTAGCAAGTACAAGAGGATTACTCCTTGATTGGAACAAGCAAATATTATATTTTGATAAGTTATACGGGTATAGAATTTTAAATTGATGCATTTTCTAAATAAAGTTTTGGAACCTCAATTTCTTTATATATTTTGGCTTTGTAATTGCTAGTCTTTTACTATAATATGTGACCTGAGTTATTCAGTAAGCAAAGTGAGAATTTCGAGGACGAAATTCTTTTAAGGGGGAGAGAGTGTGAGAACCCTCACTTTAAAAATCCAATCTCCCCAAATTACTTGCCTTGCCCTATGATTTAAATCACCTCATACATGCCCTTGTATTACATTTCCCATGTGTTACAACAATTTAACATACATTGCATTTCATTTCTTTTGACTGGAAGTAAGACAATTGCTTGAGTTGATTTCAAATAATTCACCCCTTACATGTTTTTAAATGACCTTTATTTGTGGTAGGAACTTTATGTGAAAGGTTAGGGGTGTTAAATAAGTATTAGTGCATTTGGAAGGGTTGAATTATCATTAGTCAAAAGATTAAGAGAAGTAGTGGGCAAGAAGTGGGCTATGTGGCAAAACCCTAGCCAAGTATTTTGTTGACCAAAGGTTAACTAATAATTTAAACCATCTTGGCCCTTTTATTTCTTCTTGTTGGCTGAACCTTATAGCTCCAAAAGAGAAGAGAGAGAGCTCCAATTTCTTGCTTTCTAACCCTAGTAATCAAGAGCCAAACAAATCAAAGAGAAAGATTGGGAGATAGTGAGAAATTTCCTTCCAACCTTAGGGTTTGATGCAAGCTTGAAGTCTTCATTTGGTGGGTTGATTTGGTGGTTCAAACTTCCTACAAGAGAGGTAAGTGTTCTTTAAATGATGTGGTTGATGGATTATGATGGTTGTAAACTTGAAGAAATTGAAGATTTATCATCACTTTGTCATAGTTAAGTAAGCTGAAATTTTTCCCAGCTTGATTCCAGTTTTTGTACCTACTTCAACTGGATGTTCGACCATGATAACGGCCAAACTAGCTTTTGTACAAAACATGAAACGTTGTAGAGAATTGAGTGTAGAATATGCCTGTAAATTTTCAGCTCAATCGGAGTAGGATAGCTTGTGAAATGACTAATTTACCCCTGCTGCCCTGTTTCTGTCCGAACTGATATTTTGTCTCTGTAATTGATCATTTTGACCAGGAAGACGACTGATTTAGCTTTTGATGTCTTCTTAAGAATTATAGCCCTGTATCTAGCTTTCAAATTCTTTGGAATCACCGAATCGGAGTTGTGTGCGCTGAGATATGATTGAATAAATCAGGACTGCCAGTTAAATTTCCCAGTGAGCTTCGAACTGGAAAATCTGGGGCTGTTTGGGTAAATTTGACTAGGTTAGGTGGAGAACTGGATTGAGGTGTCTTCATAAGAATTGTAGAGCTCTGTCTTAGCTTCGAAACGGTATAAGGTTTGCCCTAATTCAATAAACATAACTCCAGTTATGACTAAAATGCTATGGGATGTCAAATCTGCCGTCTGGTATGCCTACCAAGTGTTTGATGAAATGTATGCCTACCAAGTGTTTGATGAAATGTTTGCACCTTGTTCATGGTTGTTAATGAAGCTTTTACATGTTTTAAACCTCTTTTGAGCTAGATCTATACTTGATATGTGGTTTAAGTGCAAATCATTAGAGAATGAAGATTGGATGGCTAAAGGAAAATATGGACTGATTTCAATTTCCATGGCTGACCGGTTGGAGAAGGAAGGGTTTCTCCTTGCTTTTTGTGGTTTATTTACACCTTAAGCATGCCTAAACAACTTGGCTAGAGATTGGTTAAGTTTATGTGTGAATTGGAATGAATTTGGAACAAGCAAAGTGGCTAGAAGGACCATTAGTGGACTGGTTTAGGATTTCTTATTTTCTAGACTGTTGTGGTCACTTTAATCATGGTTATGTGTTGTGTTTTGAGCTCCAATGGTACCAAATGACTTAATCCCCTGTATATGATCACTAGAGGACTGATTTGGGTAAATTTGAACCAAAACAAATTGAAGATAGCATGAGGAACTAGTGTGCAATTGTTCGGGTTGAGACTGATCCAGGGTTGGAAAAACAGCCAAATTTCCTGAGCTACTGGTACTGCTAGGAGACGAACCAGAAGGTTTTCTTGGTATTGTTAGAAAACCCTTCAAGTCTAGTTTCCAACGCCACTGACAGCAACCTAATTCCGACCTTCCTACAGTGAGATATAGCCGTTTTACCAAGACTGCGCTGGGCGCGACGTTTTACCCGCAAAGAACCTTTTAAGCTTTGAATGAAACTTTCCTTTTACCCAACCTTTTTGCACTTGTTAAACTTGTTTTGTCATGAACTTTCACTGCATTTTGGGCCTAAAGTTGATGGTGAATTGAGTAGATTTAACCACTCACTTAGTCACCTAATGAGCTTCACTTTTTGGCTTGGAATTAAGCCTAGTTTGTTAACGATTTCACTCGTTGCCCTAGGAGTGGGAAACGGTGGTGAACGTAACTGCACGACTTGACGTTTGACTGCTACATTACTTGTCAGGTGAGTGTTCCACTACCTGCTACCTGCTTATATGAAATATCTGAATACTTGAATTACGACTGTTTGAGCCAAACTATGTTTTGATAAAAATGGAGGCGAGCGTGTACTTTTATCGCACTCGACCTTCCTCATTTTCCATTGAGGCTCTGTATACTGTGATTATGAGATATGAATTCTCTATATGTGACTGTACTTGAGTTGTTTGGGTGATACCCCATCAACTACTGCTAACTGGTTTGGGTACCCAACCTCATTGGTGAGTCGGTTGTATCCGAGCCAGCAAGGGCTTGGTCGAGAAGGCCGATAATCCTTGGGGACTGTTCACTTGATTACTAGAAACTGGTATACTCGAGTATTACCCAATTACTGATATGGAGTGCGGGCCCGGTAGGGGGTTGGTTGGTGGACGGAGATCGGAGAAAGTGGTGTTCTACGGACTGAATATTCTTTGAATGCAAGTGTTGACGGAGAGTCAACGGACACCGGTATGATCAAGCTCAAGGGGATTTGGCTTTTGGAAGCCACCTGTATCCTTGAATTGAACTGTGATTAAATTGTTATTGTACTATACGGTGTTTACTTGATTATATTATGCCCTTATTTGGCTATGTGCTTACTTGTTTTACTTGGAACCTCACTAAGCTTTAGCTCATCCCACTCACTTTGTTTTTCCTTAACAGATTGGGGACGGACTTTTGGTCAAGAGTTTCTAGTTATTCTACTTGAACTTGTAACCTTCGTTTAAGATGTTTTTACTTTTGACCCTTGTAAGTTCAACTTTATAAGTTCGACTCATGTTATGTAATTGTAGTATGAAGTAGTAAGTGTGACGTTTAGTGAATTTCCTAAGTTTGGAAAGTTGGCTTGTCTAATGTTTTCCATTAGGGTTTGTACCGTTTATTTTGAAGTTATTCCTGCGTATCTTGAGTTACTAGTTCTTTGATCTACCGAGTCCTGGCGAGAGTTGGGCAGGCAGTCCGCTGATACCTTAGGGTCCGCCCTAGGGAGAGGTGGGGCTGTCACAATTTTGACCTTTGTAAATAGAAAGGATAGGAGATGTGGTGACTTGGTGGTTGTACCGTTTTTTTTTTACTACGTACATTGGCTTTTGCATGATATGACTTGATGAACTGTGTCTGTACTTTTGAGGCTCATACTTGATACTTTTGGCCTTGTTAACTTGTACATGACTGCTATGAGTCTTTGAATGTATAATACTTTGACTTTGACTTTGATTTTGTCCTTGACTTTAACTTGACTTTATTTCGAATTGGCATTTAACTGCTTTGTGTTTTCCTTGATTATTCGTGATTCCGACTTCATTTTTCTTTGACTTTCGATTGTGAATAAGTATTTATTGTATACCCAAAAACTTGCTTACACTACCCCTAAACCAGTGAATGATAATGGAATGTAGACAACAACGTGGTCAGGGCCGTGGGCGTGGACCCAGGCAAATCCAGGACTAAAAGGATGAACAAGGATCAGTAGCAACCAGAACCAGGGACCCAGAGGTGAAGGAGGGGACCAGGTTGCTACAACTATTAATCATATGGCTGATTTATTAGCCCGATTGGTTGACCAACAAGGTCAAGTACGTGGTAACCAACAAAGAGACCTTGAAGTGTGACGCCCCCACTTCTCCCTAAGGCGAACCAAAGGGTACTCGTGGGACGCCTATCCAACTTTCGCCAGGACTCAGTACAATTCCAGTTCAAACTTATTAACCAATAAAAACTAATAAGAAAAGACGAAGTAAGAAAGAGAAGTCGCTTCCATACATAAATATTCAATCTTACATCACAAGTTCAAAATACATCCACTTTCCAAAATATACAACTTCCCAAAAGATTCTAGATTCTAGCCAAAATACACAACTTCCAAAATACACAAAACATTCTAAGATTCTAGCCAAAAGTGCCATCAAGTAGGCTTTTCCATAAACCTTTCCAGTTCAGTTCCTGTTAAGGAAAACAAATCTAACGGGATGAGCGGATGCTTGTGAGGCCAAAAAACATGCAAAACACATAGTTCAGATAGCAATAGCATTTTAAGCAAGAATTAAAGCGGTAATATTCAAGTAATTCACAATTGTCAATTAAACACATGCAATGAGAATACAGGAACTCTCAAGAGCTAAGTTCCACTTGCTTCGCCAGGCCTTGATCAATTATCTCCTCGCGATGACACTCCGTCAATCGGGTCGGTTTTAAGTCCGTAGAACTTCACTTATACGTCAATTCCATCCACCATACACTGCACCGGCCCGAACTTCTATAAAAGGCACTACTATGTGAGTAGGCCAAGCAAGATCTCTCAATAGATCAAGCTTACAGTTATCTCACGGTTCACCAAGCTCCTCGACCAAGCCCTTGCTGGCTTGAGTCGCAAGGTCGGCCAATTGAGATTTAGGCGTCCCCCAATTCAGTTCAGTTCAGTTCAGTTATAGGTCGAGGAGATTCACTCCAACGACATGCAAGCAGTTCAGTTACAATTCAGTTACAAGCAGTTCAATTCAGTTGTTCAATCAGTTAAAAGAGAACGAGTGTGATAAAGTACACACTCGACTCAACAGTCATAAACCTTTCAATCGATAAGAAGCAATTCATATAATTGCAACAAAACATGCACTTGACACTCACCAATCAAAATAGGGAGTAAGTGCTCAAACAACTTTTAGGCGTCCACTTCGAAAATCCTCTTGAAGGTCCCCTTGAGCGCCTAAGCAAATAATAATTTACTATCACACACCATCACTTACAAACCCCTTGTTAACAAGGAAGGTTGTACATTTATACAATGCTAAGAAAAAATCATGAAAAAGAGCCTTAATTACTCGTAAATCGAGACTCAAAAGTGGGGTTTAATAACAAAAGACAAAACTAATTTCCTTCATGAAATCAAGTTTAAAACGGTCAATCAATATTAAAGGATAGGGAAGAGTTTTCAAAAACTCATTTCCCATCGATTCAGAAAATTTCAGTTTTGCACGTCAAAATTAGAAAAATCAGAACTTGCACTCAGTAGGTCCAAAATTAGAAACCTTTATACTGTCGAAATCTTGGTTCAAAGTACTAAAATTTCCTAGAAGATACCTTTCCAAGATTCCAGACGGAAGACATTCAAATTTCAGCTCAAAGTGGCTGACTTGAGCATACAAGACAGTTTCGATCATGTTTTTCGGCAAATTTTGGAAATTCGGCAAAATTCATAGGAAGTGAACTAGCCTCTGAAATTTGTAACACAGTAATAATTTCAAACAAAGTTTCAAACACAACAAATGGTACTAAATTCGAAGTTTTGAGCGTTAAGATATAGTAGCTCAAATTTGGCCAAAATCGAAGACAGTTCAGTAAATTTTCCAGGTTTGAAGAACAACTTTGGCACAACATTTGGGTATCGAAATGGTCTTATAATAACACCAAATTTGGTACCATTAAACTCCCGTATGAGGAATATTCCTCTATCAAATTTCATGTAAAAACTCGAACGGGAAGGTAGTTAACAAAACTACCAAAGTTCAAGAAATTTCCAAGACAAATCTGTCTTCTTACTTTCTTTCTTTTTTTCAAACACTTTACACCATGAAATCAGTCCCATTTTGGTTCATTTGTGAAACCAAGGTCCAAGAAATATTTCATAAGCAATTGATAGTTGGTTGACATCAAAATTTCAAAATAAAACATCTCACTAACAACCAAACCAGTCGGCCAGCCCAAAAGAAGAGTTTTCCAGTTTTGTCGCAGTTTGGGAATTGAACCATATCTCACTCAATACAATTTGGAATTGAGAATGGTTAGAGGTGTTGGAAACTAGAATCATAACGATAAATTTCATCAGAACAAGTTATTTTGAAAATCAGTTCATAGGTAGTTCGAATTCAAGCGACAAGTCGCAGCTTCTCACTGCCATTCGAACAGAACAGCAGAACAGAACAGGAAAATTTGGTGAATCACTACGGATCATTTAGTTTGAACTAGATGATGAATTTTATACCATTGGAAAGCTACAAATGTCTAGTTTCAAATGCCACAAATGATACTCGATTTTGACGTCTTTACAAAAAGATATGTTCGATCAAAGGGACACTGTTCAAGCTGTCCGAACATAGTTTCTAGATTTGATTAAATTTCAAAATTTCATGTTTTGCTCAACCAATTCAAATGATTTTTGGTAGTAACATTCTACACACCATATACAACATATATACATCAGTTTCACAGTGAAACAACCCACAAAAGTTTGAAATAAAGGCACGGCAAAACAGGACAGATTCGGCCCAACATTCCTGTGCAATTTCCTTCGATCTTTCCTTCAATTCTCTATCCATAATCATCTTAAACAACACTTAAACAACTCAAACCAAGCATTATATCATCATATTAGCCCATACAACCAAGGTGGGAATTCATAGAGCCCACTTCAGCCAATCCAATCCAAGTAATAACAACAATAATGAAGCTACAAGCTTCAAAACCAAGGATAAAACCCATTAAAACCAAGAATGAAAGATTGGATGGTGTTGGATGGTCACCTCCTAGCTTTAAGAGAAACCAGAAATTTTTGGCACCAAAAGCTCCAAGAAAACCACCAAGATGAAGTCTTTCTTCTAGTTTAAGTCAATTCCCAAGTGGTTTGGAAGTTGGATGCAAAGTTTGAGATGAAATGGAGGAAGATTAGTGCAAGATTTGAGCAAGACAAGAAGAGGTTTTCTTTCCTTCTTTTCCCTTGGAGGTTCGGCTAAGCTTGAGGAGAGGAGAGAGAGAGTATGGCTGATGAATGAGGCTTCCCTTGGGAGCTTAAGTGTTTTGTGGTTCTAATTTGCACAAAAGTCAACTATGAATAATACTCGCGCGCGCGCGTTTCGTGTCCGTTTTCTCTCGAGTTTGTTTCACTTGTACACTAAACCTCTAATGTACTTCCTTTAACATTATAATTATTCACTCTTAGAAGTCTAGAATAAATTTTTTAAATCTCCATTGGGTCGATTTGACGCGAAAAACGCGAACTTTCGATTCGCGCGTGATAAAGCGAAACTTAAAAGAAATTCTTATAACGATAATATAAATAGCTAATACTAGGGTAATTAATCATAAAAATAACTATTTTAGAAATAAAAACATGAGTCCTCACATCCTCTCCCTCTTAAGAAAATTTCGTCCTCAAAATTTATCTTGATTTGAGAACAGGTCTGGATATTTCCCTTGAATTTCTTCTTCAACCTCCCAAGTTACTTCCTCGAGTCCATGGTTCCTCGAAAAAACTTTCACCAACGGAATCCGCTTGTTCCTCAATTCTTTCACCTTATGATCTAGAAGCTTGATCGGTTTCTCCTCAGTGCTTCACCAATTTCAACATTCTCCGGTTGCAGAATGTAAGACGGATCTGGATGATATTTCTTAAGCATCGATATGTGGAACACATTGTGAATTTGAGATAGTCTTGGTAGTAATTCCAACTTATACGCTACATTTCTTACACGTTGGATAACCTTATAAGACCCTACAAATCTCGGTTTCAACTTCTTTCCCTTTCCTGCCAACAAGCTTGCTTTTAGAGGAGTAATCTTAAGAAAAACTTGATGTCCAACCGCAAATTCTAAGTCCTTCTTTCGGTTATCGGCATAACTCTTTTGACGACTTTGTGCGGTTTGAATCCTCTAGCGTATCAACTTCACTTTTTCGTTTGCCTCCTCAATCCAAGGCACTGTAGTCAGGTCCAAAATTTTTCATTCACCTATTTCATCCCAACAAATTGGAGATCTATACTTCTGACCATAAAAGGTTTCATACGGTGCCATTTGAATAGAAGAATGAAAACTATTGTTATATGCAAATTCTACCAAAATCAAATATGTAAGGACCCATAAATTTACTTATTTTAAACTCCTATTACTGGCGTATTTAAATATTTAATTGGTCATTTGCTCTGAATATTTTATTCCAACTTTTTTTAGACCCAATTACATGGAACTGTGACTTACTTATATTTTTAAAATGAATCGTTTCAAAAATTAAATTTTGGGAAACTCGTTTAGCGAGAATAGTGAATTTACGTTTGGAGACAATAAGTGATTTGAGAGTACAGTGAGTTTGGAGAGTGAGGACTCATACATTAGTCCTAAGAAGTTAATCTTATGCTCAAATACCCAAGCAATAGTTAGTTATACTATCATTATAAGAATTTCTTAGAAATTTCGCTTTATCGCGCACAATTTGGAAGTTCGCATCTTTGCGCGCGCGACCAATTGGAAGATTCTAGAAATTATTGTTAGATTACTAAGAGTGAATAATAATAGTGTTTAAGTAAGTGCATTAGAAGTATAGTGCACACGTGAAATAAACTCGAGAGCAATCGAGCACGAAACGCGCGTGTGCGCGCACTAGCGAGAGTTGATTTTTGGAGCACTTTTGGCCTCACAACTTAAGCTTCTCAAGGAAGCTTCATTTCAGCAAAACACTCTCTCTCTCACCCTCTCAAGCAGCCGGCCAACCAAGGAGGAAGAAGACCCAAAAACTCTTCACTCTCTTGCACCATTTCTTCACTAAATCATCTCAAACTTTCACTACAACTTGCAAATAACTTGAAGATCATCTTGGATTAGGAAAAGGGCTTCATTCTCATGGTTTTTCTTGGAGTTCAAAGTGCCAAAATTTCTATTTTAGTCATCTAAGGAGGTAACACACAATCAACCACTTGAATCTTCGTTTATATACGTTATATTGCACTTATATGCTTGTAGATGCATGTGGGTAGCTCTATATTGTTGGAAATCTTGTGAGTGGGCTCTATGAAATCCCACAATGGACTTGATGAGTAGATTTGATGATATTGGGTGTTATTTGTGTTGAATTAGTGCTTAATCTAGTGGATATAAGTTGTATTGTGGAAGAAAGTTCAAAGGAGGTGGAATGAGAAAAGAGACAGTTTTGCCCCCGTGTTTGCCGAGCTTCTCTACTGCAATTTTTGTGGTCCAATTGACTTGATTTTGATGTAAATATGTTGTATGGGTTGTGTAGAAAGTTTCCTCCAAAATTCACTTGATTTGAATCGGTAAAAGTAGAGATTTCGGAATTTTACCAAAACTGGAAACGTAACCAGAGGCTCTCTGGCAGTGATTTTGTTTCGACCATAACTCTTGTCTCCAATGTCAAAATTGAGTTCTGTTTGTGGAATTGGAAACTAGACACTTCCAGTTTTACAACGGTATAAAATGCACCCCCTAATTCCACTTGAGTGAACCGTACTAGCCTTTCAAAGTCACCTGCCCTGTTTTTCGGATGAACTGGAATGCCTGTTGTGAGCTGCAACTTGATGCTCGAATTTGAACTAGTTGTGGACAGAATTTTAAAAAGATTCCTTTTGTGAAATTGTAGTCTTATGAACTTGGTTTCCAACACCACCAACCATGCTCAATTCTAAGTGGAATTGAGTGGGTTATGGCTGAATTTCAGACCTGCCTCATTGCTTGAAAACCCTCATTTTTGGACTGATCAATGGCTAATCTTGATTGGGACTTGTTATTTTGAAATTCTTGGTGTTGATCACCTACCAAATTTATTTTGATGTTTCTTCATAAATGAACCACATTTGAGAAAATTTCATTGGCCAAATATTTGAGAAAAGGAAAATGGAAGCACAAGGCAGCTTTGCCTTGGAAATTTGGAAATTTCAGTGGCTTTGTTAACTAAATTCCCGAATGCATTTTTATATGAAATTTGATAGAGGAATAGCCATTATATGGTAGGGTAATACTACCAAATTTGGTGCCATTCCGAGTCCGTTTCGATGCTCAACTAAAGTCCTAAATTTCAAGCTTCAAATCTGGAATTTTGCCCAGTGAACTTCGTTTTTGTACCAACTTTGAGCCTGCTATATCTTGGCGCTCAAAACTCCAATTCTTGTTCTATTTATTGTGTTTTAAACTTTGATTGTAACTCTAATTGAATTCCAAATTTTAGAGGCTAATTCATATTCTATGAATTTTGCCGAATTTCCAAATTTGGCCAAAAACCAACCCCGAAACTGTCTTGATAAGCCTAAAGCAGCAATTTTGAGCCGAATTTTGAATACCTCCCATTTGTAATCATGGAAAGGTGTCTTCTAGGAACTTTTAGAACTTTGGAATTAGTTTCCAACGGTACCAAGTTTTCCAATTTTCGACCTACGGAGAGAGAGTTATGATTTTTCCAAAAGTGCACCTCAAATCTGAAAATTTTCAAACTTGACGGGAATTGAGTTTTCAAGACTCTTCCCTATCCTTTGATACCACTTGACCATTTTGGACTTTTTTTCAAGAAGGAAACTAGTTTTTCTTTGTGCGTTTGAACACCACCTTTGAACCTTGAATTTGAGTAAGTTAAGGCTCATTTTCATAAAATTCCTCTAGATTGTACAAGTGTGCAATCATTCTTGATAATTGGGGTTTCTAAGTGGTAGTTCATTATTAATTGCTCAGGCGCTCAAGGAGACGTTCAAGAGGAACTCGAAACGGACGCCTAAACACTGTTTGAGCACTTACTTCCTATTTTGAATTGGTGAGTGTTCCATATAGGAGTACGTAACTTGAATAACTTTGCGACATGTTTACTCCATGGTCATTATGTGCTAACTGTTAGGTACTACCGATAAATGCTCCTATGAACTTTGCCACCGTAGGTAACTTGAATAGTATTACTACATATTTACTGACTAACCGTAATTACTTACCGTTTACCGTTAACCGTAATTACTTACCGTTTACCGATTTACTTGATTACCTGCTTATTTGATTACTTGATTATTGTAAATTACGTATTCATATGAAATTACTGCATATTGCTTATGTGTTTAAATGTTAAATGTTGCCTATAATTCCTCTTATGAAATTGCCACCATTTTAAGGCAAGTGTGTACTTTATCTCACTCGTCCTACTAAAATGATAAATTATTACCGTTTACCAATTTATTTGATTACTTGTGTATGTTGTAAGTTCTAAACTGAACTGGGCCCTACCCTTGGTTACTAACCTGCTCGAGCCAGGATTGGGTTCGGTCGGGTAGGTTGGAACCCTGGGCCACCGTTTCGGTATACTCGAGTATTACCACTGGAGGGATAAAGTGATGGCCAGACAAATCGAGGGGATCACTAGAGTTATAAGGTGCAGTGGACCGAAATTGTTCCAAGTGAACACCGTATCCTTTAACGTGTGTTTATTTCTGTACAATGATAACTATTTCATGATAATGTGCCAATGTGAAACCTTGAACCATACATATATTATGCTCAAATTATTTGATTTATTAGAACTGCTAGAGTGTTTTGGAATCTCACTGGGCTGTTTAGCTCATTCCATGTTTTTATTTTCCTTAACAGGGTTCGAGACCAAGGGTGCTCGTGAATAGTACTAGATTGTTCTCTTTTGAAGGCTTTAAGTTGTATTATAATGGATGGTTATAGTACATATTCTTTTGGATTGTATTAAATTTGAAAGTTAACTAATTGTAAGTACGAAGTATTTTGGAGTACTTTAATTATATATTGAAGTTATTTGAAGTATTTCGAGCTTTTGGATTATAGATTGTAGTGAATCCTGGCGAGAGTTGGGCAGGCGTCCCGCAGATACCCTTGGATTCGCCCTAGAGAGAAGTGGGGGCGTTACAGTTGGTATCAGAGTTTAGGTTTTAGATCTTTATAGTGTATCCTAAGTTTAAAAGTTTAGGATGCCAAACTGTAGGACTGGTTTGAAAGTTAAGTGACCGCTTGTAGGGATAAAATCAGAGCCGCTTCGCTTGGTCTCTGCGCGGGGTGAGTTTGGGCCAAGGAGTGTTATGGTCCTTATTATGTGAATGAGTAAAAACTTCAGTATTCTTCTAGATCGTAAGTTGTGAATCATGAATGTGATAGGTATAAACCCTTCATCTTGATACTTGGAAAAATGAGATATGTATGTTGGGTAGGAATCTTAACTTGGATGATTTACACTTGGGAGCGTATGGCCTGAGTTGTGAATTATCTTATTTCGGATTCTTGTACTCGAATACTTAAGAGTTGAGGGCAATGTTAAGCACTTGAGATCTCTATTTGAGAGGAATAAGAACGGGTTAATGTTTTGTGAGAGCAAGTGTAAGAGGTCAACGGATGTCTAGTTCGGGTAGTAAGAAAAGTGAGATATCGGACGGAAAATATTTTAATCGAGTGTGGGACAATATTGACCAGAGAAAAGTGGAATGCAGTTGAGTCTAAGAGAGAGAAGTAGGGAAAGATTGATGGATAGTCTTGTCGCGCCCCATTTTTGAAAATAAGAAAAATAAATGAGTTTTAAGAAAAATGAATTTTTGGGTGATTTTGATTGAAAAAATGTGTTTTTTGATTTGTTAGAAAATAAATAAGAAAAATGAAAAGGGTCTAAATGGAGTTTTGAAAATGCGACGGTTTGACCCAAAATAAAGTTTAAAATTTTGAATAAAAAATTGGAGTCGCCACTTGGTATTGAGTTGAGGTGTACCAAGTCACCTAAAATGAACATTTGAGATAAAATTATGAAAAACCCTTTTTAAACGACTTCTAAGTTTACGAAAATCAGAGAAAAAAGATTTGGGAGTCACATTTGAAGAGAGGGAAGGCAAGGATAAAAATCCAAGGCACCCTCTCAACCTAGCCAAGGCTAGTTGCGTGATTTAGTCAAAAATTTTCTTATTTTAACCTAAAAATTTATCGCATTTGGAGGTACTATATGAATGCAAACCCTAGACCTAAGAGGGTATCGGGGTGTCAAAATATCTCTTCGAAATTATTTGATGCAATTCGCATTAGTTGCGACGCCCAAAGGTAAACTTTCGAAGAAGTCATGAATTGTGCAAAAATATGAGACTCTAAGAAAAGAAAAGAAAGAATAATAAGAAAATAATCATAATTATACAAATATACATGTCCTTAAGGGATGCGTCATGTCGGGTACAGGGAGACTAATATTCGTGACTCAATTTTCCCTTTAATAAAGGGAATACGAGCGTGCTAAGGTTAGAAGGCCAAACTCGTCCATATCCCATATTCAAGGGGTATTTCCTATCTAATCAAGCAAATGATCTAACCTAATTTCTATTCCCTTAAATGAAATGCAAATCTAATGTCATGTTTTCATACAAAAGGATAATGAATATAGTTATAAGGGAAAATATGGGATAAGGGATATACATATACAGGGGAACATGGGATAATGGATGTACATATATAGGGAAAGTGTCATACAAAATGGTAAAAACCCTAAAAGTAAAAAAACATGCATGATATGAAGTGATTTCATCGCACAAATATGATCTAACGCTCGAAGGGCTCCTAAGGGTCTAGCATTGGACTAGCCCATGTCTACAAGTTCTCACTAGCGTTGGACTAGTGAGAAATCGAAAAAAAGAGGGGCCACAACTAGCGTTGGACTAGTGTGGTGACGGCATGCATTCATTTATAACCAACTAATTATGTAAAACTAATAAAAAAGCAGATAAACACATAAGTTCACATAAGCACGTAGCAAATAAGCATGATATCTAGATGCAAAGTTCTAGGAAAGCGGAAAACACGTAACACATAGGTATGCTAGGCACACAAAACAAGTAAAGCGAATAAAACCCTAACTATTACATTCGGGAAGCCCTACTACAATCTAAAGGGGGAAGGAATTAAATAAAATGATATAACAACCTAACTATTACAATTGTGGCATTTAATTGCCTTCCCAAATAATTACAAATTGAATTAAAATAAATATACAAAAATTAAAACAAATAAAGCGAATAAATGAAACGAAATGAAAACATTTAAAAGGCATGCAATTGAACAGATAAAGTCATATAAGTGCACATAGGGTCAAATAAAGTGAAACTAAGGGATAGAGTGTACCTCCCTTAAGTTGGGGCCCTAATGACACGAATTTACTTATTTACCCTCCAAAATAATAAAAGGGGTCAAGGCATCACTTTAATTAACAAATAATCGCAAAAAGAATGGAAATAAACACCAAATTAAGTTAATCAAGGTATTCAAATAAAAGTAAACAAACCATATTTGACAAATTAATACAAATAAGGACCCAATTTGAAAGAATTAAAGAAATTATGGGATCAAAATCACTATTATTGCAAATATGAAGGATCTAAAAGGAAATCAATTGAAATTAAGGACTTAAGGTGAAACCTACCAATCAAATGATAAAATTCATAAAAAATAAATGAAAACCAATTTGTTATAATTAAAAAAACAAAATTTCCAAAATTTCAATAAAAGTTCAAATCAAAACTCTAATTCTAATTCTAGAAAAAGTTATTAAACCTTTCGAATTCATCTTAAAACTCATACATATTCTACCCAAAAATCACATCAAATCATATCAAAGAAGAATAACATGTTAAAGGAACAAAATTGATCAAATTTCCAAAGTTTCTAGGCCATAACAGAATTTTAGGGAACTTGAGGGGTCAAAATGCAATATTGAGAAGTTATTTGATGCATGCAACGAAGGCATTTTGCAACTGGAGCTTTCTTGCTCAACATTGCAGCTCTAACTCACACGAAATTCATACCAAAACACGAGCTGACCAACAACTATTCAATTTCTTCTTTCAAGCGCAAGCTTAACTAGCAAACCAGGTGATGAAACCCACTTTGTGGGCTGTTGCACGAAGAGAAAAACAGCAAAAAAAACAAAATAATGAATACAACTTTTACCATGCTTTTAAGCTCCAGCGCATTGGCACATCAGATTTTTGCACGACCAATCAAACTTTAAACCTAACCTTAGATTCTTATCACACTTATCAGCATACAAGGGGATAACAGAACTAGAATGAGGAGGATTTTCATGCAAGTTTACAAAGAAAACTTTCTGCAATTTTTCATGCTGCAATGTTTCCGTAACTTCTCACGGCAGGTGATTGGAACAAGCAAAAAACCATCCTAATCTTCTAACATGATTTGCCAAAAACTTAACCCAGTCATCTAGTTTTGTAAACAGAAATTATGGAACAAAGATATGCAAGAACTAGAGACTGGAGAAAGAACTTCTGCAACAGCAAAGCAAACCAGCCCATTCTTGTCGCAGATCATTATTCAACCGAAACATTTTAATACAAAGAGACTCAAACCAAACCAAATACCAAAACAAAGACTCCAAGCCCATGTTGCTAACCATCACCCTAAATGCAATTGTCTACCCCACAGAAAAATCAAACAAGGGAGCTGGACAGCAGCGTGGGTTTCAATCATTCACAAAAACAATATCTACTTCTACTGCTACAACAAGTCAGGAAGCTTTAAAGGAGGAGAGGCTGCTACACAAGCTTCAACAAACCACATCTTGTAGCCACACAATGTACCAAACAGAATTAGAGTAACTAAATACTTTAAAGTTGCAAAACAATGTCGTGCATCACTGCTGCAACAAAGCCGAGAGCTTCGAGCTTGTTACAGCAATCTGTGATTCCTCATGCCAGTGACCAGAAAATGACTCGATGCATCTAACATAAGAGAACATGAAACATGGGAGAAGGGGAGACCTCCAACAGGCTTTCGGACACAAAAACGCAGCAATATCTCAGCCCAACATAATCTAAACTTAGTAAACAACCAGCAAGCCTTTTTGCATTTTGAACAACCTTAAGCATGCACTAAACCATCAAAAGTACATAAGGCAATGAAATGAAAGGAAAACAGCCTAGAAATCAGAGCTTTCTTCTGCAATTTTCTGCCGTAAATTTACAGCCTTAACCCATGCGGGTTTTATACCAAAATTTTGCACAAAAGCTCATTACTTTAACAATCATGCTCGCATGCGTCCCCAAGCATCAATTTAACATGTTTGTCTACCTTTAGCTATCTTAACACTCGCTTGAAATGTCAAACCAGGACATTCGAGAAAAAAAATTTCTAACATTCAGACTATGAAACAAACCAAAATTTCATGCATCTATACCAGGACTGGAACCCTCTAATCCTTCAACGAATTTGAACCAGCAATCGTTAACAACATTTCTTAATTCATTTTTTTTGAAGAAAACAGATCAAGGGAGCCAAAAGAAAACTATGAACTTGTTCAACTAAAAGAAACACAACCTACATGGGCAAGATAATAAAACCATAAGAAAACAAAAACCCCTCACTTATTAAGCTCAAGAAAGCCCATCATGAACTCACGGTTGGTCATGCAACAAAGAAAAACTAAGAAGGGGAGGAGCCCTCAGTCCCAGCTACACCGGAAATATAGATGCACGGCAAAGGGAAACACGGAAACAAAACTACTCTCCCCGAAAAAAAACAGTCCAAACACAGCCTCACTTTAGACCCATTCATACCAAAAGATTCTGAACAACGCAACAATCAAAGTTGGAAACTTTCTGCAATTTCCATTCGATTCCAAATCCAGCCATTATAATTCTATCAACGAACTGTTGGTCGGCATGGAAGTAGAAACAGAGCCACATAATAGCAGAAAGGACGCAAACAACAACTAAAGAAAATAGCTTTTAACAACAAAAGATGAGAACCTTACCTTAATCTCGAAATGAAACGTGGAATGATCAAGAAAGAGGCTTGGATGGTTCTACCAAACCTCCGAAGGAAACCAGTGGAAAGCGATGACGATAACCCCGTCACCTTCTATTCTTGGTCACTTTTCTTTTCCCAGCTTTTTCCTCTCAGTTTCCTAGCTCTCGGTCTTCCTCTCCAGTTTTTCTTTTTTTTTTTCCTCTCTTCCTTCTCACTCCCCCTCTCGAATCCTCTAGCCGCCAAAAAAAAATCCCTTTTTCCTCCCTTTTCTGCTCAGCTTTTCTTTCTCCCCAAACCCAACCGTCACTCCCTTCTATCCTTTCTCACTTTTTCCCCCCAGCCACCACCCAGATTCTCTCACAGTCTCCCTTCTCCCTCAGTTTTCTTTTCAGCTCCTTTTTACTCTCTCCTTTTTCTTTCCTTCCGCCGTCACCAAAAATCCCCTCAACCCTTGCTGCCTTTATCCTTTTATAAGACTAAACCCCCTAAACCCTTAGAACTAAGGCTGAGATTTAAGTTGGAGTGTTCCTTTTTCTGGAGCCGTTTGATCCATTTCCTCTAGATGCTTCCCGATGATTCTCATTGAGGTGAGCTGTCCTTGTACTGAAAAATCTTGGGGTAGAATGAATGAAGAGCAAAATCGCATCCAGTTCCAGCTCCGCGTCTTTGCCTCTGGTTTTTTTGGCTGCAAACGTGAAAATGGGCAGCGCGCGTGCTCTTTCTTTTTTTTTTTTTTTTTCAAATCAATTTTAAACAACAAAATTAATTCCTAATAAAAAATTTATTGCCCTTTTCATCTATTTTAAAGTACTTAAATCCAAATCTAAAGGGCTAAAACAAAATTTGAAATTTTTTGTGAGAATTTTTTCCTTTTTTAGAAATATAATGCAAAAATACCTTTAAAAAATTGAGCCTAATTTATAAAAATAATCAAAATGAACACTAACTATCATTTAATTAATAAAATTGAATTAAATAATAGATAAAGCTAAAATCAAGCTAAATGAAATTTTTGATGTCTAAATGAAAATAGCGATGCCTAAGGGATCACGGGGCAAACTGTCGCATTTTCAAAACCCCATTTAGACTCTTTTCATTTTCCTTATTTATTTTCTAACAAATCAAAAAACACATTTTCTCAATCAAAATCACCCAAAAATTCATTTTTCTTAAAACTCATTTATTTTTCTTATTTTCAAAAATGGGGCGCGACAGCTGGCGACTCCACTGGGGATTTAGAGAGTCCGAACATCCAATTTAGTCAATCTTTTTCTTTTTTTAACCTTCTTATATATCACATTTGGAGGTTTTTAGGTTGCATTCTTCTTTTTCTTTTCCTTTTTTCCTCTTTTTTAGGATTTTTTGCACTTGCACGCGCGCGTAATCACCCCTCGCACACCGCGTATGTGATGAATGGATGGTTTATTTATTTATTTTCTTTTTACTTGTACCGCGCTTGCATTATTGGGTGGGGGGATAGTTACCCTAGAGCCGTCGACCGCATTTGATGGTATGATCCCTCTTCTCAAAAGAAAAACACCTCATACGTGCATGCATAGTTTTATTTACCCTATTTTTCTTTTTTTGTGGGCGTTTCCCACACCTCCTTGTAAGATTAGGATCGATTGCCTTAGGTAGGCGGATGGTGTGCACTGCGCCCATAGCGATGCCTTAGGGATCACTCAAGCCACTGACTGAAGGCCCTGGGATTGATGACCCTTCGCCTTTTGGTCTGAAGGCTTGGGTCTTGAGACTTATCGAGTCTAGATGCATTAGTAAGCCAAGCCTCATGCATCTATGATAGAAATTGCCTGAG
Organism: Coffea humblotiana; assembly: GCA_023065735.1. Lineage (NCBI taxonomy): Eukaryota > Viridiplantae > Streptophyta > Magnoliopsida > Gentianales > Rubiaceae > Coffea > Coffea humblotiana. The sequence continues at coordinate 269,123 of JACYVW010000046.1, read as the reverse complement.
TTAGAGTCAACCTTACCTAACTAGGGACACTAGGCACAAGGGGAGGGATTCCACCCCTCTTTCTTTATTTATCTTCTTTGCTTTTTTTATATCGTTTAATTACCTAACGTGTTATGTGATTATGTGTTGAACTAACGTTTCTTTGTTTTCTTGTCTTTTGCATACACAAACGCTAGAAAATAAGAGATCTGGCATGATCCTTTTTTAGAACCTACTCTTTTAGATAGGCTATTGCACGTTTTAATTCAAATATACTGCATTTGTAGGTTAATAAGTGCATATCATTTTAGTCCCACCCTGGCGTACAAATGGTCCCTTTAGGTCATGTTTTCATAAAATTGCATATTTAATTGCTTTGATAAATTGGCATTATGCATAAACCTTAGAGGGAATGCCATTTAGGGGATCCGAAGTTAGGAACAAGCCACCTTGTGTCTTGCATACGTAATCCAATGAGCCTTGCACGTCTACATTTTTTGTATCATCCAAAGGGGTAGTGCACAAGGTAAGGTAGGATCCGATCTTTTTCATGATAATAAAACAACTTTTGCACATTAGAATATGAGCATTTAATAATCATCTTTTGGCCATTTTAATATAGTTGGTAAAATTCCCTTGCGTAAAGGACATTAATTTGAAGAAATTCACAAATAATTCCGCATTGTTGAGATGGTAAACGTATTGAAGCCAAATCTTGATTTTAGAAAGCTCATAGACTGATGTATTGCAATAAATTTTTGAAACTACTAATGGACATTCAATTCAATCAATTTTCAAATAAACCATCAAATTCATCCAATCCATTTTATCAATTCATTCATTTTTTAGGACAATTTAGTCAATTTTTAAATAAATTATCAAATTTCATTCAATTCATTTGACAGATTACTCTTTTTTAGGGTGATCTAGTGATTTTTGAATAAATTTTCAAACTCATTCAATCTATTTGGCCAAATGTATCAATTTTTAGGGCAATCTAGTCGAGTTCATCAATTTCATCCGATCCATTTGACGATTTAGAGTTTCGATGGCAAATTTAGAATTGAAATGCCTAGTTGTTTTTTAGAAAACTCATCCATGGCGTTCATTCTATTTGGATAGATTAGGGTTTCTAGCCATTGCAATGGTTAAATTGATTTGAATGAATTCCTGTGCCAAACAAAACCATTCATTCGGATTTGTCCTCATTCTGTTAGAGCTCTCCCGCTGTTCAATCGGTCCAAAATTTTCAAATTATTTTTCCAATCAAATGAATTGATCGGATCCATCAGGTATTGTATAGTGCCTGCTCTGAAGGATTGCATTTTCATGTTAGACCTACCCTTGGCATAAAAGGGTCCCCCAATAGGGCATGCATCCGAATTACCTCAATATATACTAACTCGTGTCTTTTTCTTTTTCTTTCTTTTCTTGCTTTGCCAACAACCGGTCAAGAGATGATGCTAAATAAGGTTTTCTAAAATGTCAGGTGTTTTTCAAAAATAGCTACACAAAGAAACCCCATCATTACACGATCACATAGCCGAGTTTCGAGAAATATTGTAAACATGAGTACGTATCCGAAATCGTCTGATAGGTCTGCCACGACACCCCCAACCGACCTTTCAAATCTGGGAGTTCAATTGAGCGAAATGTTGAACAAAATCAATGACTTAAGCACGGAGGTGACTGCACAAAGGCATATGATTGACCAATTGGTTGCTAGCAGCAGCAGTATTCAGCATAATCCCTTACCTGCTAGTCAACCTACCTACTTATGCCCTTACCTATATTACCCAAACCCATGCCCTGTTTACCATACTACTATCAATCACCCTCAACCTCAGTCAATCTATGCAAGCCCACGTACAATGCCTTTCCCCATAGCTCAAACTAACCTCCAAATTCGACCTCATAATCCTAGACCTGCTCCACCAAGCAAAAGACCTACAACCATTCTCAAAACAACAAAATACAAAACCCTGGCCGATCCCAAACTTTTACCAATATAGGCCGGCCCATTGACCAACTGTACGAACAGCTCAAAGCCGCCGGTAAAATTGATGACATATCTCCTCCAAACTGCTCTCGTCGAGGTTTCTCTGTTGGGTACGACCCTCAAGCCGCTTGTGCCTACCATTCTGGAGCACCTGGTCACTCGACCGGTAACTGTTGGGTACTAAAACATAAGATCCAAGACATGATCGAAGCAGGGGATATAGTGTTAAGGAAAAGGAAGAACAAGGACCGAGCACAAGTACGAAACCTTTTCCTGAACACAAGGACACCATCACGGCATTTACCCCAATGAAGGAATTCGAAAATCCTGGAAGGGACTGAAGTAGTGAGATTCCTCACTCTTGAAGGGAAGTTTTGATAAATCTGGAGAATTGTTTTGGTTAAAATCAATGGAAAATTGTTTATACATGTGTCTTTTGTTTAACCATGTTTTTTGTAAATAGTTTTCAATCAAGTGGTTTTGAAAACACGTTTCGTTTAGCAAGTAACATGATATTCAATTTGGTCTTTATCTTAAAATTCAATAAAATGTACAGTTTTCTATATACAATGTTACTTACACATTCTTTTCAAATGGCCGAGAATAAAATCCCTTTGGATATCACCGTTTCGAAATTCGATGGTGGCAACCTCAATATCTCACGAGTGTGAATTTGAATTTCAAAATGAAAAGAGTATCGAAGAGACATCCGAAAATGTTTCAAAGAGGTTCGAATGGTATGAAAAGAAACTCAAACCGAATTGGGATAAAATTTAAGGAAATAAAGCAGTGTTTACTTGAGAGAAGCAGATGAATGCAGTCCGTCATGGTCAATATTATCACGAGAGAAGCAGTCCGTCATGACTATTCAGACGAGGAAACAAAGCATTAAGGTGACTTTTGTTAGTGCAAAATGAGGCCAAAAGAAGAGTTTGCCGCAAATTGGCAGGGCCCTTTTATCATCAAGAAGGTGGAGCGTTTATTCTCACAGAAATGGAATGGACAAATTTTTTCCTTAGCCGATTAAATCGGATATGTGTAAGAATCCTTCATATGATAAATGGAAATTCCCTTTTAGAGTTAATGTGAAGAATGGAATGAAAGTCAGGCCCTCTTCCTTTCCCCTTGAAACATTTTATCGCTAGTTATTCCTTTTGAACCTTCAGAATAGATTATTTCGTTTGGCAACCCCTGAGGATCGCAAACCCTACACTGGGGCAAATTTAGTTTCGGAAAAGAAAAAGAGAGGAAAAACCCCACACTGGGGCAAATTCAATTTTTTAAGGAAAGATAAAAGAAAAGGAAATGAGCAAAAGAAAACCTCAGTTAAAAATAAATTGGGCAAATTGTGAACATTTCAAAAAGAAGAATGGAATGAAGAAAAAGGAAAGAAAATGAAAAGAAAGAGAGCCCAAGTTGAGAATAAACTGGGGGCAAGTTTTGGCTTAACCCTAAAATAGGGTTAGCACAATAATGCGATGTCAGATCATTTAAACCACTTTTGAAATCTGCTTTCAAGCCTTAACTTTTTTAAGCATCCCACCTGACCCCATTACAAAAGTCGAAAGTCCTGACTTCTATTCTTTGCATCATCTCTTGCAAGAAATTTTCTAAATCACTTGGCAAATGATGTCAATACACCTTCACCGATTTTGCAAGGGAAGAATTGTCGCACTGACGCCACCATTTCTTGAAACACATTTCTGAATTGATAAAGACTATCGGCGAAATTTGTTCATTATGTGAAAATTCAAAAGGGCACCTTAGAAGAAAAGAAGAAGAGAAGAAAAGAAAAGAAAGAAGGAAAAGGAAAAAAGGAAAAGATGAAAATGAAGATGAAAATAAAAAAGGTGGGGGTAACTTTAGTGAAAACCCGAATGGGCGCTAAAGCAGAGTCTTATAAGGAAAAGTGAGTTTGGATTTGAAAATCTGGTGACTCAGTTCATGGGAATTCCTCTTCATATTGTGATTTTTCTGCCGGTATTGAATTCCCGACGGACGATATCCAAAGGGTCAAGTGTGACAATTTATTTGAGATCAAAGTGTTTTGGTTTATCCAACATAAATTCTTGAGTTTATAAGTTCATTTTTCTAAAATTAATTTTCATTCAAATAAAAATAAGTGATTGTTTTCATGTTACTTGGATTTTATCATTTTGTGTAAATAAAATATTTTTCTTGAATTCCATGGCCTCATTTATCTCTTTGGATTTATCAAATGGCAATCCCTATGATTTATTGAATTGCCTGGATACCAGAAGTCATAGTTGGTAAGCATTGGAAGTTAAGAAGATTTGATATAGTTCACAGAGCGAAATTGAGTTTTGCTATATCGGGGATTTATCAAAGGGCGATCCATGTGATTCATTGAAATGGCCTGAAGCCCAAGTGTCTTATTAGCATTGAAAGTCAACGAAACTTGATCAGATCACAGAGTAAAGTTGAGTTTTCGCAACGTCAAGAGGAGAACGCTCAAATGCTGATGTTTACACATTTCTTGAAGAAAGGGGCTGATCGGATGGTAGTGACATTATCTGTTATTATGATTATTTCTATTTTTTGCAGGTACGAATACTGAAAAGCAAAAACTGGGGCAAATTTATTATAATTATGGAATATCATCCAAGAATTGAAGGATTCGGATCGAGGAAGAAGTGAATCAAATTTTTAAGGAGGAGCAACCATGCCGTAATGCAAATTGAATGATCGATTGCACAATAATTGATCAAAATTGGGGCAAATTATTTTGAAAAGATTCTCCTAAAAATCAATCAAATCAATCAAAAAATCAAAAATCAAAATCAAATTTAATTTCCAGTTGGTGAAGTCTCAGCGTCCGCCGCGCACCCTTCTATCCCCCATTCTTGACAAATTTAATTTTCAATTTTAATTCTTGTTGGTGAAGTCTCAACGTCCGCCGCGCACCCTTCTATCCCCCATTCTCGACAAATTTATTTTTCCAGTTGGTGAAGTCTCAGCGTCCGCCGCACACCCCTCTATCCCCCATTCTTGACAAATTTAATTTCAAATTTAATTTTCCGTTGGTGAAGTCTCAGCATTCGTCGCGCACCCTTCTATCCCCCATTCTTGACAAATTTAATTTCAAATTTTAATTTCCAGTTGGTGAAGTCTCAGCGTTCGCCGCGCACCCTTCTATCCCCCATTCTTGACAAATTTAATTTCAAATTTAATTTCTTGTTGGTAAAGTCTCAGCGTCCGCCGCGCACCCTTCTATCCCTCATTCTTGACAAATTTAATTTCAAATTTAATTTTCCAGTTGGTAAAGTCTCAGCGTCCGCCGCGCACCCTTCTATCCCTCATTCTTGACAAATTTAATTTCAAATTTAATTTTTCAGTTGGTGAAGTCTCAGCGTCCGACGCGCACCCTTCTATCCCCCATTGTTGACAAATTTAATTTCAAATTTTAATTTCCAATTGGTGAAGTCTCAGCATCCGCCGCGCACCCTTCTATCCCTCATTCTTGACAAATTTAATTTCAAATTTAATTTTCCAGTTGGTGAAGTCTCAGCGTCCGCCGCGCACCCTTCTATCCCCCATTCTTGAGAAATTTAATTTCAAATTTTAATTTCCAATTGGTGATGTCTCAGCATCCGCCGCGCACCCTTCTATCCCCCATTCTTGACAAATCAAATTTAATTTCTTGTTGGTGAAGTCTCAATATCCGCCGTGCACCCGTCTATCCCCCCCTTCTCAAAAAATCAAATTTAATTTCTCTTGTTGGCAATTTAATTTTCTTTTGGTGAGTCTCAGCGTCCACCGCGCACCCTTCCACCCCTTTTCTTAGCAATGTAATTTCCACCAATGTTCAATTCCTCGGCAGGACCGGATTTTATCCCGCTGACCTTTTTGTATCACGTTGGACTTGAATTTTGTGCCACTAACATCACAAATATCACGTTGGGCTTGGGTAGTATCCCACCAACCGTTTTGTCATGTTGGATTTGGAATTTCGACAGGTTTGGGTTGTATCCCACTGACCGATGTCATGGCAGGTTCGGGTATTATCCCGCTGACCTTTTTATGTTTACAGGTTCCAGTTCAAGGCAGAATAAATACAGGTAAATACAGGTAGGTATTTGGTGTCTACATCTTTGTCTCGAGTTTCTTCGAAACTCAAACAAAGAGGGGCAAACTGTAGACACCAAAATTTTCATTTAGCTTGATTTTAGCTTTATCTATTATTTAATTCAATTTTATTAATTAAATGATAGTTAGTGTTCATTTTGATTATTTTTATAAATTAGGCTCATTTTTTTAAAGGTATTTTTGCATTATATTTCTAAAAAAGGAAAAAATTCTCACAAAAAATTTCAAATTTTGTTTTAGCCCTTTAGATTTGGATTTAATTACTTTAAAATAGATGAAAAGGGCAATAAATTTTTTATTAGGAATTAATTTTGTTGTTTAAAATTGATTTGAAAAAAAAACTAAAATCAGTTTTTGTAAAAAAAAAAAAAAGAAAGAGCACGCGCGCTACCCATTTTCACGTTTTGCAGCCAAGAAAACCAGAGGCAAAGACGCGGAGCTGGAACTGGATGCGATTTTGCTCTTCATTCATTCTATCCCAAGATTTTTCAGTATAAGGATAGCTCAGCTCAATGAGAATCATCGGGAAGCATCTAGAGGAAATGGATCAAACGGCTCCAGAGAAAGGAACACTCCAACTTAAATCTCAGCCTTAGTTCTAAGGGTTTAGGGGGCTTAGTCTTATAAAAGGAAAAAGGCAGCAAGGGTTGAGGGGATTTTTGGTGACGGCGGAAGGAAAGAAAAAGGAGAGAAAAATCAGAGAGTAAAAAGGAGCTGAAAAGAAAATTGAGGGAGAAGGGAGACTGTGAGAGAATCTGGGTGGCGGCTGGGGGGAAATAGTGAGAAAGGATAGAAGGGAGTGACGGCTGGGTTTGGGGAGAAAGAAAAGCTGAGCAGAAAAGGGAGGAAAAAGGGATTTTTTTTTTTGCGGCGGCTAGAGGATTCGAGAGGGAGAGTGAGAAGGAAGAGAGGAAAAAAAAAAGAAAAACTGGAGAGGAAGACCGAGAGCTAGGAAACTGAGAGGAAAAAGCTGGGAAAAGAAAAGTGAGCAAGAATAGAAGGTGACGGGGTTATCGTCATCGCTTTCCACTGGTTTCCTTCGGAGGTCTGGCAGAACCATCCAAGCCTCTTTCTTGATCATTCCACGTTTCATTTCGAGATTAAGGTAAGGTTCTCATCTTTTGTTGTTAAAAGCTGTTTTCTTTAGTTGTTGTTTGCGTCCTTTCTGCTATTATGTGGCTCTGTTTCTACTTCCATGCCGACCAACAGTTCGTTGATAGAATTATAATGGCTGGATTTGGAATCGAATGGAAATTGCAGAAAGTTTCCAACTTTGATTGTTGCGTTGTTCAGAATCTTTTGGTATGAATGGGTCTAAAGTGAGGCTGTCTTTGGACTTTTTTTTTGGGGAGAGTAGTTTTGTTTCCGTGTTTCCCTTTTGCCGTGCATCTATATTTCCGGTGTAGCTGGGACTGAGGGCTCCTCCCCTTCTTAGTTTTTCTTTGTTGCATAACCAACCGTGAGTTCATGATGGGCTTTCTTGAGCTTAATAAGTGAGGGGTTTTTGTTTTCTTATGGTTTTGTTATCTTGCCCATGTAGGTTGTGTTTCTTTTAGTTGAACAAGTTCATAGTTTTCTTTTGGCTCCCCTGATCTGTTTTCTTCAAAAAAATGAATTAAGAAATGTTGTTAACGATTGCTGGTTCAAATTCGTTGAAGGATTAGAGGGTTCCAGTCCTGGTATAGATGCATGAAATTTTGGTTTGTTTCATAGTCTAAATGTTAGAAATTTTTTTTCTCGAATGTCCTGGTTTGACATTTCAAGTGAGTGTTAAGGATTTTGTGGCTGCATTTTCGGTTTTTCTTCTTTTCTCGGCATGATTTCTCTTAGTTAAGATAGTTAAAGGTAGACAAACATGTTAAATTGATGCTTGGGGACGCATGCGAGGATGATTGTTAAAGTAATGAGCTTTTGTGCAAAATTTTGGTATAAAACCCGCATGGGTTAAGGCTGTAAATTTACGGCAGAAAATTGCAGAAGAAAGCTCTGATTTCTAGGCTGTTTTCCTTTCATTTCATTGCCTTATGTACTTTTCGATGGTTTAGTGCATGCTTAAGGTTGTTCAAAATGCGAAAGGCTTGCTGGTTGTTTACTAAGTTTAGATTATGTTGGGCTGAGATATTGCTGCGTTTTTGTGTCCGAAAGCCTGTTGGAGGTCTCCCCTTCTCCCATGTTTCATGTTCTCTTATGTTAGGTGCATTGAGTCATTTTCTGGTCACTGGCATGAGGAATCACAAATTGCTGCAACAAGCTCGAAGCTCTCGGCTTTGTTGCAGCAGTGATGCACGACACTGTTTTGCAACTTTAAAGTATTTAGTTACTCTAATTCTGTTTGGAACATTGTGTGGCTGCAAGATGTGGTTTGTTGAAGCTTGTGTAGCAGCCTCTCCTCCTTTAAAGCTTCCTGGCTTGTTGTAGCAGTAGAAGTAGATATTGTTTTTGTGAATGATTGAAACCCACGCTGCTGTCCAGCTCCCTTGTTTGATTTTTCTGTGAGGTAGACAATTGCATTTAGGGTGATGGTTAGCAACATGGGCTTGGAGTCTTTGTTTTGGAATTTGGTTTGGTTTGAGTCTCTTCATATTAAAATGTTTCGGTTGAATAATGATCTGCGACAAGAATGGGCTGGTTTGCTTTGCTGTTGCAGAAGTTCTTTCTCCAGTCTCTAGTTCTTGCATATCTTTGTTCAATAATTTCTGTTTACAAAACTAGATGACTGGGTTAAGTTTTTGGCAAATCATGTTAGAAGATTAGGATGGTTTTTTGCTTGTTCCAATCACCTGCTGTGAGAAGTTCCGGAAACATTGCAGCATGAAAAATTGCAGAAAGTTTTCTTTGTAAATTTGCATGAAAATCCTCCTCATTCTAGTTCTGTTATCCCCTTGTATGCTGATAAGTGTGATAAGAATCTAAGGTTAGGTTTAAAGCTTGATTGGTCGTGCAAAAATCTAATGTTCCAATGCGCTGGAGCTTAAAAGCATGGTAAAAGCTGCATTCGTTATTTTGTTTTTTTTGCTGTTTTTCTCTTCGTGCAACAGCCCACAAAGTGGGTTTCATCACCTGGTTTGCTAGTTAAGCTTGTGCTTGAAAGAAGAAATTGAATAATTGTTGGTGAGCTCGTGTTTTGGTATGAATTTCGTGTGAGTTAGAGCTGCAATGTTGTAGCAGAAATGGCAGCAAGAAAGCTCCAGTTGTAGAATGCCTTCGTTGCATGCATGAAATAACTTCTGAATATTGCATTTTGACCCCTCAAGTTCCTTAAAATTCTGTTATGGCCTAGAAACTTTGGAAATTTGATCAATTTTGTTCCTTTAACATGTTATTCTTCTTTGATATGATTTGATCTGATTTTTGGGTAGAATATGTATGAGTTTTAAGATGAATTTGAAGGATTTAATAACTTTTTCTAGAATTAGAATTAGAATTTTGATTTGAACTTTTTTGAAATTTTGGAAATTTTGTTTTTTTAATTATAACAAATTGGTTTTCATTTATTTTTTATGAATTTTATCATTTGATTGGTAGGTTTCACCTTAAGTCCTTAATTTCAATTGATTTCTTTTTAGATCCTTCATATTTGCAATAATAGTGATTTTGATCCCATAATTTCTTTAATTCTTTCAAATTGGGTCCTTATTTGTGTTAATTTGTCAAATATGGTTTGTTTACTTTTATTTGAATACCTTGATTGATTTAATTTGGTGTTTATTTCTATTCTTTTTGCGATTATTTGTTAATTTAAGTGATGCCTTGACCTCTTTTATTATTTTGGAGGGTAAATAAGTAAATTTGTATCATTAGGGCCCCAACTCAAGGGAGGTACACTCTATCCCTTATTTTCACTTTATTTGACCCTATGTGCACTTATGTGACTTTATGTGTTCAATTGCATGCCTTTTGAATGTTTTCATTTTGTTTCATTTATTCGCTTTATTTGTTTTAATTTTTGTATATTTATTTTAATTCAATTTGTAATTATTTGGGAAGGCAATTAAATGCCGCAATTGTAATAGTTAGGTTGTTATATCATTTTATTTAATTCCTTCCCTCTTTAGATTGTAGTAGGACTCCCCGAATGTAATAGTTAGGATTTTATTCGCTTTACTTGTTTTGTGTGCCTAGCATGCTTATGTGTTACGTGTTTTCCGCTTTCTTAGAACTTTGCATTTAGATATCATGCTTATTTGCTACGTGCTTATGTGAACTTATGTGGTTATCTGCTTTTTTATTAGTTTTACATAATTAGTTGGTTATAAATGAATGCATGCCGTCACCACACTAGTCCAACGCTAGTTGTGGCCCCTCTTTTTTTCGATTTCTCACTGGTCCAACGCTAGTGAGAACTTGTAGACATGGGTTAATCCAATGCTAGACCCTTAGGAGCCCTTCGAGCGTTAGATCATATTTGTGCGATGAAATCACTTCATATCATGCATGTTTTTTTACTTTTAGGGTTTTTACCATTTTGTATGACACTTTCCCTATATATGTACATCCATTATCCCATGTTCCCCTGTATATGTATATCCCTTATTCCATATTTTCCCTTATAAGTATATTCATTATCCTTTTGTATGAAAACATGACATTAGATTTGCATTTCATTTAAGGGAATAGAAATTAGGTTAAATCATTTGCTTGATTAGATAGGAAATACCCCTTGAGTATGAGATATGGACGAGTTCGGCCTTCTAACTTTAGCACGCTCGTATTCCCTCTATTAAAGGGAAAATTGAGTCACGAATATTAGTCTCCCTGTACCCGACATGACGCATCCCTTAAGGACATGTATATTTGTATAATTATGATTATTTTTCTTATTATTCTTTCTTTTCTTTTCTTAGAGTCTCATATTTTTGCACAATTCGTGACTTCTTCGAAAGTTTACCTTTGGGCATCGCAACTAATGCGAATTGCATCAAATAATTTCGAAGAGATATTTTGACACCCCGATACCCTCTTAGGTCTAGGGTTTGCATTCATATAGTACCTCCAAATGCGATAAATTTTTAGGTTAAAATAAGAAAATTTTTGACTAAATCACGCAACTAGTCTTGGTTAGGTTGAGAGGGTGCCTTGGATTTTTATCCTTGCCTTCCCTCTCTTCAAATGTGACTTCCGAATATTTTTTCTCTGATTTTCGTAGATTTAGGAGTCATTTAAAAAGGGTTTTTCATAATTTTATCTCAAAAGTTCATTTTAGGTGATTTGGTACACCTCAACTCAATACCAAGTGGTGACTCCAATTTTTTATTCAAAAACCCTTTTTAAACTTTATTTTGGGTCAAACCGTCGCATTTTCAAAACCCTATTTAGACCCTTTTCATTTTTCTTATTTATTTTCTAACAAATCAAAAAACACATTTTTTCAATCAAAATCACCCAAAAATTCATTTTTCTTAAAACTCATTTATTTTTCTTATTTTCAAAAATGGGGCGCGACAAGTCTTATGTAATTCAATAGGATCCTAGTACTAGATATGAATCGAAATTAAATGAGAAGATTAGACCTACCAGTGTTATAATGGATTGACCTAATTGGGTACCTAGTGAGGTTCTCTCCTGTGAAAATTTTAACAATTGTTCTACACGTATCTTCTGATTGGTCCTGTGGACATGTTTCAACTTTTATGAATGTTTGAACTCTCAAAATATTACGTTGGTTATTCTTGAGGTGAATTGAACTCATTACCTAATTGTTTTAACTGAATAAAAGCACTTTCAATTTTGTTTGACTCTTACAATATATATCTATTTACCTGTTGTCCCTTTTCCACAAGTATCTATATATATATGTGTATATATATTTTGAACCCGCGTGAGAATTGAAAATCAGGCAGAGTTTAGGCTCAGATCTTTCCTTAAGAATAAGAATGAATATTTGCTATGAATTGGAAAAAAAAATGACAGAGCTTTATGTACCATTAAAGTTAGCTCACGAATTAGAGGTAAAGGGTGATAAAGGTGTTGGACCAAAATTTATGCATATATGAACTTGCATGTTTACTTATCTTTCTTAAAAGTGTTTTCTAGAGTATACGTTTATTCAAACGCAGCTCTTAACTCAAAAATTTGAGAGAATTTGTGAAATATCCTCCATGTATATGTTATTTATTATATATGTATTTTGATATTCACGCATTGAGTTGCAGGAGTAATCTTCTTAAACGTATCTGAGGAAATTGCAATGTGTATTGATGATGGTGGCAAAACACATTATTTGAAATTTCTTATTAAGAAAATTTAATTTCGGATCATGAAGAAAAGTTTGTATCTTTAACTCTAATTTTAAAATTTTGAATTGTATTCTGTCACATACATATCCAAAATACATTAAAACCCTCGATTTTATCTCGCATATTATGATTGACTTGATTTGGACGAATTAAGTCCGAAAATTTTGATAAGTTTAGTCTTCTATTGAAAATATATCTTCCTATTCGAGTTTTGAACTACCAGATTGAATCATCTAACTAGATTTTTAATCGACTCTGGAGTCAACTATTCTTGTGCAAACCCTAGTTTCACGAATGGTACAAGTAAAGTGTGATCGCTGCCTTATAGCTTGGAGGTTAGGACTCCTACGGGAAAATCAATGTTTAATTGTTAGTGCAAATTATAGAAACTATGAATTTTGGTAGATCTAGAGGATCTTGGTGTTGGGATGAAAGTTGAACATGTTAGGGAATGAGAATCATCTAGTTCCAATTAATCTAGTAAAGCACTACTTGTGATCTTTCGTAGTGGGACGATGTGAGTAGAACTTAAGAGTTTGTACCTTGGAGATGAATGTACTTTTAATAATCACCTGTTCACTTTTATTTACTGACTTTGACTTGGTATGAACTTTACTTGATTATAACTTGTGTTATGATTTAATGAACTTTAATTTGTGTTTACTTGTATGATGAAAATGTTATTTGTGCAAGTGATTTCATTTTTTCTTTAAAAGTTGTTACTGGTATATGTGTGTAGTTCAATTATGGTTTAATGTGAGGTTTATGCATATGCGTATAGATTAGTTGTGAACATGGAAACAAGAGGACAATGAAAGGGACGTCAACCTAGACAACCCCGAAATCAAAGAGTAGATAATGGGTCAGATATTGATCAAAATATCGAACCAAGGGCTAGGAGAGAAGGAGATGACCAAATTGGATTAGTTTTAACCCGTATGATGGATGTACTAGAGCTTTTGGTAACTCAACTGGGTTAGGGGATTGGACAAGGAAACCAACGTGGAAACCAAGAGATAGGAGAGGATTGAGCTTTGGAGCGGTTTCAGAAATTCTTCCCGCCCAAATTTTCTGGAGGACCTGACCCAGAAGTGGTTGAGAATTGGTTAGAGAATATAAAGAATATATTTGATGCCTTGAACTACACAGAGGAAAGACAAGTCACTTTTGCTGTATTTCAACTTGAAGGAGCAGATCGAGTCTGGTGGAATGTTATAAGAAACAAATGGGAAAGAGATCAAACTCCAAGAACTTGGATAAACTTTGTACGAGAGTTTAATGAGAAATTTCTTCCTCCACTAGTCCAAGAAAAGAGAGAAGACGATTTCATAAAATTTCGTCAAGAAATTTTGAGTGTAGCTGAGTATGAAACCCGATTCACAAAATTATCTACATATGCTCTAGAATTGGTGGCTACGGAACGGAAGAGAATAAGACGGTTTGTCCAAAGATTAAATTTAGAAATCCAAGATTCCCTTGCTGCAGCACAGATTGAAACATTTAGTGACGCTCTTGAGAAAGCGCAAAGGGTGGAAAGCACAAAATTCCAATTGAGAGCCTTTCAAGCGAGAAAAAGAGATGCATCCAATAGTAGACTAAGAGAAATTGGACCACCACCCAAAGTTAGAAAAGGAATGGATGGAATAAGACTATCACTTCCTTCACCACTCATGATAAAGGAATTAGAAGGGACTACATCACGAAGAGCTCCAGTAGAACAGATACAATTAAAGAAAACCTCGCAAGCAAGTCAAGTCACAATGCCTCGTCCGACCTATGGATATTGTGGAAGGACGAATCATACTGAAGAAAATTGCTGGCTAAAGGGGAGAAAGTGTATGGGATGTGGAAGCACCAACCATAAGGTTAATGACTGTCCAAAGCGGTATCTACGAGAAACTACTACTTCACAAAGGAATAGAACTATCCCTCAACAAGTCAATGGAGGAGGAAACTGACTAGTGGCATCTGCAAGAACATATGAAATGATCACACAACAAGGTTCAGGGTTATCTGAGATTACGGAAGGTATGAATTTCGAGGACAAAATTCTTTTAAGGAGGGAAGGTTGTGAGGACCCGCAAATTTACTTATTTTAAACTCCTATTACTGGCGTATTTAAATATTTAATTGGCCGTTTGCTCTGAATATTTTATTTCAACTTTTTTTAGACCCAATTACATGGAACTGTGACTTACTTATATTTTTAAAATGACTCGTTGTGAAGACTCAAAAAATTTCTTATTTTTATCGAATATTATTGATTTATTTAAATGTTTACTCATCTGTTTTCTTCAAATAATTTATTTCAACCATTTTAAATCCATTCATATGAAACAATGTCTTCCTTACGTTTTTAAAACATCTCGTTAGCAAATTTAATTTTCGGAGATTTGATTAAGTGAGAAATAATAAGTACATGTGTTTCGAGGTGATATTCTATTCGAGAGTGTAATTATCGGAGGAAAAATTTAGAATGAGCAATAGTAGATTAAGAAAAGTTAATTGAGGAATTAAAGGTGAATGAATTCTAAGTAAGTGCATACCACTCGCGCATCGACAGGTTTTTTGAAAGACACACTGAGGCAAATTTATTGGAGATTTAGGAAAGTAATACTAGACTCATGTGAGGACCCGCAAATTTCCTTGTTTTAAATTCTTATTACTAGTTTATTTAAATATCCAATTGCCCATTTACTTCGAATATTATTTTCTAACCTTTTAGATCTAATTACATGGATCTATAGCATAGTTATATTTTTAAAGTGACTTGTTTCAAAATTTAATTTTTGGAACCTCGTTAAGTGTGAATAGTGAATTCACGTTTGGAGGCAATAATCGATTTGAGAGTACAATGATCTTGGAAATTTAAGACTTATACATTAGTCTTAGAATAGGTATTTTATGTTTAACTACTCAAGTAATAGTTAGTTATACTATCGTTATAAGAATTTCTTAGAGATTTCGCCTTATCGCGCGCAAATCGGAAGTTTGCGTTTTCGCGCGCGCGACTAATTGGAGGACTTTAAAAATTATTTCTAGACTATTAAGAGTGGATAATATTAGTATGAATATAAGTGTATTAGAGGTTTAGTGCACAAGTGAAACGAACTCGAGAGGAATTGAGCACGAAACGTGCACGTGCGCGCGCGGGGAGAGAGTTGACTTTTGGAACTTTCTTAGCCACTCATTTTAGCTTCTAAAGGAAGTTTAATTGCAACACAAAATTCTCTCTCCTAAGCTTCAAGAACAGCCGGCCAAGAGAGGAGAAAAACAACTCCAAAGTTCAACAAATTTCTCCTTCATTTCTTCACCAAATCTTCTCCATTTCACTTCAAAATTTAACCACACTTAACTAACCACTTGGTGATCATCTCAAGTTACAAAAGGAGCCTCATTTCCACGGTTTTTCTGAGCTTCAAGTGACCGAAAATTTCTGTTAGAATCATCAAGAAAGGTATTCAACGATCAACCTTGAAAATCTTAGTTTATGGAAGTAGTATTGCATGTATAAGCTCATATGATGATGTGGGTTGCTTGATTTATGGTGAACATTTTTGTGTGGGCTCTATGAATTCCCACTATGGCTTGTTGGACTGATTTGATGAGTTTTGATGTTGTTAATGTTGGTTTAGTGCTTAAATTAGTAGAAATAAGTGAGATTATGAAGGATAGTTCAAAGGAGGTGGAAGGAAGAAATTTTCCGATTCTGCCCTTGTGTTGTCCGTGGCCTTTAGGGCGAATTTTTGTGGATCTAATGGCTTATTTATGATGTTTATATTTTGTATGAGATGTGTAGAAAGTTTCATCAAAAAATTCCATGAATTGGTTGGCCAAATGTTGAATTTTCGTAAGATAACAAAACTGGAAAATTTCCCATCACTGCTCTGGCAGTGTTTTTGTATCGGCTATAACTTTTTTCTCCGATGTCGAAATGGAGTTCTGTTTATGGCACTGGAAACTAGAAATTCCCAGCTTTCCAAAGGTATAAAATTCACATTCGGATTCCACCTGAGTGATCCGTACCAACCATTTGAACCTGACTGTCCTGTTTCACGTTTTCACAGAGAGCCCTGTTTTGAGCAGCGATTTAATGCTCAAATATGAGCTAGTTGTGGACTTATTTTGAAAACGATTTCTTCTAAGAAATTGTATCCTTATGAATCTAGTATTCAATTCCACTGACCACGCTCAATTCCGAGTTGAATTGAGAGAGTTGTGGCCGAATTCGAAACTGACTCGGAGTTTGAAAACCCTCATTTTGGAATGACTTGTGACCACTTTGATTTGGGGACTTAATATTTCGAAATTTTTGGTGTTATTCACCTACTAAATGCATCTTGGATGTATCTTAGACCTTGTCTTCATAAATGAATGATGTTTGAGAAATTTCATTGGCCAAATGTTTGAAAAGAGGAAAACACAAGTACAAGGCAGATTGCCTTAGAAATTTTGGAAATTTTAGTGGCTTTGTTCACTAGCTTCCCGAATGAATTATTTCATGAAATTTGATAGAGGGATAGCCCTCATATGGTAGTATTATACTGCCAAATTTGGTGTCATTCTTAGTTCATTTCGATGCTCAAATAAAGACCCAAAGTTGTGACTTCAACCTGGAAGATGGCCTAATTGCTTCAATTTTTCAGCAACTTTGAGCTACTATATCTTGGTACTCAAAACTCTGATTCTTGTTCCGTTTGTTGAGTTTTAAATCTTGTTTACAACTCTAATTGAGTTCCAAATTTCAGAGGCTAGATCGAATTCTGTGATTTTTGCCGAATTTTCAAAGTTAGCCGAAAACCAACCTAAAACTGTCTTAGTAGGCTTAAGGCAGCAACTTTAAGCTGAGTTTTGGATATCTTCCATTTGAAATCATGGAAAAGTGTCTTTTAGGAACTTTTAGTACTTTGGAAGTAGTTTCCAACGGTACCAATTTTCCAATTTTGGACCTACGGAGAGTGAGTTATGATTTTTCCAAAAGTGCACCTCAAATCTGAAAATTTTTGAACTTGACGGGAATTGAGTTTTCGAGACTCTTCCCTATCCCTTGATACCACTTGATCATTTTGGACTTGTTTTCATGAAGGAAATTAGTTTGTCCTTGTGCGTTTAAATACCACCTTTGGACCTTGAATTTGAGCAAATTAAGACTCATTTTCATAAGATTTCCTTAGATTGTACAAGTGTGCAATCTTTCTTTATAATTGGGGATTTTGAATGATAGTATGTAATAAATGCCGTTGTTTGCTCAGGTATTCAAGAGGACCTTCGAGAGGACCTCACATCGGACGCCTAAGTGCTTGAATCGCACTACTTACTCTCCTTGTGATTAGGTGAGTGTCAAGTGCATGTCTACTTGAACTCCTGTAAAATTGATACATGCTTTATTTGATATCCATGACTTAAGATTTTGAAAATGGAGTCGAGTGTGTACTTTATCGCACTCGTTCTCATTTGAAATGAATAACTCATGCCTGAAATGCTGGAATATACCAAATGCTTGAATTATCAAATGCCTGGAAATATCAAATGTTTGAATTATATGAATTTGTATGCTATGGCTGCATACGTCGCTGGAGTGAATCTCCTCGACATCCAAATGATACATGGGGACGCCCAAACTCATAGGCCGACCTTGGGACTCGAGCCGGCATGGGCTTGGTTGGGAACCTCGGTGAGCCATGAGAATTACATGATAAGCTTGACATATTGGAGAGGTCTCGCTTGGCATACTCGTGGAGTATCGCCTTACAAATATCGTTCGGGCCTGGTGTGGTGTACGGTGGACGGATGAGAAGTAAGCGGAGATCTACGGATTTGAAATACAGACCCGGTTGACGGAGAGTCATCACGGGAAGGTATACGAATGACCTTGGCAAAACAAGTGGAACTTAGCTCTTGAGAGCTACCATATCCTTAAATTGTTTCTGTTTACATTTCATTGAAATTGTTTAATTATCGCCCTTTATCAATTGACTTATTATTTGGGTTTGTTACTTGGACTATGTGCTTGCATGTGTGTTCTTGGCCTCACGAGCGTTTAACTCACCTTTTAGATTTGTTTTCCTTAACAGGAATGGATTGGAGTGAACTCGAAGAAAACTCCCTTATGATGTACTTTTGTATCAGGGTTTTTAATGTACTTGGCTGGACTCGGGATTTTTGTATAAATTGGGATTGGATGTAACTTTTGGGAATCGAAGGTAAGATTTGGATGAATGATACATTTTGTACTCATGGTGTACTATTTAATATTGGCTATGGAAGCGACTTTATTCTTTAGGCTTGTGTTGTTGATTATTTATAGTTAAACTTGAATTGTATTGTCTTGAGTCCTGGCGAGAGCTAGGTAGGCATCCCGCGGATACCCTTTGGTTCGCCTTAGGGAGAAGTGAGGGCGTCACACTCATTTCAAAAATTAAATTTTGGGAAATTGGTTTAGTGAGAATAGCAAATTCGCGTTTGGAGGCAATAAGCGATTTGAGAGTACAGTGAGTTTGGAGAGTGAGGACTCATACATTAGTCATAAGAAGGTTAATCTTATGTTCAAATACCCAAACAATAGTTAGTTATACTATCGTTATAAGAATTTCTTAGAAATTTCACTTTATCGCGCACAATTTGGAAGTTCACGTCTTCGCGCGCGTGACCAATTGGAAGATTCTAAAAATTATTGTTAGACTACTAAGGGTGAATAATAATAGTTTTTAAATAAGTGTATTAGAGGTATAGTGCACACGTCAAACAAACTCGAGAGGAATCGAACACGAAATGCGCGCGTGCGCGCACTAGTGAGAGTTGACTTTTGGAGCACTTTTGGCCTCACAACCTAAACTTCTCAAGGAAGTTTCATTTCAGCAAAACACTTTCTCTCTCACCCTCTCAAGCAGCCGGCCAACCAAGAAGGAAGAAGACCCAAAAACTCTTCACTCTCTTGCACCATTTCTTCACCAAATCATCTCAAACTTTCACTACAACTTGCAAATAACTTGAAGATCATCTTGGATTAGGAAAAGGGCTTCATTCTCATGGTTTTTCTTGGAGTTCAAAGTGCCAAAATTTCTATTTTAGTCATCTAAAGAGGTAACACACGATCAACCGCTTGAATCTTGGTTTATATACGTTATATTGCACTTATATGCTTGTAGATGCATGTGGGTAGCTCTATATTGTTGGAAATCTTGTGAGTGGGCTCGATGAAATCCCACAATGGACTTGATGAGTAGATTTGATGATATTGGATGTTATTTGTGTTGAATTAGTGCTTAATCTAGTGGATATAAGTTGTATTGTGGAAGAAAGTTCAAAGGAGGTGGAATGAGAAAAGGGACAGTTTTGCCCCTGTGTTTGTCGAGCTTCTCTAGTGCAATTTTTGTGGTCCAATTGACTTGATTTTGATATAAATATATTGTATGGGTTGTGTAGAAAGTTTTCTCCAAATTTTACTTGATTTGGATGGGTAAAAGTAGAGATTTCGGAATTTTACCAAAACTGGAAACGTAACCAGAGGCTCTCTGGCAGTGATTTTGTTTCGACTATAACTCTTTGCTCCGACGTCAAAATTGAGTTCCATTTGAGGAATTGGAAATTAGACACTTCCAGTTTTCCAACGGTATAAAATGCACCCCCTGATTCCACTTGAGTAAACCGTACTAGCCTTTCAAAGTCACCTGCCCTGTTTTTCGGATGAACTGGAATGCCTGTTGTGAGCTGCAACTTGATGCTGGAATATGAGCTAGTTGTGTGAGAACTCGAGGAAAAAAAAAAAAACCCGGTTTTAGGGTTTATCGATTTGCGTGCTTACATTTACTATATTTTCTTTATTATAATTGTTTTACACGCATTTTATAGGTAAATATAGTTTTTAAGGTATTTTTCTAGTATACGTGAGTTCACGAGAAAATTGGAGCGAATAGCGGTTGTGGGACCCGCTAGCGCATTAAGTGAGAGAAATTCGGCCAATTCGGCTCAATTGTACAGTAAGGCATTAAATTACTGAGTGTTAAGAGATAACTGGAGGTTGGTTAGATATTTAGTCATGTGGAAGCTAAAGGATAAGGAAAAGATAAAAAAAAAGGCGACACGTGGCGCGATTCCATTGGGCCACTTTGTGCCTAACTTTCTTACACCTTTACTAAAGTTGAAAATTGACCAAATCATCTTCATTTCTTCAAGCTTCTTGGCCGAACCATCTTGAGGGAAAAAGAGAAGAGAAAACTTCAATTTTCTTCCAAATTCTTGCCCAAATCTTGCAAATCAACCGATAGAAATCCGATTTACTCCGTAGAAATTGCTTACTAAGGAAGATCAAAGGTGTTTGTGGAGTGAATTTGCAAAGGGAAGGCCTAAGTTGCTACCTTTCTTGGTGATTGAGGTATATGGCTTGAATCTTCAATTTTGTCCATAAAAATTTCAAATTAGTGATTTATATCGGATATGGAGCTTAGTTTGTGGATGATTTTGTGAATGAAAGTGAAGTTTGGTGAATTTCTCATTTTCTTGGGAATTTTTCTGATTTCATATGATTATTATATATGACTTGAATTGGTGGTATAATATGGTATGATTTGAGGTTGGTATATGTTAATTGTAGTGAATTGCGGAAAATTTCAGCTTTTTACGGAAAATTTCAGCTTTCTATGGAAATTTCAGCTTTAGGGTTTATGCAATTGGGGCTTTCTTGTGGTTGTCTATTGAACTTGCAATTAGCCATGATTGAAGGGTATGGTGACCCTAATGATGTGTATTTGCTAGTCTATGATGGATATGAGCAATTGTGATTGGAATTGGTGAATTGGATTACTTGTTTGTAGGATGGAAATGCTGAAATTTTAGGGGAAATGCTGTCCGATTGCCGAAAGATTTGAATCTTGTGAATTTAAGTTAAGAATGAGCGAGTCTGAAAAGCTTTAGGGTTTTCTTGAACTTGTAACCCTAAATCCGATATATTTTGCATGTGAAGCCCTAATTGAGGCTCTACTTGAATTTTGCTTTAATGATTCGTTTAAGAGGTACTCGATTCGTAATTGAACTTCAATTGCACTTTCTTGATTGTTATAGGACGCTTGGGTGATCCAAAGCATCCACTGGACAGAAATCCTTGAATTTGCTCATCTAAAGTGGTGAGTGTACTATTGCATGATTTGAATGCCTAAGTGACTACTTGTCTTTGAAACTGTAATGTGACCACTGTGAACTGTGTGAATGAGGCGAGAGTGTACTTTACCGCTCTCGTCCTCTTACTGTGTAACTGTTTACCATTGTATTGCACTGGAAACTGTGAAACTGCACTGTGATTGACTTGAATATTGGGCATGAGCCCCACCACTGTACTGTAATCACTGAGCTCAAAGCCCTAGTGGAAGTTACTCGAGTCGAGCCAGCAAGGGCTGGTAGACGAGGTAACGACCCTCGGGTCACTGTTTGTCGAGTGGAGTGTATCTCTTCGACCTTCCGATATACTCGAATATTACCAACCACTGTTACTATTGAGGTGTTCGGGCCCGGTAAGGGAAATGTACGGTGGAAGGAACTGGGAGTAAAGTGGGGTCTACGGTCATGGTACTTTCTTTATACTTTGACGGAGGGTCAACAAGGTGCGATCAAGAACCGCAATGGGGAATTGGCTCCTGAGAGCCACCCGTATCCTTTCATTTAAACTAGTTGTGGTATTTGCATTCTGTGATTTATGGTTTGTTTAACTGAGCTTGATTACCTATGAATTTGGGGCTGCATGACTGTTAAGTACCTCATTGGGCGAAAGCTCACCCCCATTACCTTTGTTTTCCTTACAGGCATACCTTTGGGAATGTTATGAGTTTGAGAAGCCAGTTGAGCTAGTAAAATAGTTTTGTTTCTTTGATAGCTCCTTGAGCACTGGAAAACCTGAATGTACTTTACTTGAATGCTTTTGGACTGTATATTGGGGTAACATGTATATGTACCTGGTGGTTTTGTATAAATGATATTATATGGGGAAACGAATGTTTTAGCCCTGATGGGGAGTCTTTTGCATTTAGTTTCGTGTGTGTGAGTGATCCGCAGTCCTGGCGAGAGCTGGGCAGGCAGTCCGCTGATACCCTAGGGTTCGCCCTAGGGAGAGGTGGGGCTGTCACAAGTTGTGGATAGAATTTTAAAATGATTCCTTCTGTGAAATTGTAGTCTTATGAATTTAGTTTCCAACACCACCAACCACGCTCAATTCCAAGTTGAATTGAGTGAGGTATGGCTGAATTTCAGACCTGCCTCATTGCTTGAAAACCCTCGTTTTTGGACTGATCAATGGCTAATCTTGATTGGGACTTGTTATTTTGAAATTCTTGGTGTTGATCACCTACCAAATGTATTTTGATGTTTCTTAGACCTTGCCTTCATAAATAAACCATGTTTGAGAAAATTTCATTGGCCAAATGTTTGAGAAAAGGAAAATGGAAGCACAAGGCAGCTTTTCCTTGGAAATTTGGAAATTTCAGTGGCTTTGTTAACTAACTTTCCGAATGAAATTTTATATTAAATTTGATAGAGGAATAGCCCTTATATGGTAGGGTAATGCTACCAAATTTGGCGCCATTCCGAGTCCGTTTCGATGCCCAACTAAAGTCCCAAAGTTCAAGCTTCAAATCTGGAATTTTGCCCAGTGAACTTCATTTTTGTACCAACTTTGAGTTGCTATATCTTGGCGTCCAAAACTCCACTTCTTGTTCCGTTTATTGTGTTTTAAATTTTGATTGTAACTCTAATTGAATTCCAAATTTTAGAGGCTAATTCATATTCTATGAATTTTTCCGAATTTTCAAAATTGGCCAAAAACCAACCCTGAAACAGTCTTGATAAGTCTAAAACAGCAATTTTGAGTCAAATTTTGAATACCTCTCATTTGGAATCATGCAAAGGTGTCTTCTAAGAACTTTTAGTACTTTGGAAGTAATTTCCAACGGGTACCAAGTTTCCAATTTTGGACCTACGGAGAGTGAGTTATGATTTTTTCAAAAGTGCACCTCAAATCTGAAAATTTCCAAATTTGACGGGAATTGAGTTTTCGAGACTCTTCCCTATCCTGTGATACCACTTGACCATTTTGGACTTGTTTTCAAGAAGGAAACTAGTTTTTCTTTGTGCGTTTAAACACCGCCTTTGAACCTTGAATTTGAGTAAGTTAAGGCTCATTTTCATAAGATTTCTCTAGATTGTACAAGTGTGCAATCATTCATGATAATTGGGGTTTTTAAGTGGTCGTTCATTATTAATTGCTCAGGCGCTCAAGGAGACCTTCAAGAGGAACTCAAAACGGACGCCCAAACACTGTTTGAGCACTTACTTCCTATTTTGAATTGGCGAGTGTTACATATAGGAGTACGTAACTTGAACAGCTTTGCGACATGTTTATTTCATGGTCATTATGTACTAACTATTAGGTACTACCAATAAATGCTCCTATGAACTTTGCCACCGTAGGTAACTTGAATAGTATTGCTACATATTTACCGACTAACCATAATTATTTACCGTTTACTGATTTACTTGATTACCTGCTTATTTGATTACTTGATTATTGTAAATTACGTATTCATATGAAATTACCGCATATTGCTTATGTGTTTAAATGTTAAAGGTTGCCTATAATTACTCTTATGAAATTGCCACCATTTTAAGGTGAGTGTGTACTTTATCTCATTCGTCCTACTAAAATGACAAATTATTACCGTTTACCAATTTATTTGATTACTTGTGCATGTTGTAAGTTCTAAACTGAATTGGGCCCTGTCCTTGGTTACTAACCTGCTCGAGTCAGGATTGGACTCGGTTGGATAGGTTGGAACCCTGGACCACCGTTTCGATATACTCAAGTATTACCACTGGAGGGATAAGGTGATGGCCAGACAAACCGAGGGGATCACTGGAGTTATAAGGTGAAGTGGATCGAAATTATTCCAAGTGAATACCGTATCCTTTAATATGTGTTTATTTCTGTACAATGATAACTATTTCATGATAATGTGCCAATGTGAAACCTTGAACCATTCATGTATTATGCTTAAATTACTTGATTTATTAGAACTGCTAGAGTGTCTTGGAACCTCACTGGGCTGTTTAGCTTATTCCACGATTTTGTTTTCCTTAACAGGGTTTGATCAGAGATCAAGGGTGCTCGTGAATAGTACTAGATTGTTCTCTTTTGAAGACTTTAAGTTGTATTATAATGCATGATTGTAGTACATATTTTTTTTGATTGTATTAAGTTTGAAAGTTAACTAATTGTAAGTACGAAATATTTTGGAGTACTTTAATTATATATTGAAGTTATTTGAAATATTTCGAACTTTTGGATTATAGATTGTAGTGAATCCTGGTGAGAGTTGGGCAGGCGTCCCGCGGATAGCCTTGGGTTCGTTCTAGGGAGAAGTGGGAGCGTCACAAAATATTTACTCCAACTCTCTCCAAAATCCAAAGTACAAGTTCTTAACATGTTCTCGAGCGTCTGAATCGTCCTCTTAGACTGTCCATCTTTCTGGGGATGGTAAGTAGTGCTAAAATTCAATTTAGTCCCCAACACTTCTTGCATTTTTTGTCAGAACTGCGAGATAAATTTAGGGTCTCGATCGGACACAATACTTATAGGTATCCCGTGTAGTCTTATAATTTCATTTAAGTATAACTTAGCTAACTTTTTCAACGGGTATTTCATACCCATCGGCAGAAAGTGAGCCGATTTGGTCAATCTATCCACTATTACCCAAATGGCATCATGACCCCTTTGTGTCCTAGGTAATCTCGATACAAAATTCATGGTGATATTTTTCCATTTCCTTTCGGATATCTCTAAAGGTTGCAAAAGACCTGATGGTTTCTGATGTTCGGCTTTAACCTGTTGACAAATCAAACAGGTCCGGACAAATTGAGCAATTTCCTTCTTCATACTCTCCTACTAGTACAAACACTTCAAGTTTTGGTACATTTTATTCCCTTCAAGGTATACCGTATATTTAGATCAGTGTGTTTCCTCCAAAATTTCCTTCTTAAGTCCTTCGTCTTTTGGCACTACTATCCGATTCTGAAATCTCAACGCACCATTCACTCCCAAATTAAAATCTGACTTTTCTCCCTTTTTGATTTTTTCCAACCACTTTTACACTTCATGGTCTCTTCCTTGAGTCTCCTTAATACGTTCCAACAAAGTGGATTTCACGACAATATTCTCTAAAATTACTTTTCTCGGTTCAAGTCGAGGATTCCATATACTAACCTCCTCAACAAGTGCATCTCTTTAATCATCAATTCTACCACTTGCACTTGACGACTTAAAACATCGGCCACTACATTGGTTTTCTCTGGATGGTACTTTATCGTGCAATCGTAATCTTTCAAGAATTTCATCCACCTACGTTGCCTCAAGTTCAGCTCCTTTTGAGAAAACAAATACTTAAAACTCTTGTGGTCCGTAAAAACCTCAAACGTCACTCCATAAAGGTAATGCCTCCACTCCTTTAATACAAACACTACAACCGCTAACTCCAAATCATGAGTCGAGTAATTTTTCTCTTGTGATTTTAATTTCCTAGAGACATACGCTATCACTTTCTCATTTTGCATTAATACACATCCCAATCCTTCCTTTGAAGCATCTGTATAGACCACAAAACTATCATTCCCATCCGGTAGAGTTAATACGAGAGCTCTTGTCAAACGTCTCTTTAACGCTTGGAAACTTTCTTTACGCTTAGGATTCAATATAAATTTTCCATTTTTCTTAGTCAGCTCAGTCATGGGTCCAGCAATTCTAGAAAAAATCTTAATAAATTTCCGATAATAACCTGCTAACCCTATAAAATTTCGAATTTCAGTAGGATTTTTCGGTTGCTTCCATTTAGAGACTACTTCAATTTTGGTTGGATCCACTTTAATCCCGTCCTTAGAACTTATATGACCTAAAAATGTCATTTCCTTCAACCAACACTCACACTTGCAAAATTTACCATACAACTGATATTCCCTCAGAGTTTGTAAAATAATTCTCATGGTCCTCCAATGTTTTAGAGTACACCAGTATATCATCGATGAACAGCACTACAAATTGATCCAGATAAACCTTAAAAACTCGATGCATTAAATCCATAAAAGCCGTAGGTGCATTGGTCAATCCAAACAGTATCACCACAAACTCAAAGTATCCATACCTCGAGTTAAAAGCAGTTTTGGGTATATCCTTTTTCAAAATCCTCAGTTGATAGTAACCCTGTCTGGGATCCAATTTGGAGAATACAACTGCCTCTTGCAATTGGTCAAATAACTCATCAATGTGGGGCAAAGGGTAATTATTCTTAATGATGACATCGTTCAAATCTCGGTAATCTATGCACAGCCTTAAACTCCCGTCTTTTTTCTTAATAAACAAGACCGGGGTTTCCTGCGTGAATCACTTTTCTTTATAAAATTCCGCTCTAGCAAATCCTGTAACTGCAATTCCAACTCTTTCAATTTAGTTGGAGCCATCCTATTATGGCGTCTTAGAGATAGATGCTACTCCCGGAGTTACATCAATCTTAAAAGATATTTCCTTTTTCGGGAGTACAGACTCTAACTCTTCAGGAAAGACATCCGGATACTCCTTCTGTGACAGCCCCACCTTCCCCTAAGGCGAACCAAAGGGTTTGGCGGACTGCCTGCCCAGCTCTCGCCAGGACTACGGAATCGAATCCCACAAAACCCTAGACTACGCGCGATAGAATCCAAAGCCATAGAATCACAACATCTCAAATGATTACACTTATACATATTTTTACATCAAAGTCTTGAACAAAGTAACTAAAATACAAGCCAGGGTATCCATATCGGTCAAAATACAATTAGGGTTTCAGTTGCAAAAGAGCTTAACAAAATACATATACAATAGCTCGCCCCTTTTTCTTCAAAAATCATGATTTCGAAGTTGGTCCCCTGTAAGAAAAACAAAGATAACGGGAACGGGGTGAGTTTGCGCTCAATGAGGTACCAAGAATACAAGTAGTCATGGATCATGGCATTTCACGTTTAAGGCACATATAAGGAAATGAACAATTATCTCAACTGGAAAGGATACAAGTGGCTCTCAGGAGCCAAATTCCCATTTCAGTACTTGATCCAAACTCGTTGACCCTCCGTCAACGTTTAATGAAATAAACATGTCCGTAGATCCCTCTTAAACGCCAAATCCCGATCACCAAACATACCCCTTACCGGGCCCGAACGCCGAACAGGAATAGAGATGGTAATACTCGAGTATACCGGAAATCCAGAGTCTCAATACCCAAAGATTTCCAAAGAACAGGCACCCATGGTTCGTTAATTTCCTCGACCAAGCCCTTGCTGGCTCGAATCAAGTAACTACCCATGAGGTTGAGCTCAGAGTTAACAGGCACAGGAAGGTCGTTGGATACGTGTCCAAACGACATCATATCAAGTATAAATAACAGATTCAAGTGTACATGAGATCCATAGTAGACACAAGTAACAGAGTCAAGTACATATATAGGAAACAAGTCACACAGGCCAGAGAACGAGTGTGATAAAGTACACCCTCGTCTCATACCGGACAAACAGATGATACAGTCATTCAAGTTACAATTTGCAAGTACATATACAAAGTTAGGCAACAAGTGAGGGGAGTGGTACACTCACCAGTTCAAGTGCAGATACTTCAAAAGTTTTTCCCGCAAAATGACTTTAATCGCCAAGAAACCCTAAAATAACCGAAGTAGCAATTAAGGTTTTCACATCCCAAATTCTAGTAAATGAAACGCACAAGTGAGACTCGACTATGAGTCGTATGCCTACCCAAATGAACTATGAAGGCAAAGTTGCAAAAGCGTGATTTCGGAACGAAAAGGTAACAGGAGGACCTAGGGGCTTGAATGACCTAAAAGCCGTTCATCTACTAAGAATCAACTCAAAGTTGAAGGAACCAAGCGGCCTAGAAAGTTGGGCAGCGTGCCCTTTGTGTTTACCAAATTTCCAGCCATTTACGGCTTCCTTATTTTCCTTAATTCAGCCCCACAATACACACAAGTAAAGTTACCACAATAGCCCTTCCATAGGCTCCAAAGTCATCCAAGTACAACACAAGTGCAATAGTACCAGCAAATATCAATTTTGAAGACAAAAGCTAAATGGCAGATTTGGCATCTCATAGCATTTTAGTCATAACCGAAGCTATGGTTATCGAATCGGGGTGAACCTTATACCATTTCGAAGCTAAGACAGAGGGGAACAACTTTTATGAAGGCCACTTAACCTAATTTATAATTTATCTAAGTCGAATTTACCAAACACAGATCCAAAAGTTTAAGATCAGTCTAGTTATCAGCACTGACTTTAACCAGCAATAACTCAGGCTACACAACTCCGATTCAATTAATTCCAAAGCCATTAGAAAGCTAAGATACAAGGTTACAATTCTTAAGAAGGAATCAAAAGTTAATTCATTCATCTTCCCAGTCAAACGAGCCAATTACAGAGGCTGATTATCATTTCCGGACAGAAACAGGGAAGCAGGGGTAAAATAGTCATTTCATAGGATACCGTGCTCCGATTGAGCTGAAATTTTACAGGCATAATCTACACTTAATTCTCTACAACTTTCATGTTTTGAGCTAAGGCCAATTCGGCCTCCATCCTGGACGAACAGAACTGGTCAGAACAGGGCAATATAAGAACCCTAATCTGGAATTTTCCCACATAAAGCTGAAATTTCCGCAATTAACCACAATTAATGCACAATAACTTCAATTCCATACCATACTAAGCCACCAATCCAAGCCAACCTTAGTCATCATATGAAAACAGAAAAATTCCCAAGAAAATGATAAATTCACCAAACTTCACTTTAATTCACAAAATCATCCATAAACTAAGCTCCTTAACCGATATAAGCTACTAACTTACAATTATTATGGACAAAATTGAAGTTCTAAGCAATATACCTCAAACACCAAGAAAGGTAGCCTCTTAGAGCTTTGATTTGCCAAATCACTCCACAAACACCTTTGTTCTTCCTTAGTATGCGATTTCTACGGAGCAAATCGGATTTCTATCGGTTAATTTTCAAGATTTGGACAAAAAATTGAAGTAGAAGTTGAAGCTTTCTTTCCTTTTCTCTGTAGAGGAATTTTGGCCAAGAAGCTTGCAAAATGAAGATGATTTGGTCAAATTTTGCTTTTGGTAAAGTTGTAGAAAGTTAGGCCAAGTGTTGGCCCAATAGGATCGCGCCACGTGTCGCCTTTTTGGATTTCTCCTTATCCTTTAGCTTCCAATGATTAAATACCTAACTAACCTCCAGTTATCTCTTAACACTCAGTAATTTAATGCCTTACTGCACAACTTAACCTAATTGGCCGAATTTCTCTCACATAACGCACTAGCGGGTCCCACGTCCACTATTTACTCCGAAAATCTCATAAACTGACTTATACTAGGAAAACATTTTTAAAACCCTATTTACTCATAAAAATGTCTAGAAAATTTATCGAATAAAGAAAATATGGAAAACAGGTGCAAAGAAATAAATTAATACCTAAAATAAAGAAAATTTACGGGCTCTCACACCTTCACTACAGGCATGTCTTCTAATCTCATTTTATCACTAGGAGTATTAATAAGAAAAACCAAATATCCTTGAAATCCCTTACTTAACATCTTCCTAGATCGAATTCTTGAGATAAGTGCAAATGAGGCTAATCTACCCCTTACATCCAATTTCAGGGTTGCCTCTCCAGGAATGCACAACTCTACCATTTTTGTCTTACAGTTCAACTGTGTGACAGTTCCACCTTCCCCTAGAGCGTACCCTAAGGGTTAGCGAACTGGCTGCCCAACTCTCCTCAGGACTACTAAAACGATCACACGCCCAAACTAAATCGTTCCGGAAGATATTACAACGGCTAAAGGTAACGACAACCACGCGAGATGAAAACAAAAAAATGAAATTGAAAATGAACAGTGATTGCCACGTCACAAACCGGCCAAGTACAAGTAAATTTTGTATAGTACTCGAAAAGGCACATTCCCAAGAGATTATATCATTTATACATGAGGAAACATTTACATATACACATTATAAGAAATTTACAAATCAAAACGAGATACTTGATTAAAAGCAATTAGGATTTGGATTACAAAAGAGAGTAACAAAAGAACGTTTACACTAGCTCGGCCCTTTCTTCAAAATCACGATTCAAAAGTGTTGCTCCCTGTAAGGAAAACAAAGATAACGGGAAGGGGGTGAGTTTACGCTCAATGAGATACCAAAAATACAAGTAGTCACGAATCATGGCATATCACTTTTGAATCATACAGTTATACACACCATATAGGGAAATGAATAAACACTTCAAATGGAAAGGATACAGGTGGCTCTCAGGAGCCAAAGTTCTCATTGCTTTGCCGGAGCTTGACCAAATAGTAGTTGACACTCCGCCAACTTTTAAATAAAGTAACCCGTCCAGTAGAGCACCACTTAAACGCCAATTCCGTCCACCAAACAAATCCCTCACCGGGCCCGAACACTCAACAGTAACAGTGGTTGGTAATACTCGAGTATACCGGTTTCCAGTGATCAGTAAATAGTCCCTAAGGTTTATCGGCCGTCTTGACCAATCCCCTTGCTGATTCGATCCAACCGACTCACCTATGAGGTTGGGTACCCAAACAGTAGCAGTAGTTGATGGGGTATCACCCAAACAACTCAAATACAGTCACATATAGAGAATTCACATCTCATAATTGCAGTATACAGAGCCACAGTGGAAAATGAGGGAGGTCGAGTGCGATAATGTACGCGTTCGCCTCCATTTTATCATAACATGGTTTGGCTCAAACAGTCGAAATTCAAGTATTCAGATGTTTCATATAAGCAGGTAGCAAGTAGTAGAACACTCACCTATATAAGCAAAATAACGTCCAAAATTCCTTCCGGATAACACCCTTAATCACCAAGAAACCCTAAGAATAATCACAAGAAAATATTACGGTTCAACCAACCCAAGATTAAATGAATCAAAGAAAATCCGAATAACTAATAGTACAATGTATACGTATGATTTTGGAAGTGAATAGAGTACATTTGCCCAAAATACATGAGTAAAATAGTCGTAAAACTTATGCCCGCTCTTAACATTTTGAAATCGCCATTTGAGTGCAAATTTGGGCAGCACGCCCTTTGTATTACCCATTTTCAGCCATTTATGGCTTCATTATTTTCCTCAATCAGCCCCTAAAATGCACACAAATAATCTCATTACAATAGCCGTTCAATAGGCTAAAAGTCATTCAATTACAAAGCCAAGCTAGAAAAGTGACTGGAATTAAGGTTTAAGACAAGGAACAAAATGGCAGGTTTGACATCTTTTAGCGTATTAGTCACAACGGAGGTTACAGCCAATCGGATTGGGGTAAACTTTATACCGTTTCGAAGCTAAGACATAGCTCTACAATTTGTATGAAGATACCTCAACCCAGTTCTCAACCTAACCTAGTCAAATTTACCCAAATAGCCCCCAGATTTTCCAGTTCAAAGCTCACTGTGAAATTCAACTAACAGTCCTGATTTATTCAATCATATCTCAGCGTACACAACTCCGATTCAGGTGATTCCAAAGCCATTTTAAATCTAAGATACAAAGATATAATTCTTAAGAAGGCATCAAAAGCTAATTCATTCATCTTCCCAGCCAAACGAGCCAATTATAGAGGCTGATTATCATTTTCGACAGAAACAGGGCAGCAGGGGTAAATTAGTCATTTCACAAGCTATCCTGCTCCGATTGAGCTGAACATTTACAGGCATAATATATACTCAATGCTATACAACTTTCATGTTTTGAGCTAAGCCCAATTCGACCTCCATCATGGCCGAATAACACTGGTCAGACAGGGTAGAAAATTCTCTAAGAAACTGAAATCTACACATCATCACTTCTAACCAAGAAATATTGCACAAAACTACTAAAATGACAACCACAAGCCACTAAATTACAACTATTGGAAGCAAAGAGAGATGTTCTTAGCACTTTACCTTAAAACCTCAAAGAAAATGGTAGCTTAGTCTTTCCTCCTCCAAAACAACTCCACCAAAACCTTTAATCCTCCTTAGTGATCACTTGTATGGTGTAGTTTTCAATTTGGTTGGCTAAAACTCAAGATTTGAGCAAGATTGGGAGCTAGAAATTGAAGAAGTTTCTCTTGTTCTCCTCCTCAAGAAATTCGGCCAAGAGAGAGAAAAAAATGAGGAAATTGGGTAAAAATTGGTTTTAGTAAGTGAAATAATCCTTGGTCAAAGTCCAACTTCCAATAAGGTGACACTTGGCCTTTCTAGACTTTTCTCTTCTTTCTTTTGGTCAAAATTTGTGGCTAATGTAAGAGATATTTGGGGTTAAATTCAACTGAAAATAAAAGCAACATGGCTATTTAAGGTAAATAGATGTAGCTGTTCAAGGTGGTGCAACTCACTCGGTAAAAAACGGTACCGTCGGTTCCAACCCGATTTTTCCGTATTTCGCACTACTTTGGGTTTCACTTATAATTATCACTACTTATTTATTATTATTTCTAATCACACATCATTTTCTCTCATCTAAAACTCCACTCTTAAATCACCAAATTTAAGTACACACTCCTACCGATTACTCACACAACTACGAAAGACGTAAAACCCTAATTTACCCGAACTAGGAACCTAAAAGAAAAACCCTTGATTCTATGGTTAATTGTAGCTACTGAGGGAGTGAATGAGTAATAAAGCTATCTTAAAGGAATTAATTCCAAATAAAAATGAATTTTAAGAAAAATAAAAGGAATTTTTCAACTCCATAGATTAAATTAGGGTTTCGATTAAATATGAGAGATTTAAGAAAAACCGATTAATCACAAGTAAAACTAGGATTTTGAGTACAAGTAGGGTTTCTAGTCTTTAAACTAGAACAACATCTTAAAACAAAAATAAAATAAAGAAACCATAATATCCTCGTTGAGACTAAAAAAAATATCCTAAAAGTCGGGTATCACAGTCTCCCCTCCTTTAAAGAATTTCGTCCTCGAAATTCTCTCTTTTGCTCACAAAATGATTCTACAATGAATTCTTCTATCTCACAAGAGCTTCTCCTCATTCATGCCCTAATCAAGTTATGATGGTTCTCGAAGGCACTCAGGCACTAAGGATCACTCTAATCGAAATTCAAAATATACCTGAGATATCCCATCTCGTCACACTAACAAGTTAATCCAAGTGTTTCCTTTGCCTCGAGTTTTGTGGAAAGGGAATAAATACTTTGGGGTAAGCTAAAAGATCAACAAATGTCCAATAAAAATCAATAATTAAAGAAGTTCACCACTAATGCATTTATCAGTAATCAAATGTAAGTTTATTGCTTTTGTGAGTCAGGGAAATCATAGTACTTAACTTCCAACTCTCTAATAAAATCCAGTAACAGTCAAGCAATACAAGAGAGCCATCGGTGCTCCCATATTCAAATCAATGTCATGTAAAGTGGAGACGTTGGTGTTAAGTACAAGACTCCTAGCACTCATCTGAGCCAAATCATTGTATGGCACACACGCAAGAAAACAGTGCAGGAAATAGTTCAAAAATAATTTTGGAAACAGTTTTGGAATCACTTACCAACCAAGCTCATGATCCTCATTCATCATAGATAGTTTCCTAGCTCTACGTTCAATTCCCTAAATCACGAATATCATATCAAGCAAAGGAAATTCTAAAATCATCAAGTTCCTCTCACCTTTTGACATTTCAATTACAACTAAAGCTATACCTCTCGAATTGAAAATAAATTTTATGGCGTTTTCGAATCTAAGACATAGGTCTACACTACTTGGTCCCTTATCCTCGGCCCTAGGTTCTTGATTTAGTCAGTCACAGATTTCCAATGACCCCTTCCTTAATCCCAAGGTTGTCTGAATCTACATAGATGCCAAAATATCATTTCTTATCTTTCTTTTCCATTATCTATATATACTCAGAGGATAGGGTTCAGTTGGACATATAAACACAGGTAGTCAATCAAGAATTCAAAATATATTTATCTGATATATCACAAAATAATTACATATGTAACTTAAAGTAGTCCATAATAAAAGCAAATGAGCACATAAACAATTTACACATTCATAAGGAGAACAAAATAGATTTTCAAAGCTAACACGTTAAACATCCACAACAACTATTAAAGTCCAATTCTACCACAATCATTAAAACCCTAACTAAACTTTTATTGGACAATGGTCTAAGATAGCATTCCTCATTCCAATCTCCTCAATCGGGTCAATATCAAATCCAATACAAGAATCCTCCGTGCTCTGACCTTTATCATTAGGACTTATCCCAAAATCACTTATGATTTCTAGTCACCTCATAATACACAAGACTATAACCCCTTCCGAATTCGCAACTATTCCCTTATGAAAAGTATTTGGTACTCAAGTACAAGAATCCCAAACTAAGAGATTTACAACTCAGGCCGTACGCTCCCAAGTGTAAATCAACAAGGTTTAAGATTCCTACCTGACGTACACATCTATCCACCTCAAGTAGCATGGCATAGACTTTAAACTTACAACTATCATAAGTCATAACCTTTCTCAAAAAAAACACTTAGTCCTTTACTCTTATTTGTGAGAACTCGAGGAAGAAAATTCGGTTTTAGGGTTTTATTGATTCGCGCGCACACAAATTTTATTTTTCTTTATTATATTCATTTTACATGTATTTTATAAGTAAATATAGTTTTAAAGTCATTTTTCTAGTATAAGTGAGTTCACGAGAAAATTGGAGCGAATAGCGGATGTGGGACCCGCTAGTGCGTTAAGTGAGAGAAATTCAGCCAATTAGGTTAAGTTGTGCAGTAAGGCATTAAATTACTGAGTGCTAAGAGATAACTAGAGGTTGGTTAGATGCTTGGTCATTAGTAAGCTAAAGGATAAGGAAAAGATCAAAAAAGGTGCCACGTGTCGCATTTCTATTGGGCCAAGTTTTGCCTAACTTTCTTACAACTTTACTAAAGGTAAAATTTGACCAAAATTATCTTCATTCTTCAAGCACCTTGGCCGAAAATTGTAGAGAGAAAAAGGGAAAGAAGCCTTCAACTTTTCTTTCAATTTCTTGTCCAAATCTCAAAATCCAACCGATAAAACTTCGAATCTCTCCGTAGAAACAGCTTATTAAGTGAGATTGAAGGTGTTTGTGGAGTGATTTTGCAAAGAGAAGCCCTAAGTTACTACCTTTCTTGGTGAATGAGGTATATTGCTTAGAACTTCAATTTTGTCCATAATAATTGCAAATTAGTGGCTTATATCGGTTAAGGAGCTTAGTTTATGGATGATTTTGTGAATTAAAGTGAAGTTTGGTGAATTTATCATTTTCTTTGGGAATTTTTCTGATTTCATATAATTATCATAGTTGGCTTGAATTGATGGTTTAATATGGTGTAATTGGGTGCTAGTATGCGTTAATTGCGGTGAATTGCGGAAAATTTCAGCTTTGTGCGAAAAATTTCAGCTTTAGGGTTTATGAAATTGGGGCTTTCTTATGGTTGCTTATTTAGCTTATAATTGGCTATGATTGAAGGGTATTGTGACCCTAATGGAGTGTATTTACTAGTCTATGGTTGATATATGAAATTGTGATTGGATTGGATGAATTTGGGTACTTGTTTGTAGGATGGAAATGCTGAAATTTAAGGGGAAATGCTGTCCGATTTTCGAGAAACTGGGGCTTTGTGAATCTAGGTCAAGAATGAGTGAATGTGAAATGCTTTAGGGTTTTCTTGAACTTTTAACCCTAAATTTGATATACTGTCCATTTTGAGCCATAATTGAGGCTATATTTGAATTTTGCTTTAATGATCCGTTTAAGAGGTACTCGACTCGTAATTGAACTTCAATTGCATTTTCTTGATTGTTATAGGACGTTTGGGTGATCCAAAGCATCCATTGGACGGAAATCCGTGAATTTGCTCATCCAAAGTGGTGAGTGTACTATTGCATGATTTGAATGCCTAAGTGACTACTTGTCTTTGAAACTGTGATGTGACCCAACTGTGAACTGTGTGAATGAGGCGAGAGTGTACTTTACCGCTCTCGTCCTCATACTGTATAACTGTTTACCACTGTACTGCACTGTGTTTTGACTTGAATCATGGGCATGAGTCCTACTACTGTACTGTGATCACTGAGCTCAAAACCCTAATGGAAATTACTCGAGTCGTGCCAGCAAGGGCCGGTCGACTGGGTAATGACCATAGGGTCACTGTTTGTCGAGTGGAGTGTATCTCCTCGACCCTACGGTATACTCGAGTATTACCAACCACTGTTACTGTTGAGGTGTTCGGGCCCGGTAAGGGGAATGTACGGTGGAAGGAACTGGGAGTAAAGTGGGGTCTACCGTCATGGTACTTTCTTTATACGTTGACGGAGGGTCAACGAGGTGCGATCAAGAACTGCAATGGGGAACTGGCTCCTGAGAGCCACCCGTATCCTTTTATTTGAACTGGTTGTGGTATTTGCATTCTGTGATTGATGGTTTGTTTAACTGAGCTTGATTACCTATGAATTTGGGGCTGCATGATTGTTAGTACCTCATTGGGCGAAAGCTCACCCCCGTTACTTTTGTTTTCCTTACAGGGATGCTTTTGGGGAAAAATCATGAGTTTTGTAAAGCTAGTTGAGCTAGCTACAAATTTTGTTTTGTTATGCCCCTCGGGTGTTAGAGACCCTAATTGTACTTCACTTGAATGAACCTTTTGGGTTGTATATTGTGGGCAACATGTATATGTACCTGGTGGTTTTGGTGTAAATGATATTATATGTTGGAAACGAATGTTTTAGCCCTAATGAGGGGTCTTTTGCACTTGGTTTCGTGTGTGTGACCGTTTAGTAGTCCTGGCGAGAGCTGGGCAGGCAGTCCGCTGATACCCTAGGGTACGCCCTAGGGAGAGGTGGGGCTGTCACATTAGTCACATGATCGGGACCATATCACCACTTGGCCCAAGTTCACTCCGCTCAGAGACCACGCGAAACTGCTCTGATACCACCTGTGACAGCTCCACCTTCCCCTAGAGCGTACCCTAAGGGTTTAACGAACTGCCTGCCCAACTCTCGCCAGGACTACTAAAACGATCACACGCCCAAACTAAATCGTTCCGGAAGATATTACAACGGCTAAAGGTAATGACAACCACGCAAGATGAAAACAAA
The DNA here is from genome assembly GCA_023065735.1 of Coffea humblotiana. Taxonomy (NCBI): domain Eukaryota; kingdom Viridiplantae; phylum Streptophyta; class Magnoliopsida; order Gentianales; family Rubiaceae; genus Coffea; species Coffea humblotiana. The sequence continues at coordinate 231,566 of JACYVW010000046.1, read as the reverse complement.
AAAATGAATTTGAAAATGAACAGTGATTGCCACGTCACAAACCGGCCCAAGTACAAGTAAATTTTGTTTAGTACTAGAAAAGGCACATTCCCAAGAGATTATATCATTTATACATGAGGAAACATTTACATATACACATTATAAGAAATTTACAAATCAAAACGAGATACTTGATTAAAAGCAATTAGGATTTGGATTACAAAAGAGCGTAACAAAAGAACGTTTACACTAGCTCGACCCTTTCTTCAAAATCACGATTCAAAGTGTTGCTCCCTGTAAGGAAAACAAAGATAACGGGAAGGGGGGTGAGTTTACGCTCAATGAGATACCAAAAATACAAGTAGTCACGAATCATGGCATATCACTTTTGAATCATACAGTTATACACACCAAATAGGGAAATGATACAGGTGGCTCTCAGGAGCCAAAGTTCTCATTGCTTTGCCCGGAGCTTGACCAAATAGTAGTTGACACTCCGCCAACTTTTAAAATAAAGTAACCCGTCCAGTAGAGCACCACTTAAACGCCAATTCCGTCCACCAAACATATCCCTCACCGGGCCCGAACACTCAACAGTAACAGTGGTTGGTAATACTCGAGTATACCGGTTTCACAGTGATCAGTAAACAATCCCTAAGGTTTATCGGCCGTCTCGACCAATTCCCCTTGCTGACTCGATCCAACCGACTCACCTATGAGGTTGGGGTACTCAAATAGTAGTAGTAGTTGATGGGGTATCACCCAAACAACTCAAATACAGTCACATATAGAGAATTCACATCTCATAATTGCAGTATACAGAGCCACAGTGGAAAATGAGGGAGGTCGAGTGTGATAAAGTACACGCTCGTCTCCATTTATCAAAACATGGTTTGGCTCAAACAGTCCGAAATTCAAGTATTCAGATGTTTCATATAAGCAGGTAGCAAGTAGTGGAACACTCACCTATATAAGCAAAATAACGTGTAAAATTCCTTCCGAATAACACCCTTAATCACCAAGAAACCCTAAGAATAATCATAAGAAAATATTACGGTTCAACCAAGCCAAGATTAAGTGAATCAAAGAAAATCTGAATAACTAATAGTAACAATATATACGTATGATTTTGGAAGTGAAAATAGTACATTTAACCCAAAAACATGAGTAAAATAGTCGTAAAACTTATGCCCGCTCTTAACATTTTGAAATCGCCATTTGAGTGGCAAATTTGGGCAGCACGCCCTTTGTATTTACCCATTTTCCAGCCATTTATGACTTCATTATTTTCCTCAATCAGCCCCCAAAACGCACACAAATAATCTTATTACAATAGCCATTCAATAGGCCTAAAAGTCATTCAATTACAAAGCCAAGCTAGAAAAGTGACCGGAATTAAGGTTTAAGACAAGGAACAAAAAGGCAGGTTTGACATCTTTTAGCGTATTAGTCACAACTGAAGCTAAAACCAATCGTATTGGGGTAAAATTTATACCATTTCGAAGCTAAGACATATCTCTACAATTCTTATGAAGACAACCTCAACCTCGTTCTCAACCAAACCTAGTCAAATTTATCCAAACAGCCCAGAGTTTCAAGTTCGAAACTCACTGTGAAATTCAACTAACAGTTCTGATTTATTCAATCATATCTCAGCGCACACAACTCCGATTTAGGTTGATTCCAAAGCCATTTTAAAATCTAAGATACAAGATATAATTCTTAAGAAGGCATCAAAAGCTAATTCATTCATCTTCCCAGCCAAACGAGCCAATTATAGAGGCTGATTATCATTTTCGACAGAAACAGGGCAAGCAGGGGTAAATTAGTCATTTCACAAGCTATCCTGCTCCGATTGAGCTGAAACATTTACAGGCATAATATATACTCAATGCTATACAACTTTCATGTTTTGAGCTAACCCAATTCGACCTCCATCATGGCCGAATAACACTGGTCAGAACAGGGTAGAAAATTCTCTAAGAAACTGAAATCTACACATCATCACTTCTAACCAAGAAATATTTGCACAAAACTACTAAAATGACAACCACTAAGCCACTAAATTACAACTATTGGAAGCAAAGGGAGATGTTCTTAGCACTTTATCTTAAAACCGTCAAAGAAAATGGTAGATTAGTCTTTCCTCCTCCAAACAACTCCACCAAAACCTTTAATCCTCCTTAGTGATAACTTGTATGGTGTAGTTTTCAATTTGGTTGGCTAAAACTCAAGATTTGAGCAAGATTGGGAGTTAGAAATTGAAGAAGTTTTTCTTGTTCTCCTCCTCAAGAAATTCGGCCAAGAGAGAGAAAAAAATGAGGAAAAATTGGTAAAAAATTGGTCTTAGTAATGTGAAATAATCCTAGTCAAAGTCCAACTTCCAATAAGGTGGTGACTCTTGGCCTTTCTAGACTTTTCTCTTCTTTCTTTTGGTCAAAATTTGTGGCTAATGTAAGAGATATTTTGGGGTTAATTAACTGAAATAAAAGCATGGCTATTAAGGTAATAAAGTAGTGTTCAGGTGGTGCACTCACTCCATAACAAACGGTACCCGTCGGTTCCAACCCGATTTTCCGTATTTCGTACGTACAAGGGTTTTAACTTATAATTCACTAACTTATTATTATTACTTCTAATCACACACATTTTCTCATCTAAAACTCACTCTTAATCACCAAATTTAGTACACACTCCGTACCGATTACTCACACTACGAAAAGACGTAAAAACCCTAATTTACCCGAACTAGGAACCTAAAGGAAAACCCTTGATTCTATGGTTAATTGTAGCTATTGAGGGAGTGAATGAGTAATAAAGCTATCTTAAAGGAATAAATTCCAATAAAAATGAATTTTAAGAAAATAAAAGGAATTTTGCAACTCCATAGATTAAAATTAGGGTTTCGATTAAAATATGAGAGATTTAAGAAAAACCGGTTAATCACAAGTAAAACTAGGATTTTGAGTACAAGTAGGGTTCTAGTCTTTAAACTAGAACAACATCTTAAAAGAAAAATAAAAATAAAGAAACCATAAATATCCCGTTGAGACTAAAAAAAATAAAAAAAAATATCCTAAAAGTCGGGTATCACAAACTGGACGTTGTAATGGGCTAATCAGTCAATTTCTAGGATCACATCATACCCCTTAATCGCTAAACCCATCAGATCGGCCAGTAGTTTTCATTCACCCAACCCAGATCTCACAATCCTTATATATCAAGTTAGCGATTAAATTTTGATCCCCAATAGGCGTTCTAACCTCCAAATCATAAGGTAACTTAATTGGTTTCAGATCTATTCCACTCATGAAATTAGGGTTTACAAAAGAATGTATTGCACTCGGATCAATTAAAACCTTAACTAAACGGTGAAAATTAGGGATCGTATTTTCAACCACCTCAGTAGTATCGGGAATCTGTTGGTAGTCCAATGCGTAAATCCTAGCAGGTACCTTTGGTCGACTCCCTCCAACACTAGTGTATTTAGAAATTGACTTTTCTGACCTTTGAATGTTACCTCCTACCTTCAGCTTATTTGGACAATTCGCGAGTTGGTGCTCGGCACTACCAAAGAACAAACACTTTCCCGACTTCCTCCAACAATCATTCTCCGAGTGATTTGGTTTACCACAGTAACCACAGTTGACTTGAGAGGTTATGGTCGGACCACTAGAAGGCACTCCTCTCGCTTGAATTGTCCCACTACGACCTCCTCTGGATAAAACTCCCCTTGAAACTCCTGCGGTCCTTACTCCTCCCATTCCTCTTTCCATCTTGGAAGGTAGGGCACTCTTACTAGCCTGACCAGTAGTATAACTAGAAACATTCCTCTTCTTAGAGTGAAAGTTCTTAACTTGTATCCTTGCGCTCTCAACTCTCTGTGTTTTCTCCAAAGGTTCAGTAAATGTAGAGATTTGGTCTACAGCCAGACCCTCCTGAATCTCCACATTAAACCCTTGTACAAACCGTCTTATCCTTTTCTGCTCATTAGTCACTAATTCGGGAGCGTATTTAGAAAGTTTAGCGAACTTCTCTTCGTACTCAGTTATACTAAGAGTTCCTTGTCTTAACTTGATGAACTCATCCTCTCGCTTCTCTTGGATAGAGGCGGAAGAAACTTTTCATTAAACTCCCTCATAAAATTTTTCCAATTCCAAGGGGTTTGGGCTCTTTCCCACTTTCCCTTTATCATGTCCCACCAAGCACGTGCTACTCTCTCAAATTGGAAAATAGCAAAGTTCACTCGCCTATCTTCGGTATAATCTAAGGCGGCAAATATGTTGATCATCCTTTTCAACTAGTTCTCCGCTACCTCGGGGTTAGGTTCTCCAGTGAAATTAGGCGAGTTAAACTTCAAAAATCTCTCCAAAACTCTATCTTCCCCTCTATCCTGTTCCTCGGATTGGTTAAGTGGCCTTGGACCCTGTCTCTCAGCTAACGGTTCAAGCATATCAGTCATCTTATTAATGGCAGTAGCCACTTGGTTACCCTCTAGATTCTCTTGTCCCTGGGTCGGCCCAGTTGCCCTGATTATACCTTGAGATTGGGTTTGCCTAGTCCCTCGCCTACAACCTCGACCACTCTTTCATCCGTCCATAATTCTAGGTATGTCTAGTGCAAGAAATAAAAGTAATTACGCGAAAAAAACTTAAAATAAGAACCAATCATGAAGACATCGAAAATAACAATAATTTACATATATTTACACTTTAAAATTCATACAATTAGCAAGTCATGGGGGATTACAAAAATATAGCACACAAGTGCCACAAAAGTACTTTTAGTCATGTACGACTAAAGTAAAGTCAAGTGCCTCAAAAGTAGGCCACACAGTCAAACAAAATACAATGGCCTTAGCACTAGCATCACCCCATCTATTTCTAACTACAAAAGTCAAAAGTCTATTGTGACAGCCCCACCTTCCCCTAAGGCGAACCAAAGGGTTCGGCGGACCGCCTGCCCAACTCTCGCCAGGACTCGTTCACTCACATCAAAGAAAGTAAGATAAAGCCTCGAGAATAAGCGGAAACGAAACCCAGCCTTGAACCATAAAATTACATTCACCTCAAGCTCAACCAAATATACAGTCCCAAATGTATACATAAGCTTTAAATTCTTAGTACATTCCAACCCTAATCAAGCACTAGAACGAGATCAAAAGCCAAAACAATACAAAAGGCTAAACTATACTATACAGGTCTCTCGCCCTTGCTCGCAACCCTGTTAAGGAAAACAAAAGACGTGGAATGAGCTAAAAGCCCAGCGAGGTTCTATATACTCAACTAAGCAATTAAACAAGGACATTAGCATGTAACAACAAGTAATCCAAATAACATTTACGATATAAAGCAAGAATAACACATTCATTAAAAGGATACATGGAGTCATTCGTTCATTCGTTCGTTCATCGACCATCCATTCCTTCAATCATTTAGAAAATTTCATTTGACTTTGAAAACCCCTCCGTCATTCTTGCCATTCATTCGTTCATTTGATTCTCCCCATTCTGGCCAGCGCACTGTCCAGTCCACACCAAACCACGTGGTAATACTCGAGTATACCAAACATTCACATTCACCCAGGGTGTGAGGACCCGTAAAATTTTCCTATTTCATATCATTTAATTCTATTTCTTTTCATGCATTTTCTTTATTTTATTCTACTACCTTAATATTCTAGACATTTATAAGTGAATATGGTTTTCTAAAATATTTTTCTAGTATAAGTTAGTTCGGGTTAGTTTGGAAGCGTATTAAGGACGTGGGGCCCGCTAGTGCGATATAATTTTGCCGATTAGGTGGTGAAATATTAAGTGATATTATTTTACAAGGTGCTAGGAGACAATTAGAGGTCAGCTAGATAGATTAACCATTGGAGGAAAGAAGATAAGCTTGAAACCCTAAAAGGTGCCACATGTCGCAACCCGGTTGGATGAAGACTTGCCTAACTTTCTTGCCTTTACCAAAAGCTAAAGTTGACCAAAATCATCTTCATCCTTTAAGCTCTCTTGGCCGAAATTTTGAGGAAGAAAAAGAGAGAGAAAGTTCATCTTGCACTTCAATTTCCAAACTCAATCTTGAGTTCCAACCATAGCTTTTGCAAATCACACCATAAAAGTGCTAGTCCAAGGAGTTCTAAGGCGGTTGTGGAGCAATTTTGGGAGGAAGAAGCCTAGGTCATCATTTTTCTTGAGGATCCAAGGTAACTTGCTAAGGAAATCTCTCTTTGTTCTCAATAATTCCCAATTTGTGGCTTAAAGTTGTAGTTGTGGTAGTTTTATGAGCATATTTTGTGGTTTGAAGTAGTTTAGTGGTAATTTTCGGTTATAGTGAATATTTCTGTCCTGTTCTGCCCAGATATATTCGGCCATCAAGGAGGCCGAATTGGACTTAGCTCAAAACATGAAAGTTGTATATAATTGAGTGTAGATTATGCCTGTAAATTTTCAGCTCAATCGGAGCAGGATAGCTTGTGAAATGACTAATTTTCCCCTGCTTCCCTGTTTCTGTCCGGAAATGATTATCAGCCTCTGTAATTGGCTCGTTTGGCTGGGAAGATGAATGAATTAGCTTTTGGTGCCTTCTTAAGAATTGTAGACTTGTATCTTAGCTTTCATATGGATTTGGAATCAACTGAATCGGAGTTGTGTGTGCTGAGATATGATTGAATAAATCAGGAATGCTAGTTGACTTTCACAGTGAGTTTCAAACTGGAAAATCTAGGGCTTTGGGTAAATTTGACTAGGTTAGGTTGAAAACTGGGTTGAGGTATCTTCATAAGAATTTTAGCCCTATGTGTTAGCTTTCCAACGCCTCTAAAAACACCCAAAAGGGAATTGTGTAGCCTGAGTTATTGTCGGTTAAAGTCAGTGCTGATAACTAGACTGATCTTGAACTTTTGGATCTGTGATTGGGACATTTGACTTAGATAAACTCTAAATTAGGTTAAGTGGCCTTCATAAAAGTTGTTCCCCTCTGTCTTAGCTTAGTTATGGTATAAGGTTCACCCCGATTCGATAACCATAGCTCCGGGTATGACTAAAATGCTACGAGATGTCAAATCTGCCATTTAGCTTTTGTCTTCAAAATTGATATTTGCTTGTACTTTTGCACTTGTGTTATTCTTGGATGGTTTTGGAGCCTATTGAACGGCTATTGTAATGATAATATTTGTATGTGATTGTGGGGGCTGATTAAGGAAAATAAGGAAGCCATATATGGCTGGAAATTTGGTAAAAACAAAGGGCATGCTGCCCAATTTTCTAGGCCGCGTAGTTCCTTCAAGTTTGAGTTGATTCTTAGTAGATGAACGGCTTTTAGGTCATTCAAGCCCCTAGGTCCTCCCGTTACCTTTTCGTTCCGAAATCACGCTTTGCAGCCTTGCATTAGTGGCTCATTTGGATAGGCATACGACTTGTAGTCGAGCCTCACTTGTGCACTTCATTTACTAGAATTTGGACGTGAAAACTTCAATGGTCTACTTTGGTTATTTTAGGGTTTCTGGACGATTAAAGTCATTTTGGGGAAAACTTTTGAAGTATCTGCGCTTGAACTGGTGAGTGTACCACTCCCCTCCTTTGTTGCTTAACTTGGCTTTCTGTTCATGCAAATCTGAAATTTGAATGACTATACTATCTGTTTATTCCATGGAGACAAGGGTGTACTTTATCACTCTCGTTCTCTTGTCCGCATGCCTATTTACTGTGAAAAATTTTGAATCTGTTATCTGTGCTCAATTTACTGCCAATTGGACATTGCATCCAACGACTGTTCGGTTACCTCTGAGCTCAAATCCTGTGGCTAATTACTCGAGTCGAGCCGGCCAGGGCCTGGTCGATTAGATAACGAACCATAGTAGTCGATTTCTAAGAAATCCTTGGGTATTGAGACTCTGGATTTCTGGTATACTCGAGTATTACCACCCACTGTTACTGTTGAGGTGTTCGGGCCCGGTAGGGGTATGTTTGGTGGACGGAATTCGGTGTAAAGTGGGGTCTACGGACATGTTGGTTCTATATACGTTGACGGAGAGTCAACGGGTTTGGATCAAGTACCGCAATCGAGTATTTTAGCTCCTGAGAGCTACCTGTATCCTTTCCAGTTGAAATAATTGTTCATTTCCTCATATGTGCATATGTGCCTTAAAGTGAATTGCCCTGATTTGTGTCTACTTGTATTCTTGGTACCTCATTGAGCGCAAGCTCATCCCGTTCCCGTTATCTTTGTTTTTCTTACAGGGGGCAAACTTAGAAATCATGATTTTTGAAGAAAAGGGGCGAGCTATTGTATATGTATTTTGTTAAGCTCTTTTGCGACTGAAACCCTAATTGTATTTTGACCGATATGAATACTTTGGCTTGTACTTTAGTTACTTTGTTCAAGACTTCGATGTAAAAATATGCATAAATGTTTAACCTTGTCTAATAAGTGTATTCATTTGAGACGTTGTGATTCTATGGCTTTGGATTCTATCGCGCGTAGTCTAGGGTTTTGTGTGATTCGACTCCGTAGTCCTGGCGAGAGCTGGGCAGGCAGTCCGCCAAACCCTTTGGTTCGCCTTAGGGGAAGGTGGAGCTGTCACACAGGGTCACTAATCGCCCGATCGAGTCCGCTTCTACCTCGAGTCGACCAATAACCAAGGGCAAGGCCCAGTTTAGCCGAAGGCTTACATACATGCACAAGTAACATTTAATCATTCAATCATTGAAAATTTCACGTTCATTTAGGTCGAGTGCGATAAAGTACACACTCGCCTAGGAAAGTCGTTTTGAGTATTCATAGAAACATTTAAAAGTTCAAACAACTATGACAAGCCACGTAGTCAATGGAAATATAGCGTACCTCAATCACATAACAAAGCAACAATCCAAATAGTCACAACAATTCACATAGTCATTAGAAACAAATCGTATATAGAACACTCACCTAATTAAGCAAAATTACGTCCAAAGTATCCCTCCGGATATCAACTTTGGTCACCAAGAAACCCTAATAACAATCATGAGAAAATATTATGGCTCAACCATCAAAATGTCCAGTGAATCAAAGAAAATTCGAATAAAACGAGTACAAGGGGGAAGTATGATTTTTTTGAAAGTGAAAGGGTACCTTTTGATCAAAGGAAATGAGTAACTAAAGGTTTTCCAAATCAAACATAAAACTAAGCTCAAAAGGTTTTAGAAAATTAAATCGGAAAAATTTGAAACAGTTGCCACGTCAGAATCCGGCCAGAACTTGGCCGGATTGTCGGCCGGATTCAAGGCAGTGAGCAACTGCAAATTTTTTTCTTCTTCCCCTGTCAATCCGGCCAAGAGTTGGCCGGATACACGGCCGGATAGTGAACAGTAGCTTCTCCTCATTTTTCGTAACACGTGTTTTGGGCTCAAAACTAACACATTTGCAAAGAATTAATGTATAACAAGTATCTTGGTTAAAAATCATATGAAAAAGGTAGTCAAATACCTTAAATTCACACTTTAAAACCTTGCGCGTTAAAATTAGGTTTTGTGGCCGAGAAACCCTAGGCCACTCCTTTTGTTTTGGGACAAAAAGAACACGTATTTGAAGTTCAAAACTCGACAATTGGAACTAAAGTATCATGGTTAAAACGGAATGGTATAAGTGCAAGAAAAATCCCTTTAAAGTGGAACTAAGTATGTCTAAGCAAGGAAGTTCAATCGCATTCCAAAATCGCATTTCAAACCTCATTTCCATTCACTCAAGGGTAAGAAAATAAACGGACAGCATTTCCCCTTGTTTTTCCTTACTTTTCCATCCTACAACCAATCACAAATCTACAATTCAACCACAATTGCATACACAAACTATAAGATATCAAACACCCTTAATATACAACCAATTGAAGCTTTACAACCAACCACAACAAAGCCCTAACATTCTTCATAACTCAGCACACACAACTCCGATTCAGTTGATTCCAAAGCCATATGAAAGCTAAGATACAAGGCTACAATTCTTAAGAAGGCATCAAAAGCTAATTCATTCATCTTCCCAGCCAAAAGAGCCAATTACAGAGGCTGATTATCATTCTCGGACAGAAACAGGGCAGCAGGGGTAAAATAGTCATTTCACATGTTACAATGCTCCGATTGAGCTGAAATTTTACAGGAATAATCTACACTCAATTCTCTACAACTTTCATGTTTTGAGCTAAGTCCAATTCGGCCCCATCATGGCCGAACAACACTGATCAGATTAGGGCAGAAAAATTCACTATAACTGAAAATCAACATATCCCTACTCATAGTTAAGAAATAATGCACAAAACCACCCAAGTAGCAACCACAAGCCACTAATTAGCATCTATTGGAAACAAAAGGATGTTCTTAGCAATTTTACCTTAGAACCTCAAAGAAAGTTGGTAGCTTAGACTTCCTCCAAAACAAATCCACCAAAGCCTTTAATCCTCCTTGGTGATCACTTCTATGGAGTAGTTTCTAATTTTGTTGGCTAAATCACAAGATTTGAGCAAGGATTGAAGCTAGAAATGGAAGAGGTTTTCCTTGTTTTTCTCTTCATGAAGTTCGGCCAAGGCAAGGGAAAATGAGAGGAAAATTGGTCAAAAATTTGGTTTGAAGAAAGTTAATGTCTTGGGTCCAAAAGTCCAACCTCCAATCAAATCATGACACATGGCCTCTTGAAGTTTCTAAGCTTATATATTCTCCTCCAATGATTCAGGTAGCTAACTAACCTCTAATTATCTTCTAACACCATGTAGAATAATATCACTTTGTATTTCATCACCTAATCGGCAAAATTATATCGCACTAGCGGGCCCCACATCTAACAAATGCACTTCAAGTTATGTACACTAACTTGTACTAGCAAAATGATTTAAAAATTGTACTTACTTGTAAAATGTACAAAACATTTAATATTTTCAAAGGACAGTATAATATATGGCCAGGAAATAAAATAATACTTGAAATGTGAAAATTTTCGGGTTCTCACACTCTCTCCCCCTTAAGAAATTTCGTCCTCGAAATTTTACCTTCCGTTTCTTCATGTGATCCCGGAGCTTGTTGAGGTTCTATGGCATATACCTGAGCTGGTGTTGTTGTTCGATTCCCTCGTTCGCTAGTCAGTTTCGGTTTGGCTCCACTTACTTGTTGAGTACCAGCCTCTCGTGGCTGCTTCCTTGGACAATTACTCAGCTGATGCTCACCACTCCCACAGATCAAACACTTTCTCCCTTTCCTCCAACAGTCATTCTCAGTGTGGTTTGCCTTTCCGCAATAGCCACAGCCAAGCGAGGAATTACGGTTTGGCTTTCGCGAGAAGTCTTCTCAGGTACTATCTGACTTCCTTTTGTAGATCCCTCATATAGTGCTCCAAATGTCCTGGGTGGATGAGGGAAATGGTTCACTTTTGGCACTTTGGAGGCGTTGTCTTTTCCCCAGATTCTTCAGGTATGCTACTAGGTGCGCCCCTTTTCCGCACTTGAAAAGCTTTTACTTGCGCTTTTGCATCCTCAATTCTTTGTGCTTTCTCAAGAGCTTCCGTAAAGGTGTTAATTTGAACCGCCGCTAAAGCTTCTTGAATTTCCAAATTCAAGCCTTGGATGAACCGCCTATCCTTCTTCGCTCAGTAACCACTAATTCAGAGGCGAACTTGGATAGTTTAGTGAATTTCGTCTCATATTCGGCCACACTCAGGGTTCCTTGACGCAATCCAATAAATTCGTCCTCCCTCCTTTCTTGGACCAGAGGTGGGAGGTATTTCTCGTAAAATTCCCGTGTAAAGTTTACCCATGTCTAGGCAGTCTGTTCTCTTTCCCATTTGGTCCTAATAACATTCCACCATGCTCTGGCTGGTCCTTCAAATTGAAATACAGCAAAGTTCACTTGTCTTTGCTCCGTGTAGTTTAGGGCTGCAAAGATGTTGATCATTACTTCCAACCACTGCTCGGCCACATCTGGATCAGGTCCTCCAAGGAATTTGGGAGGATTAAACTTTTGAAACCGTTCCAAAGCCCTATCCTCTCCTATTTCTCTTATCTCAGGGTTCTGGGGTTGATTTACTGGCAATTGGCCTTGTTGATCTACCAATCGCGCGAGGATACTAGTCATTTGTTGTATCGCCGTCGCCACTTGATCTCCGGCCTCAACCCTCGACCCACGCTCTTGCTCAGTTACTGTTGCTCTTTCTTTACTGGGTTCTCGAGCTTGCCTAGCCCCACGGCCACGACCAGCTCCACGTCCGCGTCCACGACTACGTCTCCCTTCCATTCCCTTTTTCTCTCTCTTCTTTTTTTTTTCAAAAGTGATTTAGTATGCAAACAAGTAATTGACTAAAATGACAAGATATAACACACCAAATATGCAAGGAAACATGTCAAGTTAGACAAATTAAGCCAAGTTAAAAAGTCACAAGTTAAATACACACAGTAGTAACCAAATATATATACAGTAGCAGTACAGGGCAAAACAAAGGAAAATCACGACGTGCCATACCACACTCGGCTAAACACTTCCCCATCCATCTCTCACTTCCCTTACTATCCGAGCTATACATCCGTTAACACTTTACACTTACTTTCACTAAACATTAGCCCAATCCTGCTTCCCACAAAAGATCGCAAATCCTTAGTACTACCCTCAACTCCCTCGTACTCGGGTACAAGAATCCAAGATAATTCACCACTCGAGCTGGCCAGTCCCAAGTGTAAATTATCTACAATCGAGATTCCTACCTGACGTACATATCTATGTCCTCAAGTATTATGAAAAGGATTTACACTTATAACAAGCACGATTCATAACTTATGCTCAAAAGAGCACTTAGTCCTTCACACTTATTCACAGAATCAGGACCATACACCACTTGGCCCAAGCTCACTCCGCGCAGAGACCACGCGAAGCAGCTCTGATACCACCTGTGACAGCCCCACCTTCCCTAAGGTGAACCAAAGGGTTCGGCGGACCGCCTGCCCAGCTCTCGCCAGGACTCGTTCACTCACATCAAAGAAAGTAAGATAAAGCCTCGAGAATAAGCGGAAACGAAACCCAGCCTTGAACCATAAAATTACATTCACCTCAAGCTCAACCAAATATACAGTCCCAAATATACATAAGCTTTAAATTCTTAGTACATTCCAACCCTAATCAAGCACAAGAACGAGATCAAAAGCCAAAACAATACAAAAGGCTAAACTATACTATACAGGTCTCTCGCCCTTGCTCGCAACCCCTGTTAAGGAAAACAAAAGATGTGGAATGAGCTAAAAGCCCAGCGAGGTTCTATATACTCAACTAAGCAATTAAACAAGGATATTAGCATGTAACAACAAGTAATCCAAATAACATTTACGATATAAAGCAAGAATAACACATTCATTAAAAGGATACATGGAGTCATTCGTTCATTCGTTCGTTCATCGACCATCCATTCCTTCAATCATTTAGAAAATTTCATTTGACTTTGAAAACCCCTCCGTCATTCTTGCCATTCATTCGTTCATTTGATTCTCCCCATTCTGGCCAGCGCACTGTCCAGTCCACACCAAACCACGTGGTAATACTCGAGTATAACAAACATTCACATTCACCCAGGGTCACTAATCGCCGACCGAGTCCGCTTCTGGCTCGAGTCGACCAATAACCAAGGGCAAGGGCCCAGTTCAGCCCGAAGGCTTACATTCATGCACAAGTAACATTTAATCATTCAATCATTGAAAATTTCACGTTCATTTAGGTCGAGTGCGATAAAGTACACACTCGCCTAGAAAAGTCATTTTGAGTATTCATAGAAACATTTAAGAGTTCAAACAACTATGACAAGCCACGTAGTCAATGGAAATATAGCGTACCTCAATCACATAACAAAGCAACAATCCAAATAGTCACAACAATTCACATAGTCATTAGAAACAAATCGTATATAGAACACTCACCTAATTAAGCAAAATTACGTCCAAAGTATCCCTCCGGATATCAACTTTGGTCACCAAGAAACCCTAATAACAATCATGAGAAAATATTATGGCTCAACCATCAAAATGTCCAGTGAATCAAAGAAAATTCGAATAAAACGAGTACAAGGGGGAAGTATGATTTTTTTGAAAGTGAAAAGGGTACCTTTTGATCAAAGGAAATGAGTAACTAAAGGTTTTCCAAATCAAACATAAAACTAAGCTCAAAAGGTTTTAGAAAATTAAATCGGAAAAATTTGAAACAGTTGCCACGTCAGAATCCGGCCAGAACTTGGCCGGATATCCGGCCGGATTGTCGGCCGGATTCAAGGCAGTGAGCAACTGCAAATTTTTTTCTTCTTCCCCTGTCAATCCGGCCAAGAGTTGGCCGGATACACGGCCGGATAGTGAACAGTAGCTTCTCCTCATTTTTCGTAAAACGTGTTTTGGGCTCAAAACTAACACATTTGCAAAGAATTAATGTATAACAAGTATCTTGGTTAAAAATCATATGAAAAAGGTAGTCAAATACCTTGAATTCACACTTTAAAACCTTGCGCGTTAAAATTAGGTTTTGTGGCCGAGAAACCCTAGGCCACTCCTTTTGTTTTGGGACAAAAAGGAACACGTATTTGAAGTTCAAAACTCGACAATTGGAACTAAAGTATCATGGTTAAAACGGAATGGTATAAGTGCAAGAAAAATCCCTTTAAAGTGGAACTAAGTATGTCTAAGCAAGGAAGTTCAATCGCATTCCAAAATCGCATTTCAAACCTCATTTCCATTCACTCAAGGGTAAGAAAATAAACGGACAGCATTTCCCCTTGTTTTTCCTTACTTTTCCATCCTACAACCAATCACAAATATCACAATTCAACCACAATTGCATACACAAACTATAAGATATCAAACACCCTTAATATACAACCAATTGAAGCTTTACAACCAACCACAACAAGGCCCTAACATTCTTCATAACTCAGCACACACAACTCCGATTCAGTTGATTCCAATGCCATATGAAAGCTAAGATACAAGGCTACAATTCTTAAGAAGGCATCAAAAGCTAATTCATTCATCCTCCCAGCCAAAAGAGCCAATTACAGAGGCTGATTATCATTCTCGGACAGAAACAGGGCAGCAGGGGTAAAATAGTCATTTCACATGTTACAATTCTCCGATTGAGCTGAAATTTACAGGCATAATCTACACTCAATTCTCTACAACTTTCATGTTTTGAGCTAAGTCCAATTCGGCCCCCATCATGGCCGAACAACACTGATCAGATTAGGGCAGAAAAATTCACTATAACTGAAAATCAACATATCCCTACTCATAGTTAAGAAATAATGCACAAAACCACCCAAGTAGCAACCACAAGCCACTAATTAGCATCTATTGGAAACAAAAGGGATGTTCTTAGCAATTTTACCTTAGAACCTCAAAGAAAGTTGGTAGCTTAGACTTCCTCCTCCAAAACAAATCCACCAAAGCCTTTAATCCTCCTTGGTGATCACTTCTATGGAGTAGTTTCTAATTTTGTTGGCTAAATCACAAGATTTGAGCAAGGATTGAAGCTAGAAATGGAAGAGGTTTTCCTTGTTTTTCTCTTCATGAAGTTCGGCCAAGGCAAGGGAAAATGAGAGGAAAATTGGTCAAAAATTTGGTTTGAAGAAAGTTAATGTCTTGGGTCCAAAAGTCCAACCTCCAATCAAATCATGACACATGGCCTCTTGAAGTTTCTAAGCTTATCTATTCTCCTCCAATGATTCAAGTAGCTAACTAACCTCTAATTATCTTCTAACACCATGTAGAATAATATCACTTAGTATTTCATCACCTAATCGGCAAAATTATATCGCACTAGCGGGCCCCACATCTAACAAATGCACTTCAAGTTATGTACACTAACTTGTACTAGCAAAATGATTTAAAAATTGTACTTACTTGTAAAATGTACAAAACATTTAATATTTTCAAAGGACAGTATAATATATGGCCAAGGAAATAAAATAATACTTTGAAAATGTGAAAATTTTCGGGTTCTCACATCTATCACTCTAGGTTTAGTCCATAGTAGAGCTATCAGGGGAAATCTCCTCCTCTGGATCCTTCTCCTGAGCCGGACTCTGAACAACGTCTATCACCTCGTCAATCAACATGGTAGTATCTACCAGGATCCCAACGGTCTGATCCCGGACCTCTTCGTCTATCCTAATAAGTTGAGCCCTATCTCTCTAAAACTCATCACGGGCGGCCTCAGTTCTAGCCACCTCGTCCATTACGGTCCACTCTAACTCAGCAATTCTAGCACTCTGAGCATTCGCCATAATGCTCAACTTCTCTACCTCCTGAAGTAGAGCTTTGTTGGTATCCACCAACTGGCGATGCTCATCATCAAGAGCAAATACAAGATTATTCGGGTAGGCATAGGTTGCCCTACAGAGATATCAGGGATACCTAGTAGAGGGCGAGTAACGCACACGAGATCCTCCATCCTGTACTCTATAGTAAATAGACCTAAGGGGCTCCACGTGACCATTCGCATGACCATTCCCATTAGCAGTAGGTACCCCATTTCCATTCTCCATCCCTGCAAAACAACCACAATTTTCGAATTTGAAAATTAAAGTCACTAACTCGCTCAAATATAACTTAAGGTATATCTAGGTTATCTCATTCCTATTCTTAGAAGTAAAGTCTATAATATATATCCCAAATAGATCTCTAACCTAGTGCTCTGATACCAACTGTGACGCCCCCTTCTCCCTAAAGCGAACCAAAGGGTATCTGCGGGACGCCTGCCCAACTCTCCCCAGGACTCAGTACAATTCCAGTTCAAGTTTATTACCAACAATAACTAATAAGAAAAGACAAAACAAGAAAGAAAAGTCGCTTCCATACATAAATATTCAATCCTATATCACAAGTTCAAAATACATCCACTTTCCAAAAGATGTCTAGATAAAACATTCTAAGATTCTAGCCAAAAGTGCCATCAAGTAGGCTTTTCCATAAACCCTTCCAGTTCAACTCCTGTTAAGGAAAACAAATCTAATGGGGTGAGCGGATGCTCGTGAGGTCAAGAAAACATGCAAAACACATAGTTCAGGTAGCAATGGCATTTAAGCAAGAATTAAAGCGGTAACATTCAAAAAATTCACAATTATCAATTAAACACATGCAATGAGGATACAGGAGCTCTCAGGAGCTAAGTTCCACTTGCTTCACCTGGTCTCGATCAATTATCTCCCCGCGATGACACTCCGTCAATCGGATAGGCGTTTAAATCCGTAAAACTTCACTTACACGTCAATTCCGTCCACCATACACCGCACCGGACCCGAACTTCTATAAAAGGCACTACTACGCGAGTAGGCCAAGCAAGATCTCTCAATAGATCAACCTTACAATTATCTCATGGTTCACCAAGCTCCTCGACCAAGTCCTTGCTGGCTCGAGTTGCAAGGTCGGCCAATTGAGATTTGGGCGTCCCCCAATTCAGTTCAGTTCAGTTATAGGTCGAGGAGATTCACTCCAACGACATGCAAGCAGTTCAGTTATAAGTCGAGGAGATTCACTCCAACGACATGCAGACAATTCAGTTATAAGTCGAGAAGATTCACTCCAACGACATGCAAGCAGTTCAGTTATAATTCAATTAACTGCAATTCAATTCAATTGTTCAATTAGTTAAAAGAGAACGAGTGCGATAAAGTACACACTCGACTCAACAGTCATAAACCTTTCAGTCCATAAGAAGCAATTCACATAATTGCAATAAAACATGCACTTGACACTCACCCAATCAAAATAGGGAGTAAGTGCTCAAACAACTTTTAGGCTTCAGCTTCGAGATCCTCTTGAAGGTCCCCTTGAGCGTCTGAACAAATAATGATTGACTATTACACACTATTAGTTATAAACCCTTGTTAACAAGGAAGATTGTACACTTGTACAATACTAAGAAAATATCATGAAAGAGAGCCTTAATTACTCGTAAATCGAGACTCAAAAGTGGGGTTTAATAATACAAGAAAAATTGATTTCCTTCATGAAATCATGTTTAAAACGGTCAATCAATCTCAAAGGATAGGGAAGAGTTTTCAAAAACTAATTTCCCATCGAGTCGAAAAATTTCAGTTTTGCACGTCAAATTTAGAAAAATCAGAACTTGCACTGAATAGGTCCAAAATTGGAAAACTTTATACCGTTGGAATCTTGGTTCAAACCACTAAAAGTTCCTACAAGACACTTTTTCAAGATTCTAAATGGAACACATTCAAATTTCAGCCCAAAGTGGCTGATTTGAGCATACAAGACAGTTTTGATCATGTTTTTCAGCAAACTTTGGAAATTCGGCAAAATTCACAAAAAGTGAATTAGCCTCTGAAATTTGTAACACAATAAGAATTTCAATCAAGGTTTCAAACACCATAAATGGAACTAAATTCAAAATTTTGAGCGTCAAGATATAGTAGCTCAAAGTTGGTAAATTTTCACTACTAAACAGTGAAATTTCCAGATTTGAAAACAAACTTTGAGACATCATTTGGGTATCAAAATGGTTTTAGAATAACACCAAATTTGGTAAAATTCAACTTCCATAGGAAGACTATTCAACTATCAAATTTCACGTAAAAAATCATACGGGAAGATAGTTAACAAAACTACCAAAATCCAAGAAATTACCAAAGCGAATCTGTCTTCTTGTTTTCTTTTTTCCTTTTCAAACACTTTGCACCATGAAATCAGTCCCATTTTGGTTTATTTGTGAAACCAAAGTCCAAGAAACATTTCATAAATAATTGATAGTTGGTTGACATCAGAATTTCAAAATAAAATATCTTACAAACAACTAAACTAGTCGTCCAGCAAAAAAAGGTTTCCAATTTTGTCGCAGTTTGGAAATTGAACCATATCTCACTCAATACAACTTGCAATTGAGAATGGTTAGCGGCATTCGAAACTAGAATCATAAGGCTATATTTCATCAGTCATTTTCAAAATCAATTCATAAGTGAGAGAAAATAGAGCCACAAAATGCAGCTTCTACCTTTCTCTCGGATAGGCCATCAGAACAGAACAGCAACTTTGCCGACTCACTACGGCTCTCTCTTTTTGAACTAGAAAGTGAATTTTATACGTTGGAAAGCTACAACTGTCTAGTTTTAAATGCCACAAACTTCACTCAATTTTGATATCTGTACAAAGAGATATGTTCAATCAAAGGTACACTGTTCAGACTGCCTGAACACATTTTCCAGGTTTCTTCACATTTCGAAATTTCAAGTTTTGCTCAACCAATTCAAATGATTTTTGGTAGAAACTTTCTACACACCATATATAACATATATACATTAGTTTCATAGTCATTTGAGCATCAAAAATTTGAAATAAAGGCACGGCAATAACAGGACAGATTTCGGCCAGCAACCATGCGCAATTTTCCTTCATCTTTCCTTCATTTTCTATCCATAATCAACTCATCTAAACACATAACAACCACAATCAAGCATTTACACCTCAAACCCACTATCTAGAGGTGACCACAAGACTGCTAGCCTAACATTTAAAGCAATAAAAATAGATTCCTCAAGTCCTCTACCTAGTTTCATGCTTGGGATTCAAACCCTTGCAATTAAAGCTCTAACTTTGAAGAAAAATGGAAAGATTAGAGGAGATAATGGATACCTCTTGAGCTCTTTGTGACGCCCCCACTTCTCCCTAAGGTGAACCAGAGGGTATCCGCGGGGCGCCTGCCCAACTCTCGCCAAGACTCAAGTCAAACCATTCAAACTTAACTATAAATAGCCAACAATACAAGCCAAATAAAGAAAGTTGCTTCCATAGCCAATATCCAATAATACACCAAGTACAAAATATATCATTCATCCAAATCTTACATTCGATCCCAAAAGTTACATCCAATCCCAATATATACAAATTCCCGAGTCCAGCCAAGTACATTCAAAACCCTGATACAAAAGTACAACCAAAAGGGGTTTTCCTCAAGTTCACTCCGATCCATTCCTGTTAAGGAAAACAAATCTAAAGGGTGAGCTAAACGCTCGTGAGGCCAAGAACACACATGCAAGCACATAGTCCAAGTAACAAGCCCAAATAATAAGTCAATTGATAAAGGGCGATAAATAAACAATTTCAATGAAATGTAAACAGAAACAATTCAAGGATATGGTAGCTCTCAGAGTAAGTTCCACTTGCTTCGCCATGGTTATTCGTATACCTTCCCGCGATGACTCTCCGTCAACCGGGTCGGTATTTCCAATCCGTAGATCTCCACTTACTTCTCATCCATCCACCGTACACCGCACCGGGCCCGAACGACATTTGTGAGGCGATACTCCACGAGTATGCAAAGCGAGACCTCTCCAATAGGTCAAGCTTATCATGTGGTTCTCATGGCTCACCGAGGTTCTCGACCAAGCCCTTGCCGGCTCGAGTTCCAAGGTCGGCCGATGAGTTTGGGCGTCCCCCATGTAACATGTGTTTGTCGAGGAGATTCACTCCAACGACGTATGCAGCCATAGCATACAAATTCATATCATTCAAACATTTGATGTTTCCAGGCATTTGGTAATTCAAGCATTTGACATTTCCAAGCATTTGACAAATTTCATGTATTTCAAACATGAGCCATTTATTTCAAATGAGAACGAGTGCGATAAAGTACACATCGACTCCATTTTTCAAAATCTTAAGTCAAGAATATCAAATAAAGCATGTATCACGTTCACAGGAGTTCAAGTAGACATGCACTTGACACTCACCAAGGAATTTAAGTAGAACGTCGCTAGAGGTTCAAGCGTTCACCGTGGGATCCTCTTGAAGGTCCTCGTGGGTGCCTGAGCAAATGAATAATAATCCATTACTTATAATCCTAATTATCGCAAAAGGTTGCACACTTGTGCAATCTAGAGAAATCCTACGAAAATGAGTTAACTTGCTCAATTTCAAGGTTCAAAAGTGGTGTGTAGACACACAAGGAGAAACTAGTTTTCCTTCTTGAAAACAAGTCCAAAATGGTCAAGTAGTGTCGAGGATAGGGAAGGGTCTCGAAAACTCACTTCCCTTCAAGTTTGGAAATTTTTAGATTTGAGGTGTACTTTTAGAAAAATCATAACTCACTCTCCGTAAGTCCAAAATTGGAAACCTTGGTACCATTGGAAACCTCTTCCAGAGTACTAAAAGTTCCTAGAAGGAACTTTTATGATTCCTAATGGAAGATATTCAAAAATTGGCTCCAAGTTGCTGTTTTAACTCGCGAGACAGTTTTGAGGTTGGTTTTTCGCCAACTTTGGAAATTCGGTAAAAATCACAGAATTCGATCTAGCCTCTGAATTTTGGTACTCAATTAGAGTTTAATCAAGGTTTAAAATACAACAAACAAGAATCGGAGTTTTGAGCACCAAGATACAGTAGCTCAAAGTTGCTGAAAAATTGAAGCAATTGGCAATTTTCCAGGTTGAAGTCACGAACTTTGGGTCTTTATTTGAGCATCGAAATGAACTTGAATGAGCCAAATTTGGTAGTATTATACTACCATATGAGAGCTATCCCTATCAAATTTCATGGAAAAATTCATTCGGGAAGCTAGTGAACGAAGCCACTAAAGTTTCCAAAATTTCCAAGGCAATCTGCCTTGTGCTTTGGTTTTTCTCTTTTCCAAACATTTGGCCAATGAAATCCTAAACATCATTCATTTATGAGACAAGGTCTAAGAAACATCCAAGCTACATTTGGTAGGTGATTAACACCAAGAAATTCGAAATAACAAGTCCCAATCAAAGCTAAGGCATCAACTAGCCAAAAGAGGGTTTTCGACCTCTGAGTCAGTTTCAAACTTTGGCCACAACTCACTCAATTCACTCAGAATTGAGCGTGGTCAGTGGCGTTGAAAACTAGGTTCATAAGGCTACAATTTCATAGAAGAAATCATTTGAGCATTAAGTTGCTGCTCAGAACAGGGCTCTCTGTGAAAACGTGAGACAGGACAGTCAACTTTACAAGGCTATTACGGATCACTCAGGTGGAACAGAACATGCATTTTATACCAATAGAAAGCTGAGAATGTCTAGTTTCCAGTCCGCAACGCACTCGATTTCGATGTCGGAGCAAAACGATATGGCCGAAACAAGAACACTGCCAGGGCAGTGACGTGAAAATTTTCCAGGTTTTCTACCTTACGAAATTTCAACATTTGGCCAACCAATTCATGGAATTTTTCGATGAAACTTTCTACACATCTCATACAACATATAAACATCATAACTAAGCCATTAGATCCACAAAATTTGCCCTAAAGGCCACGGACAACATAAGGGCAGAATCGAAAAATTTCTCCCTTTCGCTACCTTTGATCTTTCCTTCATAAACTCACTTAGTTCTACTAATTTAAGCATAAACCAACATTAAAACTCATCAAATCAGCCCAACAAGTCAAAGTGGGAATTCATAGAGCCCACACAACAAATTTCACATAATCCAAGCTACCCACATGATCATACGAGTATATATGTGCAATACTACTTCCATGAACGAAGATTTTCAAGGTTGATCGTTGGTTACCTTGTTATGGTTCAAGCAGAATTTTGGCCCTCTTGAAGCTCAGAAAACCGTGGAAAGTGAGCTCCTTTTGTAGCTAAGATGATCACCAAGTGTTAGCTAAGTGGAGGTAAATTTTGGTGTGATTTGGTGGATTTTGTGAAGAAATGAAGTGAAAATTTGGAAAGCTTTGGAGTGTTTTTTCCCTTCTTGGCCGGCTGTCTTGAAGCTTGGAGAGAGAGAGTGTGGCTTCTTGAGGAATTGGTGGTTGGTGGCTTTTGTGTGCAAAAAGTCAACTCTCCTCGCGCGCGCACACGCGCGTTTTGTGCTCGATTCCTCTCGAGTTCGTTTCACTTGTGCACTAAACCTCTAATGCACTTATATACATACTAATATTATCCACTCTTAATAGTTAGAAATAATTTCTAAAGTCCTCCAATTAGTCGCGCGCGCGAAAACGCGAACTTCCGATTTGCGCGCATAAGGCGAAATCTCTAAGAAATTCTTATAACGATAGTACAACTATCACTTGAGTATTTAAACTTAAAATTAACCACTTTAGGGCAAATGTACAAGTCTCCAATTTTCCAAACTCATTGTATTCTCGAATCGATTATTATTTCCAAACGTGCAGTCACTATTCACTCTTAACGAGCTTCAAAAATTAAATTTTGAAACGAGTCACTTTAAAAATATGAGCAAGTCATAATTCAATGTAATTAGGGTAAGAAGGCTAGAAAATAATATTCGGAATATTTGGTCAAATAAATAATTAAATAAGCTAAAATTAGGAGTTTAAAATAATAAATTTTCGAGTCTTCACATCCTCTCCCCCTTAAGAAAATTTCGTCCTCGAAATTTACCTTGATTGGCGAACAAGTCTGGATACTTTTCTCGAATTGCTTCTTCAATCTCCCAGGTTGCTTCCTCTATTCCATGATTCCTCCAAAGAACTTTTACCAATGGTATCTGCTTATTTCGTAACTCCTTCACTTTCCTATCCAGAATCTTTACCGGTTTCTCCTCATAGGTTAAGGTCTCATCAATTTCAATGCTTTCCGGTTGCAAAATGTGAGAAGGGTCTGGATGGTACTTCTTAAGCATAGACACATGGAACACATTATGAATTCGAGACAAACTCGGTGGCAATTCCAACTTATAGGCCACATTTCCTACACGTTGGATAACCTTATAAGGCCCTACAAATCTCGGTTGTAATTTCTTTCCTTTCCCAGACATTAAACTTGCTTTCAAAGGTGTGATCTTAAGAAATACTTGATCTCCAACCGCAAATTCCAAGTCCTTTCTCCGATTATCTGCGTAACTCTTCTGACGACTTTGAGCGGTCTGGATCCTTTGGCGTACCAACTTTACTTTCTCATTGGTTTCCTCAATCCAAGGTATTGCAGTCGGGTCTAAATCTTGTTCACCTATTTCATCCCAACAAATCGGGGATCTACACTTCCGACCGTACAGTGCTTCATACGGAGCCATTTGAATAGAAGAGTGAAAACTATTATTATAGGCAAACTCCACCAATGTCAAAAATTTACTCCAATTCTCCCCAAAATCCAAAACACAAGTCCTTAACATATCCTCAAGAGTTTGAATTGTCCTTTCCGACTGTCCATCAGTCTGGGGATGGTACGTGGTACTAAAATTCAATTTGTCCCTAACACCTCTTGCATCTTTTGCCAGAATCTCGAAACAAATCTTGGATCTCTATCAGACACAATACTCACAGGTATCCCATGTAACCTGATAATCTCATCCAAGTACAACTTAGCTAATTTCTCCAATGGGTACTTCATGTTGATCGGCAGGATCAGTCTCCACTATCACCCAAATAGCATCATGATCTTTGTGTCCTTGGTAATCCTGATACAAAATCCATAGTGATATTCTCCCACTTCCACTCAGGTATTTCTAAGGGTTGCAAAAGTCCCGATGGTCTCTGATGTTCAGCTTTTACTTGTTGACAAGTCAAACAAGTTTGGACAAATTGAGCAATTTCCCTTTTTCATGTCTCCACCAATACAAACTCTTCAAATCTTGGTACATTTTATTCCCTCCTGGGTGTACCGTAAACTTCGATCGGTGTGTCTTCCAAAATTTCCTTTTTAAGCCCTTCATCTTTGGCACCACTATTCGATTTCGAAACCTCAAAATACCATTTGATCCCAAGTTAAAATCCACTTTTCTCCATTTTCGACTTTCTCCACCATTTTTGCACTTCAGGGTCCTTTTCTTGAGATTCCTTGATACGTTCCAACAAAATGGAATTCACTACAATATTTCCAAAATTACTTTTCTCGGTCAAGTCTAGGATTCCAATAACTAATTTCCTCCAACAAGTGTAATTCCTTAATCATCAATCCGGCCACTTGTACTTGACGACTCAAAGCATCGGCCACTACATTGGCTTTCCCTGGATGGTACTTTATCGTCAATCATAGTCTTAAAAATTCCATCCATCTACGCTGCCTCAAATTCAATTCCTTTGAGAAAACAAATACTTAAGACTCTTGTGGTCAGTAAAAACCTCAAATATCACTCCATACAGGTAATGTCTCCATTTCTTCAAAGCAAACACTACAGCTGCTAACTCCAAATCATGAGTCGGATAATTTCCTTCATGCGGTTTCAATTTCCTAGAGGCATAAGCTATTACTTTGCCATTTTGCATTAAAACACATCCCAAACCTTCTTTAGATGCATCTGTGTAGACCACAAAACTATCCTTCCCATTCGGCAGAGCTAACACAGGCGCTCTTGTCAAACGTCTTTTCAACTCCTGAAAACTCTCTTCACACTTAGGACTCCAAATAAACTTTCCATTTTTCTTGGTCAATTCAGTCATGGGTCCAGCAATTCTAGAAAAATCTTGGATAAATCTCCGGTAATACCCTGCTAGTCCTATGAAACTTCGAATCAGTAGGATTTTCCGGTCGTTTCCACTTTGAAACTTCAACTTTAGCTGGATCCACTTTAATCCCATCCTTAGAAATTATGTGCCCAAGAAAGTCACTTCTTTTAACCAAAATTCACACTTGCTAAATTTGGCATACAATTGGTGTTCCCTCAGGGTTTGCAAAACAATTCTCAAGTGTTTCTCATGATCTCACATTTTAGAGTACACCAATATATCATCAATGAATACTACCACGAATTGATCCAAATAAGGCTTAAAAACCCTATGCATTAGATCCATAAAAGCAGCAGGGCATTCGTCAATCCAAATGGCATTACTGCAAACTCAAAGTGTCCATACCTCGAGTTAAAAGCAGTCTTGGGTATATCTTTCTCCAAAATCCTCAATTGATAATAACCCTGTCTCAAATCCAACTTGGAGAATACTACCGCTCCTTGCAATTGGTCAAACAATTCATCAATGTGGGGCAACGGGTACTTATTCTTATGGTAATATCATTCAAGCTCGGTAGTCTATACACAACCTCAGACTCCCATCTTTCTTCTTAAAAAAAGACTGGGGCTCCCCAAGGTGAATCACTTTCCCTTATAAAACCCCGTTCCAACAAGTCCTGCAATTGTAATTTCAATTCTTCAATTCGGCTGGAGCCATCCGATATGGCGTTTAGAGATAGGTGCTACTCCCGGAATCACATCAATCTTAAAGGCTATTTCCCTTTCCGGGGGTAAAGACTCTAATTCCTCAGGAAAAACATCCGGATAATCTTTTACTACAGGCATGTCCTCCAATCTCACCTTATCACTAGGGTGTTGATTAGAAAAGCCAAATATCCTGAGCTCCTTTACTTAACATTTTTCTAGCTCGGATCCTGAATAAGTGCAGATGAAGCTAATCTACCCCGTATGTCCAGTTTCAAGGTTGCCTCTCCCGGAATGCACAATTCTACTATCTTTGTTCTGCAGTTCAATTGGGCATTATAACGGGCTAGCCAATCCATTCCTAGGATCGCATCATATCCTTTAATCGCCAAACCTATCAAATCGGCCAATAATTTTCGTTCTCCAACCCAAATTTCACAATCTCTATACATCAAGTTAGCGACTAGACTTTGGTCCCCAGTAGGCGTTTTAACCTCCAAGTCATACGGTAACTTAATTGGTTCAAGTCTATCCCATTCATGAAATTAGGGTTTACAAAAGAGTGCGTCGCACCTGGATCAATTAAAACCCTAGCTAAACGGTGAAAAATTGGAATTGTACCTTCAACCACCTCAGTCGCCTCAGGAACCTGTTGATAGTCCAGTGCATAAACCCTAGCCGGCACTTTCGGTCGACTTCCTCCGGCACTGGTCTGCTTAGAAGTTGACTTTTGGTCTCTGAGTGTTACCTCCCATCTTCATTTTGTTTGGACAGTTCGCGAGTTGGTGCTCCGTACTACCACACGCCAAACACTTCCCAGATTTCCTCCAACAATCATTCTCAGAGTGATTGGGTTTTCCACAATACCCACAAGTGACTTGAGGGGTTACAGCCGAACCAGTAGAAGGCACTCCCTTAGCTTGGGTCGGCCCACTACGACCTCCTCTAGATAAAGCTCCCTCGAAACTCCAGCAGTCCTTATTCCTCCCATTCCTCTTCCAGTCTTGGAAGGTTGAGTTTCTTACTAGTCTGCCCAGAAGTACGACTAGAAAAGTTCCTCTTCCTATTGTGAAAGTCTCTCACTTGCATTCTTGCACTTTCACCCTTTGTGCTTTCTCTAAAGCTCAGTAAATGTAGAGATTTGGGTTGCGGCCAAACCCTCCTGGATTTCCACATTAAACCCTTGTAAAATCGCCTTATCCGTTTTCGCTCATTTATCACCAATTCAGGGGCATATTTGGAAAGTTTAGTGAATTTCCCTTCATACTCCGCTACACTAAGGGTCCCTTGTTTCAACTTAATGAATTCATCCTCCCTCTTTTCTTGGATTAAGGGCGGAAGAAATTTCTCATTAAATTCCCTTGTGAAGTTCTCCCAAGTCCAAGGGGTTTGGGTTCTCTCCCATTTCCCTTATCAGATCCCACCAAGCACGTGCTACTCCTTCAAATTGGAATGCAGCAAAATTCACTCGCCTATCCTCAGTATAATCTAAGGCAGCAAATATATTAGTCATTCTCTCCAACCAATTCTCTGCTACTCAGGATCGGGTTCACCAGTAAACTTAGGCGGGTTGAATTCAAGAACCTCTAAGGCTCTATCCTCTCCTCTATCCTGTCCCCAGGTTGGTTGAGCGGTCCAGGACCTTGCCTATCCGCTAAGCGTTCTAGGATGTCAGTCATCCTATTAATGGCAGTAGCCACTTGATTTCCCTCTACATTTTCCTGTCCCTGGGTCGGTCCAGTTGCCGATCCCTGGTCATCCCATGAGGTTGGGCCTGTCTAGTCGCCCACGGCCTCGACCACTTCTTAGTCCTTCCATTATTCTAGACGTGCCTAGTGCAAGAAATAAATCAATTATGCAAGAAAATCAAAAACAAGAACCAAGCAGGAAACATTGGAAATAACAATAATTTACATTCATTAATACTTCAAGTTCATACAGTTAGCAAGTAAGGGCAATCACAAAAATATAGCACGTAAGTGCCATAAGAGTACTTTTAGTCATACAAGACTAAAGTAAAACAAGCGCCTCAAAAGAAGGCCACACAGTCATAAAATACAATGGCCTCAGCACTCGCATCACCCCAACTAACCTAGCTACATCCATCAAAGTCAAAAGAGTCAAAAGAGGGTCAATCACTAAGGCCTAGTCCACAGTAGGACTACCGGGGAATCTCCTCCTCAGGATCCTCCTCCTCATCAGAGGTCTGGACTACATCCATCACCTCGTCCACTAGCCTAGTGGCATCAGCTAAGATCCCGGAAGCCCGATCACGGACCTCCTGACCTAACCTAGTAAGTCGAGCCCTAGTACTCTGGAGCTCCTCACGAACAACGGCAGCAGTAGCCACCTCACCCCTCATCACCTCCTCAAGCTCGGCGATCCTCTCACCCTGAGCTCCTACCATCTGTCTAAACTCATCCACCTCAGCCTGCAATCCGGTTAAGATCACCAACTGACGACGCTCGTCGTCCAAGGCTAGCACCAGATAGTTCGGGTAGGCAAAAGTCAACCTACACGGGCATCGGGGATACTAGTAGCAGGTGTATAACGCGCTCGAGCTCCTCCACCAAGAGCTCGGTAGTAGATAGGTCTAAGAGACTCTACGTGACCATTACCATTAGCATGACCATTCGCATGGCCATTCCCATTAGCTGCTGGGTCTCCATTTCATTTTCCATCCCTGCAAAACAATCACACTTTTCGGGTTAGAAACTTAATCATTAACTTGTATGAATGTCTCTTACGGCATGCCTAACTTAACCTAACTTGCCCAAGTATCACTTGAAATATCACTAAGTCATTCTGTCTCAAGTCTTAAAGGTAGAGTATCTAGTAGGTCTCCCATATAGATCTCTAACCTAGTGCTCTGATACCAACTGTGACGCCCCCACTTCTCCCTAAGGCGAACCAGAGGGTATCCGCGGGCGCCTGCCCAACTCTCGCCAGGACTCAAGGCAAACATTCAAACTTAACTATAAATACCAACAATACAAGCCAAATAAAGAAAGTCGCTTCCATAACCAATATCCAATAGTACACCATGAGTACAAAATATCATTCATCCAAATCTTACATTCGATTCCCAAAAGTTACATCCAATCCCAATTTATACAAAATTCCCGAGTCCAGCCAAGTACATTAAAACCCTGATACAAAAGTACATCCAAAAGGGGTTTTCCTCAAGTTCACTCCGATCCATTCCTGTTAAGGAAAACAAATCTAAAGGGTGAGCAAAACGCTCGTGAGGCCAAGAACACACATGCAAGCACATAGTCCAAGTAACAAGCCCAAATAATAAGTCAATTGATAAAGGGCGATAAAAAACAATTTCAATGAAATGTAAACAGAAACAATTCAAGGATATGGTAGCTCTCAGGAGCTAAGTTCCACTTGCTTCGCCATGGTCATTCGTATACCTTCCGCGATGACTCTCCGTCAACCGGGTCGGTATTTCAATCCGTAGATCTCCACTTACTTCTCATCCGTCCACCGTACACCGCACCGGGCCCGAACGACATTTGTAAGGCGATACTCCACGAGTATGCCAAGCGAGACCTCTCCAATAGGTCAAGCTTATCATGTGATTCTCATGGCTCACCGAGGTTCCCGACCAAGCCCTTGCCGGCTCGAGTCCCAAGGTCGGCCGATGAGTTTGGGCGTCCCCCATGTAACATTTTGTCGAGGAGATTCACTCCAACGACGTATGCAGCCATAGCATACAAATTCATATCATTCAAACATTTGATATTTCCAGGCATTTGGTAATTCAAGCATTTGACAAATTTCATGTATTTCAAACATGAGCATTTATTTCAAATGAGAACGAGTGCGATAAAGTACACACTCGACTCCATTTTTCAAAATCTTAAGTCAAGAATATCAAATAAAGCATGTATCAAGTTCACAGGAGTTCAAGTAGACATGCACTTGACACTCACCAAGGAATTCAAGTAGAACGTCACTAGAGGTTCAAGCGTTCACCGTGGGATCCTCTTGAAGGTCCTCGTGGGTGCCTGAGCAAATAAATAATAATCCATTACTTATAATCCTAATTATCGCAAAAGGTTGCACACTTGTGCAATCTAGAGAAATCCTACGAAAATGAGTTAACTTGCTCAATTTCAAGGTTCAAAAGTGGTGTTTAGACACACAAGGAGAAACTAGTTTTCTTCTTGAAAACAAGTCCAAAATGGTCAAGTAGTGTCGAGGATAGGGAAGGGTCTCGAAAACTCACTTCCCTTCAAGTTTGGAAATTTTTAGATTTGAGGTGTACTTTTGAAAAATCATAACTCACTCTCCGTAAGTCCAAAATTGGAAAACTTGGTACCGTTGGAAACCTCTTCCAAGTACTAAAAGTTCCTAGAAGACTTTTCTATGATTCCTAATGGAAGATATTCAAAAATTGGCTCCAAGTTGCTGTTTTAACTCGCGAGACAGTTTTGAGGTTGGTTTTTCGCCAACTTTGGAAATTCGGTAAAAATCACAGAATTCGATCTAGCCTCTGAATTTTGGTACTCAATTAGAGTTATAAAAGGTTTAAAATCAACAAACAGAACAAGAATCGGAGTTTTGAGCACCAAGATACAGTAGCTCAAAGTTGCTGAAAAATTGAAGCAATTGGCAATTTTCCAGGTTGAAGTCACGAACTTTGGGTCTTTATTTGAGCATCGAAATGAACTCAGAATGGACCAAATTTGGTAGTATATACTACCATATGAGAGCTATCTCTATCAAATTTCATGGAAAAATTCATTCGGGAAGCTAGTGAACGAAGCCACTAAAGTTTCCAAAATTTCCAAGGCAATCTGCCTTGTGCTTTGGTTTTTCTCTTTTCCAAACATTTGGCCAATGAAATCCAAACATCATCATTTATGAGACAAGGTCTAAGAAACATCCAAGTACATTTGGTAGGTGATTAACACCAAGAAATTCGAAATAACAAGTCCCAATCAAAGTAAGGCATCAACTAGCCAAAAAGAGGGTTTTCGACCTCTAGTCAGTTTCAAACTTTGGCCACAACTCACTCAATTCACTCGGAATTGAGCATGGTTAGTGGCGTTGAAAACTAGGTTCATAAGGATACAATTTCTTTGAAGAAATAATTTTCAAAATAAGTCCACAACTAGCTCACATTTGAGCATTAAGTTGCTGCTCAGAACAGGGCTCTCTGTGAAAACGTGAGACAGGACAGTCAACTTTACAAGGCTATTACGGATCACTCAGGTGGAACCAGAACATGCATTTTATACCAATAGAAATCTGAGAATGTCTAGTTTCCAGTTCCACAAACAGCACTCGATTTTGACATCGAAGCAAAAAGATATGGCCGAAACAAGAACACTGCCAGGGCAGTGACGTGAAAATTTTCCAGGTTTTCTACCTTACGAAATTTCAACATTTGGCCGACCAATTCATGGAATTTTTCGACGAAACTTTCTACACATCTCATACAACATAAGGGCAGAATCGGAAAATTTTGCCCTAAAGGCCACGGACAACATAAGGGCAGAATCGGAAAATTTCTCCCTTTCGCTACCTTTGATCTTTCCTTCATAATCTCACGTAGATCTACTAATTTAAACATTAAACCAATATTAAAACTCATCAAATCAACCCAACAAGTCAAAGTGGGAATTCATAGAGCCCACACAACAAATTTCACCATAATCCAAGCTACCCACATGATCATACGAGTATATATGCAATACTACTTACATGAACGAAGATTTTTAAGGTTGATCGTTGGTTACCTTAGTTAATGGTTCAAGCAGAATTTTCGGCCCTCTTGAAGCTCAGAAAAATTGTGGAAAGTGAGCTCCTTTTGTAGCCTAAGATGATCACGAAGTGCTTAGCTAAGTGGAGGTAAATTTTGGTGTGATTTGGTGGAGGTTTTGTGAAGAAATGAAGTGAAAATTTGGAGAGCTTTGGAGAGTTTTTCTCCCCTTCTTGGCCGGCTGTCTTGAAGCTTGGAGAGAGAGAGTGTGGCTTGTGACAGCCCCACCTTTCCCTAGGGCGTACCCAAAGGGTTAGCGAACTGCCTGCCCATCTCTCGCCAGGACTACTAAACGATCACACACGCCAACCAAGTATAACAATTCTTAGATAGCGTTAAAACGTACAATTTCGAGAAATGATATCATTTATACATGAACAACCATTTATACATACACGTTACCAAAGTTCACAATCCAAAAGGAAATATTCAAGTGGGGTACATTTAGAGTTTCTAAAGGCCGAGGAGCTAATCAAAGAAACAAAACTATCTAACTAACTCAACTCGCTTCTCAAAACCATGATTTTTCCGAAAGTATTCCTGTAAGGAAAACAAAGATAACGAAAGTGAGCTTTCGCCCAATGAGGTACTAACAAGTCATGCAACCCAAAATTCACGAAAGTATCCAGATCCAGTTATACACGACCATCAAACATAGAGATAAAAGTACCACAGCAAATTCAAAATAAAAGGATACGGATGGCTCTCAGGAGCCAGTTTCCCCATTGCAGTTCTTGATCGCATCTCGTTGACCCTCCATCAACGTTCGAAAAAGAAACATGACCGTAGATCCCACTTTACACCCAGTACCTTCCACCATACATTCCCCTTACCGGGCCCGAACACCTCACAGTAATTAAGAAGGTAATACTCGAGTATACCACAGGGTCGAGGAGATGCATTCCACTCGACAAACAGTAACCCTATGGTCGTTACCTAGCCGACCGACCCTTGTCGGCTCGACTCGATTAACGCCCACTAGGATTTGAGCTCAGATATCACAGTACAGTCGTAGGGCTCATGCCCCATGATTTTAAGCCAGACACAGTTCAAATTCACAGGTAATCAGAAATCAGTTATACAAGTAAGAGAACGAGAGCGATAAAGTACACTCTCGTCTCATGCACAAAGTTCACAGTCATTCAATTCACAGATTCAAGGACAAGTAATCACTTAGGCATTTAAATCATGCAATAGTGCACTCACCACTTTAGATAAGCAAATTCACAAATTTCCGTCCTACGGATGCCTTGGATCACCAAGACGTCCTATAACAATCAAAAAACGCAATTGAGACTCAAACACGAATCGAGTATCTCTTAAATGGACCACTAAAGCAAAATTCAAATATAGCTCAAAATGGAAAATACATCGAATTTAAGGTTAAAAGTATAAACAAACCCTAAAGTTTTTCACTTTTACCCAATCCTAACCTAAACTCACAAGACCCCAATATCCTCGATATTCGGACAGCATTTCCACCCTACAAACAATCATTTAATTTCATCCATCCAACCACAATTTCACATACTAGTCATAATCTAGTCAATACACGTCATTAGCGTCACAATACCCCTCAATCATAACCAATTATGAGCTCAATAACCATCCATAAGAAAGCCGCAATTTGGAAACCCTAAAGCTGAAATTTTCCGCACAAAGCTGAAATTTTCCGCAATTCACCACAATTAACACATAATAGCTCCAATTTACACCATATTAAGCCATCAATTCAAGCCAACCATAATCATCTCATGAAAACAGAAAAATTCTCAAGAAAATAAGAAATTCATCTAGTTTCACTTTAATCCATGAAATCATCCATAAAACAAGCGATTTAACCGCTACAAGTCACTAATTTACCATTATTATGAACAAAAGTTGAGTTTCCAAGCAAAATACCTTAATCCTCAAGAAAGGTAGCAACTTAGAGCTTTCTCTTCCAAAACAACTCCACAAGCACCTTCAATCTTCCTTAGTAAGTCACTTTTACGGAGGAATTCAAGATTTAATCGGTTGGATTTCAAAATTTAGGCAAGAAATGAAAGGAAAAGTTGAAACTCACTTTCTTATTTTTTTCTCTCAAGGGTTCGGCCATAAGGGGAGCAAAGTGAACATTATTTGAGTCAAAATTAGTCTTTTAGTAAAGTAAGAAAGTTAGGCAAGTCCAACTCCGAGTAAGGTCGCGACACGTGGCACTTTTTGGATTCTACTCTTAGCCTCTTGCTTACTAATGGTTAAATATCTAACTAACCTCTAATTATCTCCTAACACCTAGTAATTTAATCCCTTTATGCAAAATTTAGCTTAATTGGCTGAATTTCTCTCACTTAACGCACTAGCGGGTCCCACATCTACTATTCGCTCCTAATATCTCGTGAACTCACTTATAGTAGAAAAATGATCTAAAACTATATTTACTTGTAAAATATATGTAAAATGAATATAATAAAGAAAATATAGAAAACGTGTGCATGGAAATAAATAAACCCTAAAATAATAAATCTTTTTTTTTCCGAGTTCTCACATGGCTTCTTGAGGAAGTTTGGTGGTTGGTGGCTTTTGTGTGCACAAAAGTCAACTCTCCCTCGCACGCGCATTTTGTGCTCGATTCCTCTCGAGTTCGTTTTACTTGTGCACTAAACCTCTAATGCACTTATATACATACTAATATTATCCACTCTTAATAGTCTAGAAATAATCTCTAAAGTCCTCCAATTAGTCGCGCGCGCAAAAACGCGAACTCCCGATTGGCGCGTAATAAGGCGAAATCTCTAAGAAATTCTTATAACGATAGTAAAACTAACTATCACTTGAGTATTTAGACTTAAAATTAACCACTTTAGGGCAAATGTACAAGTCTCCAATTTTTCAAACTCATTGTATTCTAGAATCGATTATTATTTCCAAACGTGCAGTCACTATTCACTCTTAATGAGCTTCCAAGAATTAAATTTTGAAACGAGTCACTTTAAAAATATGAGCAAGTCATAATTCAATGTAATTAGGGCTAAGAAAGTTAGAAAATAATATTCGGAATATTTGGTCAAATAAATAATTAAATAAGTTAAAATTAGGAGTTTTAAAATAATAAATTTTGCGAGTCTTCACACTCTTGAAAAATAAAAAATTTATCACTACAAAAGCTCCAAGAAAACCGCAACATGAAGCCTTTCACCAAGCTAGAGTTGCTCTCCAAGTGATATGTAAGTTGTGTGAAAATTTGAGGTGAAATGGTAGTAAGAATTGGAGTGAAAATTGGTGAGCTTTCTTCCTTCTTCCCTTGAGGGTTTCGGCCAGCTATGGAGGTGAGGAGAGAGAGAGTGTGTGATGAATGAAGCTTCTCTTGGAAGTTTAAGTGATTTGTGGTTAAAATTTGTACAAAAGTCAACCATGAATAGTACTCGCGCGCGAGGGTTTCGTATCCGTTTTCTCTCAGGTTTGTTACACTTGTGCACTAAACCTCCAATATAGTTCCTTTAACACTATAATTATTCACTCTTTGTAGTTTAGAATAAATTTTTTAAATCTCCATTGGGTCGATTTGACCCGAAAAACGCGAACTTCCGATTCGCACACGATGAGGTGAAACTTAAAAGAAATTCTTGTAACAATAATATAAGTAACTAATACTAGGGTAAATAATCATAAAAATAATTATTTTAGAAATAAAAATATGAGTCCTCACAATAGTACATATAAGGAATCTAGAGAAAAGATATTGTCTTCCAAAGTGCAAAAAGTGAATCATTCACCTTACCCACCATAGACACGAGGAGCACTAGATGAAAGGTCTACAAAAGAAAATCCAATAGGACAAGAGGAAATTTCTCGAGAAGGCCAAAAAATGGCTTCTCGCTTGACCTGTGGATATTGTGGGAAGACAAATCACACGAAAGATGATTGTTGGAGGAAAGGGCGAAAGTGTTTGATTTGTGGGAGTAGTGATCGTCAAATTAGCAACTGCTCGAAGAAACAACTACGAGGAAATAGTGCTCAACAAGTGGATAGAACCAAACCGAAACAAGCTAATGAAAGAGGGAACCGACCAAAAGTACCAGCACAGGTATATGCCTTAAACAAGCAACAAGCTCCGAAGTTATCTAAGGCGATGGGAGATAAAAATTTCGAGGACGAAATTTTCTTAAGGGGGAGAGAGTGTGAGGACCCGAAAATTTCTTTAGAATTTCCTCCCATTTTTTTGAAAAATTAATTCATATTTCCTTCTATGTTTCTTTACTTGATTATTTAACTACTTACAAGCCCTAAATTTCATGGTGATTTCATTAGTTGAGTCAAGAGTTTTAGTTTTACTTTTCAAATTAGAGTAAGTTAAGGTTTTGGAGTATTTTGGTAGCGTGATTAATTAGTGAGGTATGTGTATTAAATTTGGTGGTTAAGAGTGAGTTTTAGATAAGAGGAAGTGTGTGATTAGAAGTGCTAAGAATAAGTTAGTGAATCATAAGTTAAAACACTAGTACGTGCGAGTTAAGAAAAATCGGGTTAAATCGACATGCACCGTTTGCTACCGATTGAGTACCCCACTTGACCAATACTTTCATACCCTAATCTCCTTGTTTTATTTCATTTAATTTCCCATAAATTAACCCTTAAGTCAGTCACCATTTTTGACCAAAAAAAAGGAAAAAAAGAAAAAAAATAAGAAACCATCTTGTGGTGCAAAGTGTCGGAAATCCAAGGAACTTTGACCAAGTTTATTTCTTTCCTTCTTATCTTGCATTTTGGCCATTTTTGCTTCATTTCTCGTTAGCTTGGCCGAAATTTTGGAGAGGAAAAAGAGAGGAGAGAAACCTTCCATTTCCAACCTTGAATCAAGCTTTGTTTGAGTGAAATCAACAAAACTAAACCGATTAAAGTTTCACTTTGGTGCTTAGGAAGTTTGGTGTGGTGAATTTTTTGAAAAATAGTGGTTTGTTTGTCACTTGCAAGAAGCTTTTGGAAGGTATAACGTTTGAACTTCCTTTTCTCTTGCTTAATCTTGTTAAACTTGGTATAGAAGCTTTCAATCTTGGCTTGCTATGGTTGATTTCCTAGTTTTTGATAGAATTTTCAGCTAGGGTTTGCATTTTTCAGCCTTGATTATTGTTGTTTACCTAGTAAGTGATGTTGTTGAGCTTGGAGATGGATTTGGTGAAGTGATTAATGGCTTGGTTGTGACATGTTAGAGTAAAAGTTGAATTTCCAGCATTTAGTAGTGATTCTGCCCTGTTTTTTGACCCGAATGGAACTGCATATTCGTCCATGTTAAAGGCCAAATCAGTTCTTGCTTAAAACATGAAAGTTGTAGGGATTTGAATTAGCTTTCTACCCAAAAATTTCAGCTCAATTAGAGCTCTGTAGCTTGTGAAATGATTAAAATACCCCTGACTACCCAAATGCCCTGTTTAACCGATAGCTTTCTATTTTCTCTGAAATTTCAATTTTTGACCCTGAAAATATGAGAAATGGGTGTTGATGTTTTCATAGGAAATGTAGGTCTATGTTTTAACTTCGAAATGCCATAAAATTTACTTCAATCCGATATACCTAGCTACGGTTACGATCAAAACACTTAAGGATGACAAAACTGTCATTTATCAGTTCTTCTTTAAACTGGTTTCCAACTTTGGTCCATGGTGATAAGTTATTATTTGGTTTGTTTGGTTGGTTTTGAGGCCTTGAATAGATGAATGTTGTTGGTTATCAATTATGGTTGGATTGAAGGGTTGTTGGCTTGTGAATCCAAGTTGTACTTGGATGGGAAAAGTAAGAAAATAGAGGAAATGCTGCCCAAATTTTTATTACTTGCTCTTATGAATATTAGTGAGATGTAAGGTTTGATTTTAGGGTTAGTTGGATCTTAAGTTATATATGTGTCCTTGAATGCACTTCAATAGTAGCATATGAGTTATTTTTGACAAAGATTTGGTATCAACTAAGATGAAAAGTGTTAGTTTTATCTCGAAAATTTTGAATTACATTTGCTCACTTCAATTTGGAATTGATTGTTCTTTCAACTACTGATTCCTGGAATTTTCTTTCGTTATGTTTGAGTTTGAGAAATGACTCAAGATTTTTCGTGACTTGGAAGTTCAAATGTTATTATTCATTCTAAAATTGTATTTTCATATTTGCACTAGGAATTTCTGAATTTTTTATGGTTCATCTAGATTGTGATTAGTTGAACCATAAAACCTTGTTTTGACTGATGTAGGTTTCTTGGTGATCCGGAGTACAACCCAGAAGGAACTTTTGACATATCTCTTGCTCATATTAGTGAGTGTTCCTTGTGTGTTTGTGCAATAAGTGACTATGTGACTATTTGTGAATGTTTGCTTGAATGTTAAATACTTTCCAAGAATTGCTAAATGGATTTTTGATGGGCAAGTGTGTATTTTATCGCACTCGACCCAAGCCAAAAGTGAATTTTCAATGATTGAATACTACTTGTGTACGAATGTAAGCCTTTTGGTTGAACTGGACCCTTGCCTTCGTTGCCAGTTGACTCAAGCAAAAGCGGATTCAGTCAGACAGCTGGTGACCCTGGGACAGTGTTTTGGTATACTCAAGTATGACCACGAAGGTTGGTGGAGAATGGCTAGTGAATTGGTTAGTGGCGGGAAATGAAATCAATGAATGAATGTCAAGAATACTGAAGGTGTTTTCACTTGCAAAAAATTATTTTCTAATATTTGAGGGATGAGGTAAATGGTTGGCGAATGAATGAACGAATGACTCCACGTGAGCATGTATCATTTTAATGAGTGTGTTTTATTGCTTTTATATGTAAATTTTCTCGATTTATTGTTATTAAATGAATAATGTCCTTGTTTCAATTGCTTGGTTATGTGTATAGGAATCTCACTGAACTTTTAACTCATTCCTTTACAGGGGATACGAGTGAGGGCGTGAGACTGGTAAAGCTAGCATAGTCTAGTTTTTGAATTTTTGCGATTGTACTTGCGTAGTGCTCGGTTAGGGTTGAATGTATCTGAAATTCACAACTTTTAGTTATATTTGGGATTGTATGAATGTTTGACATAGAATGAATGTAGGTATCGTTCCAAGTTTGAGAACTGTTATTTCACTTATTCTTGAGGTTATACTTATTTTATTTGAAAAGAGTGAACGAGTCCTGGCGAGAGTTGGGCAGGCGATCCGCCAAGCCCTAGGGTACGCTCTAGGGGGAGGTGGGGTTGTCACACTCAGTATCGTCTCGTTTTGAATTTCAGATTGCATGATTTAAAATTTATACGAGATATCAATGTTGCAGCCATCGAATTCCAAAATAGTGACATCAAAGGGTCAGAGCTCAAATTCGTCCTCGGTATCGCTCTCGTTTTGAATTTCAGATTGCATGATTTCAAATTCATGAGAGATATTGATGTTGCAACATCGAATTCCAAAATGATGACATTCAAATGGTCAGAGGGTTTCATTTGTGTCCATCTGAAAATAGAATAAAACATACGTAATAAATAAATAGAAGATGATTTTAAAATGCAGGAGGAGTCTTCCATTTAATTGAATTCAAAATGCATTGAGACTTCACAAAATGACAGATATATAGACATGATTGCTATCTAAAGACACATCTAGCCCAAACCTTTATTTTCGTTTTAGCAATTTCCTTAAATAAAACAAGCTATTTTAACTGAAACGAGAATAAAGGTCCAAAAAATGAAAGCAATTTCTTTAACAAAATATCTAGACTACCGCCCTATCTAGATCGAAGGACAATTCCCTTAAATTTACTAAAATTTCCCTCGTGAGGGAAGATAATCCGCAATCCAATTTTCAATGACTCCTTCAGAAATTGGCAAAAATTCTGAATTTTCTGAAGGCTCCTCCCTACAAATAACCCCGACAAATAGTCGAGATAAGTCACTTCAATGTCTTCAACAGGATCCTTCTTCTCTGACAGAATTACCTCTGATGGATGAGAAAATGTGTGATATAGCGGTGGGACATATAAGGCAATTTGCTTACCTCCTTTTTAGTTTGTTTTCGAGCTTGCATTTCCCTTCTATCCTTAGCAGTTGGATGAAATCACAGTCCATATGTATCTATTTGCATCGGATCTCTATTAGCTCCAAAATTCTTTACAATTTTCATCCAAGACCTTTTCCTATTTCATATCTGCCTCGGATCATTGCCTTAGCCATCATGACACTGTCCTCTGACAAATCTAATTTAGTCAGCGACTTATTTTTGGATACCCATCCCACTGAGACGATATCAGCAGTATGATGAGATGATATTGGAGTCATTGTCCTGTCTTCACTTTTGAATTTTGTATCAACGATCATGGTACAGTTATCCTCAGCAAATACAGTAATGAGCTGATCATTCACGATAAACCTCAACATTTGATGCGGAGAAGATGGTACTGAATTGGAAGCATGTATCCAAGGTCTTCCAAGCAAAGCATTGAAAATGCTAGAAAAGTCCATAACTTAGCAAGTAACTTGGAACTAAGCAGGGTCTATTTCCAATACCAGATTTGTTTCACCTATAGATTCCCTCCTTTAACCATCGAATCCTCTAACCATAGTTGTAGACGAACAAAGTTTGATATTAAGAAATCCAAACTTAGTGAGAGTGTTCCATGGACAAATATTCAATGCTGATCCATTATCCACTAAGACCCTCGGCAACAACTTTCCATTGCAGTGTATTGTTATATATAAGGCTCTGTTGTGCCCAATCCCTTCTATAGTCAGATCGTCATCAGAGAAAGTGATATGATTGGCAATAAGCACATTCCCACAATGTTAGAAAATTTATTACAGGGATATTTTTAGACACTTGAGTCTCGTTCAAAATTTTGAACAATGCTTCTCTATGTAATTCAGAGGTCAAGAGAAGGTTTAGAAAAGAAATCTGAGTAGGCATCCTATCCAACTACTCTACTATTTTGTACTCGCTTCTCTTCAGTATCTTTAGAAAATCCACAGCTTCATTTTCAGACACGAGAGGCTTGGGCAGCGGAGCATTAACCTTGGCTCTGGATTGAACATCGATTTTGGGGTTTCCCATAATTCTTTCAGACCTAATAATATTAGATACTTCTTCCTTCAAGCATTTTTTATCTCCAGTCAACAAAATAGGCTCCTCGTAGTTCCATGGCACCTCTTACAAATTATTGACAGGCATTTGTTCTGAAAATTCGAGTATAACAGGCTCTGATATATCCCATTCAAAAGATAGCAGATCCAGAATAAAAGGAGTTTTAGAATTGTCAACTTCGGAAGGCTCTCCTTCTACTATAAGTGGCTCCTTTTTTCAAAACAGAG
Source organism: Coffea humblotiana (assembly GCA_023065735.1). Taxonomy (NCBI): domain Eukaryota; kingdom Viridiplantae; phylum Streptophyta; class Magnoliopsida; order Gentianales; family Rubiaceae; genus Coffea; species Coffea humblotiana. The sequence continues at coordinate 190,448 of JACYVW010000046.1, read as the reverse complement.
ATTTCAACTTTTTTCAACATTATCATTAGTCATGGACTTTTCAGCAGATAGCAATTTTCTTATTTTTCGTGATCAATTTCCATTATGCGAATACTCAGTTTCATCTACAATGTACTGAGTGGGATCGATAAAATGTTCATCAGCGATGATAACTCCCACAGTGCTCCCATGCTTAGGTAAAGGATTCTTACTGACATTCGGTCCTATTCTCCCTTTCTTCTAATAAGGATGTCTCCAAAGTCAATCATATCCTGAATCTTGTGCTTTAGAGCCCAACAATTGCTAGTAGTATGACCTGGACTTCCAAAATGATAAGCACAGATTGCTTGCAGATCAAAATCGACAAAAGAACCTCTGGGATAAAGTTTGGGAGGAACGGTGCCAATTTTTCGAGCTATATTTAATTGTTCAGGCAATTGATCCATGGATCGACCCAATTTGATAAAGGTTCAAAATTGCTTCTGAATTTGAATTCTGCTGGTTTGAAAAAGATATTGAGTGGGGTTGTTGTTTTGCAGGGTTGGTCTGGGTTGATAAATGGGAAAGGGTGATTTTGAAAGATAGGTTGTGAGGTTGAAGGTAACGATGAGGTATTCAAATGATTTGGCCGAGAATGATGGAATTGGGTAGTAGTGTGATAGATCGGTTGAGAGTTAGGGTAATGTGGGTAAGGAAAGAATAGGTGGGATGGTTTTGGATTCTGAGTCTAAAAGACGGGCCTTGATCCCATATAAAAGTAGTTTTGTGACAGCCCCACCTCCCCCTAGGGCGTACCCTAAGGGTTAGCGAACTGCCTGCCCAGCTCTCGCCAGGACTGCTAACGGTCACATACACGCAAATATAAACATTTCGGGAGGTATACCAACAAGTAAGTTTGACAACAAGCGCGCAAAACGAAAACGGAAAAAAAACGGAACGAACGCGTCCCAAACACGGCTAAACTTTAATTAAGCATAGACAAGTACATTTCCAAGAAAGTACATCATATATACATGAGAAAATATATACACATAACCCGCTCTAGGGTTTTCCAATTCAAAATGAAATGTTCAAGTCCCACATTAGGGTTCCTAAAAGTCGAGGAGCTATACAAGATGCAAAAGAATGCCTAATAAGCTCTACTCGTTTCACCAAAACTCATGGTTCCCAATAACATGCCCTGTAAGGAAAACAAAAGTACGAGTGTGAGCTTTCGCCCAATGAGGTACTAAAATTCATGCATTCAAAGCGCACAAATAGCCATGCTCGATCATACTCAAATAACACACATAGGAAGAATACCAAACTAGTTTCACAAGTGAAAGGATACGGGTGGCTCTCGGGAGCCAATTTCCTTTTGCGACACTTGATCACTTCCCGTTGACACTCCGTCAACGTCCAACGGACACGTACGACCGTAGATCACCACTTTACTCCCAATACCTTCCACCATACATTCCCCTACCGGGCCCGAACACCTCACAGTAATCAGGGGTAATACTCGAGTATACCACAAGTCGAGGAGCAAACGCTCCACTCGACACACAGTGACCTCACGGCACGTTACCTAATCGACCGGCCCTTACCGGCTCGACTCGATAAACGGCCATTAAGGCTTGAGCTCAGTTATCACAGTAAAGTCGTAGGGCTCATACCCAAAACGACATGAAGCCAGACATGAATCCAATTCACAAGTATTCAGTTCAATTCACACATATCCAGTAATCAATTATACACATAAGAGAACGAGAGCGATAAAGTACACTCTCGCCTCAAGCACATAATCACAGTTATCCAATTCAAGGATCCAAGTACACAACCAAGTAAACACAAGCCATGCATAGTACACTCACCACTTAAGCAAGCAAATCAAATTTCTCGCCCGACGGTTGTCCGGGATCACCAACCCGACCTACAAGAAACAAGAAACTACCATTGATACTCGGATACGAGTCAAACGTCTCTTTCATGATTCACGCAAGTAAAGTTCAATTATAGCTTAAAAATGGAAAATACTTCGATTTTAAGGCTAAAGGTGTAACAAACTCTCAAACCTAAGAGGTAAAAGGAAAGTAAGAATAATTCTAGGAAAACAGTATTTTCCAGTTTTGCGCACCCTCATTGGAAAAATCATATCTCACAAATCTTAAGTCCAAAATTGATAAAATTTGTACCGTCGGAAAATACATTCAAAGGGGTACAATTACTTAGAAGACATGTTTACAAGATTCGAATCACAAGTTAGTTAAATTCTAGCCTCAAGTCGCAGCATCGTCCAGTCAAAGACAGAACAGGTATGTAATTTCAGTCAACTTTGGAAAATCACCATAAATCACACAGACAGAACTAGGGTCTGAAATTTTCACGGTTTGTAGCCCTAGGAGTCTAGTTTAAAACGCAACAAACGGAACTTAATTCCGATATTCCTACATCGAGTTATAACAGATTTCCCGAGACTGCTCAGGAATTCCTGCGGAAATTTTGACAGCACTTCCCTTAAATTCCAGCTTTTCCATCCTACAAACAAACATCAAATCCCATCCAATTCAACCACAATTACTACAATTCACTCATAGGCTACTCAATAACCTTCATTCCAAGCCAATTGCCATTCCAATCATCAATTATAGAAAAGCCCCAATTTCCAAAACCCTAAAACTGAAATTTTGTTCAAAGCTGAAATTTTCCACAATTAATCACAATTCACATACAAGAGCTCCAATTGGCTCAATACTAAACCTTCAATCCAAGGCTAACTAACATTTATTATATAAAACAGAAAAATTCCCAAAAATCAGAAATTTACTCAACTTTCAATTAAACCACAATTCATCCATAAATCTAGCTACTAAGCCACCATAGGCCACTAATTAGCATTATTAGAAACAAAAGTGAAGTTTCCAAGCAAAATACCTCAACTCCCAAGAAAGCTTGTAGCTTAGGTTCCACCACCAAAATAGCTCTACCAATCACTCAACCTCCTTAGCAAGTGGATTTTATGGAGTAATTTGAGAGTTTAATGGTTGGATTGCAAGATTGAGCAAGAAATGGAACAAAGTGAAGCTTTTCTCTCTTCTTTTCTCTCCAAATTCGGCCAAGATGCTTAAGAATGAAGATGATTTTGGTCAATTTTAACCTTTTGGTAAAGTTGTAAAAAGTGGCAAGTCCAACTTCCAATAAATCGCGACACGTGGCACCTTTTTAAGTTTCATTCCTATCCTCTTACTTACCAAGGTTAATTCATCTAGGTAACCTCTAATCACCTACTAACACCTAGTAATTAAATCCCTGTACGCAAAACTTGACCTAATCGGTCGAATTTCTCTCACTTAACGCACTAGCGGGTCCCACGTCCACTATTCACTCCAAAAATCTCGTAAATTGACCTATACTAGAAAAATATTTTTAAAACCCTATTTACTCATAAAAATGTCCAGAAAATTTATAAAATAAAGAAAATGTGGAAAACGGGTGCAAATAAATAATTTAAAGCCTAGAAATAAAGAAAATTTACGGGTTCTCACACTCTCTCCCCCTTAAAGAATTTCGTCCTCGAAATTTCTTACCTGGGTTACTAAACAGCTCAGGGTATTTCTTTTGCATTTCTTCCTCCACTTCCCAGGTTGCCTCTTCTATACCGTGGTTTCTCCATAAAACCTTCACCAGTGGAATATTTTTATTTCTCAGCTCCTTAACCTTTCGGTCGAGTAATTGCACAGGTTTCTCCTCATAGGTCAGGGCTTCATCCACCTCAATCTCCTCCGCTCGTAAGACGTGGGTTGGATCAGGATGGTACTTTTTAAGCATTGAAACATGGAAAACGTCGTGGATTCTGGATAAACTGGATGGTAACTCAAGACGGTACGCCACTTTTCCAACTCTTTGGAGGACTTTAAAGGGTCCTACAAATCTAGGTTGCAGTTTCTTCCCTCTACCCGCCGTGATACTTCGTAATGGCGTGACCTTAAGAAACACTCGGTCTCCAACTTCAAACTCCAAGTCTTTCCTGCGATTGTCTGCGTAGCTCTTTTGGCGGCTTTGAGCGGTTTGGAGTCTTTGGCGGATTAGTTTAACCTTTTCTCGTGCATCCTCCATCCATGGAATGATCGTTGGATCTAAGACTTTCTTTTCTCCTACTTCATCCCAATAAACTGGTGAACGGCATTTCCGGCCATAAAGAGCTTCGTATGGTGCCATTTGGATTGAAGAGTGGTAACTATTGTTGTAGGCAAACTCTACTAACGTCATGTGTTGCCCCCAATTTCCCCCGAAGTCCAAGATACAGGTTCGTAACATGTCCTCAAGGGTTTGAATGGTTCGCTCCGATTGTCCATCGGTTTGGGGATGGTAAGTGGTACTTAGGTTGAGTTTGGTTCCCAAGGTCTCCTGAAATTTTTGCCAAAATCTAGACACGAAACGCGGATCCCTATCCGAGACTATACTCACAGGAATCCCGTGCAGTCTCACAATTTCACTCATATACAGTTGAGCCAATTTCTCCAGAGTGTATTTCATGTTTATGGGTAAGAAATGGGCTGATTTAGTGAGTCTATCAACGATCACCCACACGGCATCGTGTCCTTTTTGGGTTCTTGGCAAACCAGAAACGAAATCCATCGTGATGTTTTCCCACTTCCATTCAGGTATCTCTAGGGGTTGTAACAAACCAGAGGGCTTTTGGTGTTCCGCCTTTACTTGCTGGCAGACGAGGCAGGTTTGACGTAATGGGCTATTTCCCTCTTCATTTTATTCCACCAATACAATTTCCGTAACTCCTGATACATCTTATTACTACCCGGATGGATCGTATACTTTGATCGATGGGCTTCCTCCAGAATTTCTCTTTTCAGGGTTTCGTCCTCTGGCACCACTATCCGATCCCGATATTTTAATATCCCTTCAAAGCTCAAGTTAAAGTCAGGTAACTCCCCTTTCTCCACCTTGTCTCTCCATTTTTGGACCATCGGATCCTCCTTTTGAGCCTCTTTGACTTGCTCCAGAATAGCAGAGGTTATCCTGATGTTTCCTAAAATTACCCTTCGACGTTCCAACCTAAGGCTCCACTCACTTATTGCTTCTAACATCTCCCACTCTCTGATCATTAACCCAGCTATTTGAGCCTTTCGACTCAAGGCATCAGCTACTACATTTGCCTTCCCCGGATGGTAATTAATTGTACAGTCGTAGTCTTCTAAGAATTCCATCCACCGTCTCTGCCTCATGTTTAGCTCTTTTTGGGAGAATAGGTACTTAAGGCTTTTGTGGTCGGAATAAACCTCAAAGGTCACCCCGTACAGGTAGTGTCTCCACTTTTTCAAGGCGAAGACAACTGCGGCCAATTCTAGGTCATGGGTAGGATAATTTTGCTCATGAAGTTTCAGTTTCCTAGAGGCAAAGGAAATCACATTCCTATTCTGCATTAGTACACACCCTAAGCCTTCCCCTGAAGCATCCGTATACACAGAAAAACTATCTTTTCCATTAGGTAGGGCTAGAATAGGGGCTACGGTTAACTTCCGTTTCAACTCCTGGAAACTACTCTCGCACTTAGAATCCCATAAGAAACGCCCATTCTTTTTGGTCAAATTGGTTAAAGGGCTAGCAAGTTTCGAAAAGTCTTTGATAAACCGCCGGTAATATCCAGCTAACCCTAGAAAACTACGAACCTCAGTGGGAGTTTCGGGTCGTTTCCACTCAGTTACCGCTTCTACCTTCGCCGGGTCTACGGTAATGCCTTCCTTCGAAATCACATGCCCTAAGAATGAAATTTTCTCCAGCCAAAATTCACACTTACTGAATTTAGCATACAACTGGTGATCTCTTAGGGTTCGTAAGACTAGCCTCAAATGTTCCTCGTGTTCCTCTCGGGATTTAGAGTAGACCAAAATGTCATCAATGAAAACGACGACAAATCGGTCCAAGAAGGGTTTGAAAACTCTGTGCATCAGGTCCATAAAGGCAGCAGGGGCATTGGTCAAACCGAAGGGCATAACGGCAAATTCGAAATGCCCATATCGAGAATTAAAGGCAGTTTTGGGTACATCCTCCCTCCTAATCAACAATTGGTAGTATCCCTGACGGAGGTCTAATTTTGAAAACACTACGGCTCCCTGTAGCTGGTCAAATAACTCATCAATATGGGGCAGTGGGTATTTGTTCTTAATGGTGATATTGTTCAACCCTCGATAATCTATACACAACCTCAATGTCCCATCCTTTTTCTTCACAAATAGCACAGGGGCTCCCCATGGGGACCCACTCTCTCGGATAAACCCTCGCTCTAACAAATCCTGTAACTGTAATTTCAATTCCTTAAGCTCGGCAGGTGCCATTCGATAGGGGGTTTTAGAGATAGGTGATGCTCCAGGTAGTAAATCGATCTTAAACTCTATCTCTCTTTCCGGAGGTAGGGTTACTAGTTCGTCTGGGAATACGTCTGGGTATTCACGCACAATAGGTACATCCTCTACCTTTAACTTATCGACGGGAGTATTTATAAGAAAAGCCAGGAACCCTTGCGCCCTCTACTTAATAGTTTCCTAGCCCTAATGCCCGAAATCAACGCAGATGAGGCAAGACTGCCCCTCACATCTAGCCTCAACGTAGCCTCCCCCGGTATACGGAATTCCACTACTTCCTCTTACAGTCAAGTTGGGCATCGTACTTGGCTAACCAGTCCATACCTAGTATGACATCGTACCCCTTAATAGCTAAGCTGACCAAGTTTCCCAGTAATTTTCTCTCTCCTACCCAAATCTCACAATTCACGTACATCCTACTAGTAATCAACCGTTGATTTCCCGTAGGGGTACTAACTTCCAAGTCATAAGGTAAACTAACAGGTTGTATATCAATGCCACACATGAAATCAGGATTAACAAAGGAATGGGTGGCTCCGGGGTCAATCAAAATCCTAGCTAGACGATGGAAAATAGGAATGGTACCTTCTACGACTCCAGATGGGTCAGGGAGTTGGTGTTGCTCAAGTGAGTACACCCGAGCGGGCACTTTCGGTTTCGCCCCTTCCACTTTCGATTGGCTAGAACTGGCCCTGGAAGACTGTGGGGTCACTCTCGAGTCACGGGGTAGGACTGGACAAGTAGCTATCTGGTGCTCCGCACTTCCACAGCGCAGGCACTTCCTCTCCTTCCTCCAGCAATTGGTCTCCGTATGGTTTGGTTTCCCGCAGAATCCACAAGGTCCTCGGGAAACAGAAGCTGAACTCCCTTGCGAGGCACTCCCCTGCGGGCCTCGCCCAAAAGAACCACCCCTCGCCAAACTCCCTCTCGACGGCCCCGCAAACCTTCCTCCACCGGACCCTCGTCCAGACTTAGGAGGGTTACTCCGATCACCCTGACTAGAACTATTTCCAGGGAATCCCCGCTTCCTCACCTGGAAGTTTCTGACTTGGAGCCTAGCGTTCTCTACCCTCAGTGCCTTTTCTACTGCCTCACTAAAAGTAGTGATCTGGGCTACCGCCAGATCCTTCTGGATCTCTACGTTCAGCCCCTGAGTAAACCGCCGAATTCGCCTTTGCTCCGTTACTATGAGTTCAGGGGCGAACTTCGACAGTCGAGTAAACTGGCTCTCGTACTCGGCCACCGTCTGCGTGCCTTGGCGCAGTCTGAGGAATTCATCCTCCTTCTTCTCTTGGACCAAAGGCGGAAAGTACTTCGTGTTGAATTCCCTTATGAAGTTTGCCCAAGTCCGCGGCGTTAGTTCTCTCTCCCACTTCGTTCGTATAATGTTCCACCAGGAACGGGCAGCTCCTTCTAATTGAAAGACAGCAAAAGTAACCTGTCTCTCCTCCGAATAGTGTAAGGCCGCAAAAATGTCTACCATTTTCTCCAGCCAACGTTCGGCCACGTCCGGATCAGGTCCTCCCAGAAATTTCGGAGGAGAGAACTTTTGGAACCTTTCGAGGGCTCGATCCTCGCTCTCAACGTGTTCACCAGGGTTTCCAGGGTTATGGGTAGGGTGCTGGCCCTGATGCTCCACTACGTGGGCCAACAAATCAGTTATTCTCTGGATAGCGGAGGCTACTTGAGCATTCGAGTCAACTCTCGGCCCAGGGTTAGGTTCAGGCACGGGTTCCTGAGTACCCCTATCAATTGAAGGCTGCCTAAGACCGCGTCCACGACCTCGGCCACTACGAGTCCCTTCCATGTCTTAAGTTCACAATCTAGGGCCGAAACGCAAGTACGGTATCAAAAATAGAAAATAAAGGTAAGCAAGTAATCAAGAATTAAACACGAAACAAGAATATCAAGGCAAATAACACATAAGCATATCAAACAAGTTGTACAGTAGCAGTCGGTCAAATATATACAAACATTCCCATAAAAGTAGCGGGGTCAATCAAAAGTACATATACAAAGCTAGGTCAAAACACAAAAGTAGCTAACGAGTAGCTTTCCCCTAGCTAGTCCCCACATGGGATCCAAAACACGGCTCAAAGGAGCCCTAGCCTAGTTCCCCACGGAGCACACGGACTCTCCCCCACCACTAGAGTTAGGCGTGCTCCCCTCATCAGGTGTACTAGTACTGGACGCCTCCACTTGCCTATTAGCGCCGATCACACCTCGGACGAGCGCCTCGCACTCGTTAATGATGCCTCCCGACCTATCTCGCACTACCCTAGTCACCCTCGTGAGTCGGTCGGTGGCTACTTGCAATTGTCCCCTAAGAGCGTCGGTTCGCTCTTGCTCCTCAACTACGTCGGCCTCAAGCTCGCGGATTCGGTCCGCTTGCATGCGCATAATTCCCCTTAATCGTGCCATCTCAGTTTGGTCCCTAGCGGTGGCTCGCCTAAGCCTCCTACGCTCATCAAGGACGGCTATGACTACTCGATCTATATACGAGTAGTTCTGGCATCGGGTACATCGGCGAGTCCGACTAGCGGCACTCCAACGGCGAATGGGTCCTCCAGGTCTCTCCTGGTAGTCCACAACACGAAAACGTCTCTGAGGTGGCACACCTCCGCCCTCGGGGCTCGATCCAGCCATAACCTACAAAACGAGTTACAATTTAAACCTTAGACGGAGCAATCACACTTAATGGCGCCCTAACACCATGCCAAAAGGTACTAAAACAAAGTTTCTAACTTGCCCAAGTTGTTTCTAACCTAGGCTCTGATACCACCTGTGACAGCCCCACCTCCCCCTAGGGCGTACCCTAAGGGTTAGCGAACTGCCTGCCCAGCTCTCGCCAGGACTGCTAACGGTCACATACACGCAAATATAAACATTTCGGGAGGTATACCAACAAGTAAGTTTGACAACAAGCGCGCAAAACGAAAACGGAAAAAAAAACGGAACGAACGCGTCCCAAACACGGCTAAACTTTAATTAAGCATAGACAAGTACATTTCCAAGAAAGTACATCATATATACATGAGAAAATATATACACATAACCCGCTCTAGGGTTTTCCAATTCAAAATGAAATGTTCAAGTCCCACATTAGGGTTCCTAAAAGTCGAGGAGCTATACAAGATGCAAAAGAATGCCTAATAAGCTCTACTCGTTTCACCAAAACTCATGGTTCCCAATAACATGCCCTGTAAGGAAAACCAAAAGTACGAGTGTGAGCTTTCGCCCAATGAGGTACTAAAATTCATGCATTCAAAGCGCACAAATAGCCATGCTCGATCATACACAAATAACACACATAGGAAGAATACCAAACTAGTTTCACAAGTGAAAGGATACGGGTGGCTCTCAGGAGCCAATTTCCTTTTGCGACACTGGATCACTTCCCGTTGACACTCCGTCAACGTCCAACGGACACGTACGACCGTAGATCACCACTTTACTCCCAATACCTTCCACCATACATTCCCTACCAGGCCCGAACACCTCACAGTAATCAGGGGTAATACTCGAGTATACCACAAGTCGAGGAGCAAACGCTCCACTCGACACACAGTGACCTCACGGCACACTACCTAATCGACCGGCCCTTACCGGCTCGACTCGATAAACGGCCATTAAGGCTCAGTTATCACAGTAAAGTCGTAGGGCTCATACCCAAAACGACATGAAGCCAGACATGAATCCAATTCACAAGTATTCAGTTCAATTCACACATATCCAGTAATCAATTATACACATGAGAGAACGAGAGCGATAAAGTACACTCTCGCCTCAAGCACATAATCACAGTTATCCAATTCAAGGATCCAAGTACACAACCAAGTAAACATAAGCCATGCATAGTACACTCACCACTTAAGCAAGCAAATCACAATTTCTCGCACGACGGTTGTCCGGGATCACCAACCCGACCTACAAGAAGCAAGAAACTACCATTGATACTCGGATACGAGTCAAACGTCTCTTTCATGATTCACGCAAGTAAAGTTCAATTATAGCTTTAAAAATGGAAAATACTTCGATTTTAAGGCTAAAGGTGTAACAAACTCTCAAACCTAAGAGGTAAAAGGAAAGTAAGAATAATTCTAGGAAAACAGTATTTTTCAGTTTTGCGCACCCTCATTGGAAAAATCATATCTCACAAATCTTAAGTCCAAAATTGATAAAATTTATACCGTCGGAAAATACACTCAAAGGGGTACAATTACTTAGAAGACATGTTTACAAGATTCGAATCACAAGTTAGTGAAATTCTAGCCTCAAGTCGCAGCATCGTCCAGTCAAAGACAGAACAGGTATGTAATTTCAGTCAACTTTGGAAAATCACCATAAATCACACAGACAGAACTAGGGTCTGAAATTTTCACGGTTTGTAGCCCTAGGAGTCTAGTTTAAAACGCAACAAACGGAACTTAATTCCGATATTCCTACATCGAGTTATAACAGATTTCCGAGACTGCTCAGGAATTCCTGCGGAAATTTTGACAGCACTTCCCTTAAATTCCAGCTTTTCCATCCTACAAACAAACATCAAATCCCATCCAATTCAACCACAATTACTACAATTCACTCATAGGCTACTCAATAACCTTCATTCCAAGCCAATTGCCATTCCAATCATCAATTATAGAAAAGCCCCAATTTCCAAAACCCTAAAACTGAAATTTTTGTTCAAAGCTGAAATTTTCCACAATTAATCACAATTCACATACAAGAGCTCCAATTGGCTCAATACTAAACCTTCAATCCAAGGCTAACTAACATTTATTATATAAAACAGAAAAATTCCCCAAAAATCAGAAATTTACTCAACTTTCAATTAAACCACTAATTCATCCATAAATCTAGCTACCAAGCCACCATAGGCCACTAATATAGCATGATTAGAAACAAAAGTGAAGTTTCCAAGTAAAATACCTCAACTCCCAAGAAAGCTTGTAGCTTAAGTGTTCCACCACCAAAATAGCTCTACCAATCACCTCTAACCTCCTTAGCAAATGGATTTTATGGAGTAATTTGAGAGTTTAATGGTTGGGTTGCAAGATTGAGCAAGAAATGGAACCAAAGTAGAAGCTTTTCTCTCTTCTTTTCTCTCCCAAATTTTCGGCCAAGATGCTTAAGGAATGAAGATGATTTTGGTCAATTTTAACCTTTTGGTAAAGTTGTAAGAAAGTGGTCCAAGTCCAACTTCCAATAAATTCGCGACACGTGGCACCTTTTTAAGTTTCATTCCTATCCTCTTACTTACCAAGGTTAATTCATCTAGGTAACCTCTGATCACCTACTAACACCTAGTAATTTAATCCCTGTACACAAAACTTGACCTAATCGGTCGAATTTCTCTCACTTAACGCACTAGCGGGTCCCACGTCCACTATTCACTCCAAAAATCTCGTAAATTGACATATACTAGAAAAATATTTTTAAAACCCTATTTACTCATAAAAATGTCCAGAAAATTTATAAAATAAAGAAAATGTGGAAAACGAGTGCAAATAAATAATTTAAAGCCTAGAAATAAAGAAAATTTACGGGTTCTCACAAGTTCCTCCTTCTTTCTTCTTGAATGGGTGCTTTTTTCCATTGTTGCTTTGATTTTACAGAGCATCCAATTGTAACTTTAATGCCGATACATTAACAATCTTTTCTACTTTAACAAATTCGTCGTACTCCTCTAACTTGTTAATAATAGCAGCAAACGAACTTCCAGTCATGCGAAAGATTTCTTTAAAGTAGGGTGGGTCATGAGCCTTGATGAAAGTACGAACAATCTCCTCCTCAGTCATATGAGGCTCCATTTTGGCTGCTAACTTTCTCCACCGCTTTGTGTAGGTCTTGTGATTTTCTGACGGCTTTCTTTTCTTACCCTCTAGTGTTGTTCGTTTCGGTGCCAACTCACAGTTAAATTCATATTGCTTTACAAAAGTTGTTGACAGATCTAACCAGGTCTTGACCTCTCCAAATTTTAAATTTGAATACCAATCTAGAATATCTTCCTCCAAACTTTTCGAAAATTGACGCATAGGAAAATTTTCATCATCCACGGGTTTACCTAGTTTGTTGTCAAATATTTTGAGATGCATTTTAAGAATTTCAGTTCCATCATACTTATCAAACTTGGGGGTTTTGAATCCTAACGGTAGTTGAATATCTGAAAAAGACACAATTCATCGTAGTCCAATCCCCCATGCCTGCTCAATCCTTGATTCTTTTTCATAAATTCGTCGAATCTATCCAACCTTCTCAACAGGTCCTTTTCAATAGGTGCGGGTTGTTCCTCCATCGCCGCCTTCCCTTGAGAGGTAGTATTTAATAGAAAAGGCTCTGTAGTGTGGTGGTGGGGTTCTTGAGGGTTGGGGGGAATGATCAGATTGGTTTGTGGATGGGTTTAAGAGATTTGACTACTGGTTGGGTTCATCAACATATAATTCGAATGCATATAGAAAAAGTTTGAATTCAGTCGGGTAAAGGTATTTTCAAGAGAATTAGTGAAAAGAGGAAGGAAAGTTGTTTGGGTATTGGATGTAGATGTATGGGGCGGTTGACGGTCTTGTGCAAGTGGGTGATTATCAACAGGTTCTTGATCATTCGGGACACCACCGCCACTATTGCCTGCAACCAACTGCTCAATTATCTGCTTTGTGTAGCCATTTCAGCACTCAACTCATTGAACTTGCCGAGTACCTCACTTAACTGAGCTCCCAAAGCAGTCAAATCCGGTAACACAACTATAGCAGATCTCTCCAAAGTTTCTGGCACTGAACTCATGTTTACAGACTATCTCAAGACTCTATTTCGAGACCTAGTGATGATGGGGCTCTTTCGTGAAGCTATGTTTAAGAATACCTGAAAGAGCAGAGGAGAAACTAGTTTAGAAATTTACTCTCAACTAAACCTGCCAAACTTTTATTTTGAAAGAAGAAGAGGAAAAAAGAAAAGAGTTAAGAAGTATTTAAATAATTCGGATGCATGTCCTATGGGGAGCCCCTTTCTACCAAGGGTCGGCCTAGTATGATGATACAACAACTTCGAAGTGAGGTCTGTTCACAAAACCTGTGTTTCAGAAATAACTTTGCAAAAGACAAGGATCATTTCATTAATGAACTTCAAAATCTCGTACATCATCTACATCATTTCTCGATCATACAAGATCATTAAATTTTTTCAATCTATCTCTCACAGCGTTTTTTGACTCTCTGGAATACAAATTCTGCATGTGTTCAGGTTGATCATATATCTTGCCACACTTGCTTTTCAACTCCTGGTGTTTTTCCTGCATTTCTTCATACAGTCTCTTATTCTTCTCTGCCAGACCCTTGTTCACTTCCATGGATTGCCTTTATTGTGCATTTTCTCTATTTTTCGCCTCAATGATAGTCATTAATTTCTTGACTTCCTCGGACCATTCCATCGGTGGTCGCTTAGCATTAGAATCTCTAAGCCACTCCTCGTATGGAGAGGCGACTAAAGCCATCTGCTTAAGTTGTGAAACATAAGCGATATCCACATCATCAGACAATGTTTCTCAAGTTTCGATAATTGGTATCTTCATCGAAATTTTGTCCGAACAGATCCCTTTGTCAAAATTGATGGTGAAACTAGTCAAATCAGGTGTGAGTGGTATTCCTTGAATGCGTCCTAACTATCTGAGAAACTTTTTCGGAGTATATGCCATGATGCCTTGAATTCCCAATAGCGGTATAAAATCTGACGATTTGGTGTGCAGAGCAAGGTTGAAACAGTCGGTCCACTCTAGTACCCATTTAATCTTTTGATCTGATAATATCCTCAGAAAGTCCAACCATTCTTATGCATTTCTTGGCAAATTGCTTTTATCAACTCTCTTATGATGGGTAACTATCCAATTATAACCAATCAACGGTAGACCATCAGGGGCAGACAACTGTCTCTGGCCCATATATGTAGAATTCGATTTGACCCATAGAAGAATTTTGACCCTTTTTGACAATTGGTACAGGCGACAAAAATGTCAGCTAACACTGTCGGTACTGTAGAGTCTTGTCGATCCTTAATCCCAAAAAACAAGTTAGACAGAAGTTTAGTAATTTTGAAACCAATTTTCTTATCTTTCATAGGGAACAAATAAATTCCTGCCATCACTAGTCCATATACCAGCGGCCTCTTACTTTTCCATGTTATCTTAGATGCAAACGGAAAATCCTCCGAATGCTTATCAAATCTGGCTTTCAATGCAAATCTATCAAACAAGAATTTTACATCTATGCTCTGATCTGATCCTCGCACTACAAACTCTTTTAACCCAGTAAAATGACAAAATTCAATCTTGCCATAAGCAATCGAAAATATCACTGTTGTACCCTTTACTAGCAAATTCAAAAGACCAGCTGCCTCTTCAATTCTCAGAGTCAGCTACCTCTTCAATTGCCAAAGCCAGCTACCTATTCAGAAGACCAGCTCCTTGTTTCAATCCCACAGTTGAATTAAAACCTCTACCAAATACCCATCGGATTCAATGTCTTTGAAATCTCCAATTGGCTCGAGATTGGAGGCAACCTGATTGATCTCATTAAATGAGAGAAGCCCTAGCCATCTTCGAACCTCCATTGGAACCGTTAACAGTTGACTAATTCATTGAGGTTTGTTCATCTAAAGCATGTAAACTCGATTAAATACCTTACCTACAAGCCTCACTTCTCTAGTTTTACAAAAATTTAAACATGAATATCCCATTGAGGGTTAGTTACCTAGGGAAAACAAGGTTGGTATATTCCTAAAATGGAATTCCCTAAATGACATTCCCTCTAGGGTTAATGCATGATGACAGTTTATTAAATGAATAAATATAAAATACGATAATTGAAACATGATCTAAAGGTGCTCCATTTAGGTGCCGGGTAAGCCTAAAATGACATGCACTTATGTATACATAGTATTAATGCGATAGACTGAAATTTAAATGTGCTATTTATAAAATGCGGCCTGTCCTAAGTGAGTACCACGCCAGGACTCTTATTTCTAGGACTTATGAATGTAATATAAGAAAATAAAACAATGCTTAGTTTATTTGATAAACGACACATAATAGATTGGAGCAACAAAATAATACATAAATATAAGATAAAGAGAAAGAATGAGGGGGCAGAATTCCTCCCCTTGTGTCCAGTGTACTTAATAGGGTAGATGAAGGATCTATCCTAGGTGATTTCTAAATGGATGCATGAGGTTAGACTCACTAATGCATCTAGACTTGATAAGGTTTTCAAGTCCCCAAACTTTCACACAAAAGGGCGAAGGGTGATCAATTCCAAAATCTTTAGTCGGTGGTTCGAGTGATCCCCCAGACATTGTTACGTGTACGTCGTGCTACGGCCATATGTCCAAGTGGATCGATCCTAATTCTAGTAGGAAGGAGTGGTGTGATAACCACTAAAAGAAAATAAGATAAAGGGTTAAAAAGAATAACGTATGCACGTATGAAGTGCTCCTCTGAATGGAGGGAATAATACTAATAAACATGCATGAAGGCTTAAGGGTAATATCACTCCCCATCCCCAAAATGCAACGCGCGATACAAATAAGTAAATAAACAAAAATAAATAAACAAACCATTCATCATATAAACGAAAAATGAGAAACGAATACAAGTATGAAATGTAAAACATTCTAAAAAGAAAAATGCAACCTAAGACATCTAAATATGATAAGTAAAAGGGTTAAAAAGAAAAAAGACAACTAAACCAAATGTTTGGACTCTCTAGCATCCCTAGTAGAGTAGCCAAGCTGTCGCGGCCTATTTTTCACGATGAAAAAAAAAGTATTTTAAAATTGTATTTGCAAACGATGTGATTAAAATAAGTGAAAAGGGACCTAGAATGAGACTTTAAAGAATGCGATAGTTTGGGTCCAAAATTTAGTGTAAAAGAGTTTTTTAAAAAAAAAAGGAGTCGCCACTTGATATTGAGTTTGGGTCCAAAATTTATCACGTTTGGATGTTTCCTACATGGATGCAAATCTAATTTTTAGAAAATATTGAAATTTTGTCCCTTTCAGGGTTTAATTGATATCAATCGCATTAATTGCAAAAACCAAAATAATCCCTTGAAAGGATCACAAGTATGCAAAAATGAAATTCAAAAGAAAAAAAATTAGATTATATATAGATATAAGTGATCAAGGAAGAAGGGATACAATATAATGGGTACGGAAAACAAAAATTCGTGATGTAATTTTCCTAATGGAGTATTTAAACTAAAGAAAAGAGTTATAAACACCCATATCCATGTTTCAAGAGTAATTCTCCTAACATAAACAAACAAATGAACTAACTTAAATGAGATGCAATCTTAAATGATATTATTAACACATATAGAGGGTAGAAGGTAGAGGATAATATAATAGGAAATATTGTGCAAATGAGGAAAAAAATCCTAAAAAATGTGCATGAAAATGTAATGAACGCAAGAGATGAATTTAACGCATGAACGATCTACGGATCTAGCATTGGACTAGCGCATTTCTAAAGAACCTTACTAGCGTTGGACTAGCAAGTAGACGGAGGGAGAAGCCACAACTAGCGTTGGACTAGTGTGGTGACGCCATGCATTAATAATATATACTAAACAAATAAGGCATAAATTAAAACAAATAAACACATAAGAGCACGTAGCACATAACACGTAGCATAATATCTAGATGCAAAAATTCTAAGGAAAGCGGATAAAGCATATAACACATAAATCACACAAACACACAAAACCTACCGATTACAACAGGAAATCTAACCACAATCTAAAATGGGGAAATAGAAGAAAATAAACCTATCTATTCTATCTATTACAATAGGGGACCTAATTACAACCCAAAGTAGGAAAAATATGATAAAATAAACTTACTTATTGTGATGATCTCACTTCTCCTTAGGGCGAACCCTAGGGTTTCGACGGGCCGCCTGCCTAACTCTCGCTAGAACTCGATATAAGTCAAATTTAAATTTAAAACTAATCAACCAATAGGAAAACCAATATAAAGAAAAGTCGCTTCCTTCAAATTGTCATTCAATTCTTACATCACAATGTTTCCAAAAGGTACATCAAATTCCCCAAAAAATACAACCACCTAAAGTTGACTAAATCATTTACATCCAAATTCGGATCAAAATATAATCAAGCCAGCTTCTCCAAAATCTTTCCACTCCCAGTTCCTGTTAAGGAAAACAAACTATGGGGGTGAGCTACCGCTCAGTGAGGCCAAGAAAAAAAAAGGCAAGCAAGCAAGTACAACAAGTTTTAAACTTATAAAAGAAAAGCAGTCATAATATTCATGAAATTCACAAAAGAAATCAAAACACAATCATTAAAGGATACGGAAACTCTCAGGAGCTAACTCCACACTGCTTTGCCAAGGTCTTGATCCAAAATTTCAAGTGTTGACACTCTATCAACCGAGCAAGTATCAAGTCCGTAGAACTCCACTTTTTACCAAATTTTCGTCCACCATTACACCCCCTACTGGGTCCGAACGTCAAACAAGTTTTGATATTACTCGAGCATATCCAAGTCAAGTATATATCCAAGGTTCACCAAACTCCTCAACCAAACCCTTGCTGGCTTGAGTTGAATGGCTAGTTTTTGGGTGTCCCCACAAGTTCAAATATAAGTCGACGAGATTGCTCTCAAATCGACGCCAAATCAATCACAAGTATAATTGTCAAGTACAATCAGGTCAATTATCAAGTCAAGTAAAAGAGAACGAGTGCGATAAAATATATACTCGTCTCGACAAGTCCAATTCACATATTCAACAAGAAGTAGTTCAAATATTATGCAACAAGTTATGTACTTGACACTCACCAATTTCAAAAGCAAGTGAGCAAGAAGTTCCTTGAAAATTTCTCGCCGGAATTCCTTTCGAACCCCTCTTGAGTACCTAAAGAAATATCAACCAACCATCACTCACGGATATCCTAGGTCACTTGGCATACAAGGAAGAAAATTCATTTGCTTAGAACTTAGGGCAATGCCTCAAAATTGTTTTAATCCATCGAAAATTGAAATTCAAAAATGAAGGTTTAAAGTCACAAGAAAACTTGTATCATTCATGAAATCAAGTTTGAAACGGACTATCAATCTCATAAAAAAGTTGGAAGTTCTTAAAAGTTCATTTTGTTGGAAACCAGAAATTTCCAGCTTTATGTGATAGCGCTTGAAAAATCATATCTTGAGTTCGATAAGTCCAAAAATTGGAAACTTTATACCGTTGGAAACTAGATTCAAAATACTAAAACTTTCCAAAAGACACTTTTTCCAGATTCCAATCAGAAATCATTCAAATCTCAGATCAAACTTGCTGTTTTATTAAAACAGGGCAGAAACAGTCTTGATTTTTAGTAAAGTTTGAAAATGCGGCAAAATTCACAGGAATTGAATTAGCCTCTGAAATTTATAAAACAGAAATAATTTCAAGTCAAGTTTCAAATGCAATAAGCAGAACTCAATTCGAATTTTCCAACACCAAGATATAACAGTTTTAAGAAAACTGGTTTTTGCAACCTGTTCCGCAGATTTTCAGTCATAAAGTTTCAGCACAGTTTCGAAATCAGACCACAACTGACTCTACACAAGTCCAAATTGGGAATAGTTTATGGCGTTGAAAACTAGATTCAGAATGATATAAATCATCAAAAGAAATCATGTTCAAATTCTTTTCACAAGAGGGACAAAATTGAGCCACAAAATGCAACTGTATAATTTTCTCGGGTAAACAGGTGAAGCAAATCAATCCACTTTACCAGTTTGCTACGGCTCACTCAAAACGAATTAGCAGGGGAATTTTATACCATTGGAAAGCTCTTGGCGTCTAGTTTCAAATGCCACAAATGGCACTTGATTTTGACTTTTGTACAAAGATTTATGCGCAGTCAAAGTGCCCCTGGTCTGCTGGCCTGGCAACTTTTCCAGTTTTTTTTCTTTTCTCAAAACTCAAGTTTTACCCAACCAATGGAAACAATTTTTGAAAGATAATTTTTACACACACAATACAACATATAACAAGCATTTTTCCAGCCATTTGAGCAACAAAATTTGAAATTAAAGCAAGGGAACAAGGCAGCAAAATTTCTATCAGCCACTCCCCTTGATTTCTTCAAGTTTTCTCTCCACTACCAAGCCAAATACCAACCCATAACTCACAAGATTAGCAACCAACAAGCAAGAATCCTCAAGTCCTCTACCTAGAAGTTCACCTCAAGGCCACTACCTAGGATATAAAGCAAGAAACAAGGGTTTCCTCAAGTCCTCTAGTTTAGATTTTTTGTTAGGGTTTTCAAATCCATGCAAAACAACCACTAACCATTACTAATCCTTGTAAAAATTAAAGATCAAAAGAGATGAGCTTGTTACCTCTTCAAGCTTCTTGAACCCTAGTTGGAGACAAGTTTTGTTTCACCAACAATCCTCCAAAACCTCCACAAGATAGCAACTTTCCTCTAGTTAGAGCAATATCCAAAGGTCTTGAGGGTTGGGTATGGATCTTTGCGCAAGATTAAGGCCAAAAGTAGAAGCTTTTTCTTCCTTCTTCTTAGGCTCCAAGTTCGGCCAAGAGAGAGAGAGAATGAGGGAAGATGAGCTTTTGATTTGTGGTGTAAATGTAAGAAGAAAAGCTAGCCTTTTCTTTGGTGAGAAAGTCAACTTTGAATAGTGGTGTAATAATGTCATGCACTGTCAATTTCCTTCTTGTTTGCTACACTTAAATACTAATTCTCCGAAGTAGTTCCTCTAGCATTACAAATACTCATTCTTACTAGTCTAAAATTAATTCTCCATCTCTGATTAGTCGCGCCGGTGCGACTTTTGAAAAATTTTGACGCGTAAACGATAAAATTATAATTTAAGTAAAATTCATGCTAAAATAATAAAAGTAAATAACACCAATGCAAATAATTTTAAAATAACCTAAATTAAAAATAAAAATATGTGTCCTCACATCCTCTTCCCCTTAAAAGAATTTCGTCCACGAAATTCATACTTTGATTCGGAAATAGGTTTGAATATTTCTCTCAAATCTCTTCTTCTACCTCCCAAGTTGCTTCCTCTATTTCGTGATTCCTCCATAGAACTTTTACCAAAGGGATTTGCTTATTCCTCAGTTCTTTCACCTTGCGATCCAAAAGCTTCACTGGTTTCTCCACATAAGTTAGTGCCTCGTCAATCTCAATATTTTCTGATTGCAGTATATGGGAGGGATCTGGATGATACTTCTTGAGTATAGATACATGAAAAATATTATGGATTCGAGACAAACACGGTGGTAGTTCTAATTTATAAGCCACGTTTTTCACACGTTGGAGAATCTTATAGGGTCCTACACATGTTGGTTACAACTTCTTTCCTCTTCCTGCTATCAAACTCGCTTTTAGAGGAGTGATCTTGAGGAAAACTTGATCTCTAACCGCAAACTCCAAATCCTTCGTTCGATTATCTGTATAACTCTTTGGCGACTCTGAGTTGTTTGAATCTTTTGGCATATCAACTTCACCTTTTCGTACGCCTCCTCAATCCATGGTATTGCAGTTGGGTCTAAGATCTTTCTTTCACCTATTTCATCCTAACAAATTGGAGATCTACACTTCCGGCCATAAAAAGCCTCATAAGGAGCCATTTGAATAGATGAATGGAAGCTATTATTATAAGCAAACTCCACCAATGTTAAGTACTTACTCCAACTTTCTCCAAAATCCAAAATACATGATCTCAACATGTCCTCAAGAGTCTGAATTGTCCTCTCTGATTGTCCATCCGTCTGTGGGTGGTAGGTAGTACTAAAACTCAATTTAGTTCCTAACATTTCTTACATCTTCTGCCAAAATTGAGATACAAACTGAGAGTCTCGATCGGACACAATACTCACTGGTATCCCATATAACCATACAGTTTCATCCAAATATAACTTAGCTAGATTCTCCAGTGAGTACTTCATACTAATCGGCAGAAAATGAGCAGATTTGGTCAATCTATCCACTTTTACCCAAATGGCGACGTGACCTTTTTGTGTCCTTGGTAATTCAGAAAAAAATTCATGATGATATTTTTCCATTTTCACTCGGGTATCTCCAAAAGTTGCAATAGGTCAGATGGTTTCTGGTTCTCGGTTTTAACCTGCTGGCAAATAAAAAAGTCTGGACAAATCAAGTAATTTCGTTTTTCATATTCTCCCACCAATACAAATTCTTCAAGTTTTGGTACATTTTATTGCCTCCAGAATGTACCGTATACTTAGAACGGTGAGTTTCTTTTAAAATTTTCCTTTTTAGCCCTTCATCCTTTGGCACTACCATGCGATTTTGAAACCTTAGTACACCATTTAATCCCGAATTAAAATCTGACTTTTCCCACTTTTTAACTTTCTCCAAACACTTTTGTACCTCTGAATCCTTCTCTTGTGCCTTCTTGATACGATCTAATAAAGTAGATTTCACAAGAATATTCCTAAGGATTACCTTTCTTGGTTCAAGATGAGAGTTTCAAATACTAACTTCTTCTAACAAGTGCAATTCTTTAATCATCAATCCAGCTACTTGTATTTTACGACTTAAAGTATTGGCTACCACATTAACTTTCCCCGGGTGATAATTAATCATACAATCATAATTCTCCAAAAACTCCACCCATCTACGTTGTCTCAAGTTTAACTCTTTTTGGGAAAACAAGTATTTAAGCCTCTTGTGGTTTGTAAAAACCTCAAACGTCACCCCATATAGGTAATGTCTCCACTTCTTCAATGCAAACACTACTGCCGCTAACTCCAAATCATGAGTTGGATAATTTCTCTCGTGAGATTTTAATTTTCGAGAAGCATACGCAATTACCCTCTCATTTTGCATCAATACACATCTCAAGCATTCTTTTGAAGCATCGGTGTAAACCACAAAACTATCTTTTCCATTAGATAAGGGTAAGGCAGGTGCCCTTGTCAATCTTCCTTCAACTGTTGAAAACTTTCTTCACACTTAGAACTCCACATAAACTTTCCACTCTTCTTAGTCAAATCAGTTAGGGGTCTCGCAATTTTAGAAAAATTTGATAAACCTCCGGTAATACTCTACTAACCCTAAGAAATTTCGAAATTCAGTAGGATTTTCAGTTGCTTCCACTTAGAAACTGTTTCAACTTTGGTAGAATCCATCTTATTTCCATCTTTGGAGATTATATAACCTAAGAAAGTTATTTCCTTCAACCAAAATTCACATTTATTGAACTGAGCATACAGTTGATGTTCTATCAAGGTTTGCAAGATAATCCTCAAATGTTTCTCATGATCCTCCAAAGTTTTAGAGTACATCAATATATCGTCAATGAATACCACCACAAATTGATTTAAATAGGGTTTAAAGATTCGATGCATTAAATCCATGAAAGCTGTAGGGCATTAGTTAACCCAAATGGCATCACTGCAAACTCAAAATGTCCGTACCTCGAATTAAAGGCAATGTTAGGTATATCTTTTTCCAAAATTCTCAATTGATAATAACCCTGCCTGATATCCAACTTTGAGAATACTACCGCCTCTTGCAATTGGTCAAACAATTCATTAATGTGGGATAAAGGGTACTTGTTTTTAATGGTAATATCATTCAAGTCTCGGTAGTCTATACACAATTTTAAACTCCCATCCTTCTTTTTCACAAATAATACTGGAGATCCCCACGGAGAATCACTTTCTCTTATAAAGTCTCGCTCTAGTAAATCCTGCAATTGCAACTTTAGTTCTTTCAATTTAATTGGAGCCATTCTATAAGGTGTTTTAGAGATAGGTGCTACCCCTGAAACCACATCAATTTTAAATATTATCTTTCTTTCCGGTGGCAATGACTCTAGTTCCTCAGGAAAAACATCTAGATAGTCCTTTACCATTGACATATCCTCCAACCTTACCTTATCACTAGGAGTATTTATAAGAAAAGCCAAATATCCTTGAACTCCTTTACTCAACATTTTTCTAACTCGAATTCCTGAAATAAGGGCAGATGAGCCTAGTTTACCCCTTATATCCAATTTTAGGGTTGCCTCTCCCGGAATACATAGCTCTATCATTTTAGTCTTACAATTCAACTGAGCATGGTAGCGAGTTAACCAATCCATACCTAAGATGACATTGTGACGACCCACCTCTCCCTAGGGCGAACCCTGGGGTATCAGTAGACCGCCTACCCAACTCTCGCCAGGATTCACTACAATCTTCAAGTAAATTACAAATTAAACTCCAATATTACATGAAATACTCTACTAAAACAATCATGTACTCTAAAATATAAAAGAACTATTCATACTTATATATTACAATCAAGATTTCAATGTACTTTTACAATACCGAAAGTCCAAAATAATCATAAGTTTTACACTATGGAGTCCCAAAATTAAGATAACGACTAGTTCTACCCAAAGGGGTCACTAATCAAGCCTCAGAACTTCCACTTCCAAACCTGTTAAGGAAAACAAATTGGGGTGAGCTAACGCTCAGTGACCAAGGGAAAAACATGCAAGCATGCGAGCAAATACATAATATAAAATAACTTGAGTAACAAGTAACTTCGAAACATTAAGCAAGTAGGGAATTTAATCACAATAAAAGGATACGGGAGCTCTCAGGAGCTAATCCACGCGCGATCCAAGCTCAGGTAGTTGACCCTCCGTCAACTTTCACAGTTATCCATGTAGAACTCCACTTACTACCTCCAGCCACCATGACACCCCTTGGATCCGTAACCAAACAAGCGTGTAGGTGGTATCACTTAACAAGTATACCTAGCAAGACTCCTTATTTGGATCAAACTATAACACTTCCCAAGATTCACCAAACTTCTCGACCAAACCCTTGCCGGCTCGAGTTACAAAGCTAGCCAATGGGTTGGGGCGTCCCCCCATTCACTTTTGGATCAATGAGACAAAGCTCCAATCAACAAGATTTGGTCATAGCATTGAAACAGGATAAGCGATACCTCTCACCCTAAAAGGGCGTGATACATTCTACCGCTCAATGCTCACAAAAACACTTTCATTTGCATTCACATGTAACACTTATCACTTATCAAGCAAGCAATTTCATGAAAGAGAGGAAAGGGCGATAAGTACACCCTAACCTCATTAACTAGCAAGTACGAGAAACATTTCATTTAAACACTTAACATGCACTTGACATCACCAAAAGTCGTGAGAGAGAAAAAAAGTGAAGCGGTTAAACGAGTTCTTCGGAGTTCTCGTATTCACCTGAGACATGTATAATCACGATCATTCACGTGCATATTCAAGGCCAAGCAAAAATATCAAGTCATTTTCATGTTTATTGTAAAAATAGGAAACTGGAGGTTTATGGCAGAAATCTTTAGAAAATCGTAACTTAATATTTACAAGTCCAAAATTTGCATGGTTGATACCGTTGGAAACCTAATTGAAAGGGCTAAAACTTTGTAGAAGACACCTTGATGAGACTCCATACGGATTTTGCCCAACTTTTCTGTCAATAGACTGCTACAGTAAAATGCAGGGCAGGGAAAATTCTGTTTTTCCAGCGGAATTTGAAAAATCACCAAAAATTACAGAAAATGAGTTAGCCCCTGAAATTTACATGGATTATAGTCTTATGTGTCTAGTTTCAAACCAAACAAACAGAACTCGATTTGGAGTGGTATACACCAAAGATAACCTTTTTCCCGAAACTGGTCTGATGTTCTAGAAAGCAGATTTCTAGCTTTCACTTTAGCAAGTTCACTCCTTTCTTTTCCTTTGAAGAGCTAATCGGTTTAATCAACCCAAATACACTTAAAATCCATTATTTTGGCAAAACTTTAACTCAAATAAAAGCTCCAAAGATCTGAAATTTTGTCCCAAAAATTCGGCGAACATGAAAGATTCAAAACAGAAAATTTTCCTCTGCTATACTTAAACACACACAAGTTCATCCACCCAAATTAAGGAATATCTTGCAATAATTAACAAGCCAAACATGTAATAAAGCAAGATTTATCACATATATACATCTAAAGCTCATAATACCTCAAGGCCTCTACCTATCATCAAGCAAAAACAAGAAAGCAATTAAAATCCTCAAGTCCTCTACCTAAATCAAGGTTCTAGGAACCCATCAACAATCCCAAGCCTAGCTTCATGCTTGAATATTTAAGAGAGGAATTAAAGATGAGAGCTTTGAGGAAAGATTTTAACAAATAAGGAACACTCACCAATCACCGCTCATGATCCCCATTCACCACAATTGATTATTGTCCAAATCCAATTCCTAAAACACAAAGTTCAATATCACATATCATTTCACCTTTTAGCAATTTAAGCACAACTCGAGCAACACTTATCGATTGAAACAAACAATATACCGTTTCGAAACTAAGACATATCTCTACAATTCTCATGAAGACATCTCAGCTCAGTTCTCACCCTAACCTAGCCAAATTTACCCAAACAGCCCCCAGATTTTCCAGTTCAAAGCTCACTATGAAATTCAACTAGCAGTCCTGATTCATTCAATCATATCTCAGCACACACAACTCCGATTCAGGTAATTCCAAAACCATTTGAAATCTAAGATACAAGACTACAATTCGTAAGAAGCATCAACAACTAATTCAGTCATCTTCCCGGTCAAATTACTCAATTATAGAGGCTGTTCATCCTTTTTTGCAGAAACAGGGCAACAGGGGCAATTTTGTCATTTCACAAGTTACCCTGCTCCGATTGAGCAAAACGTTTATAGGCATAATCTACACTCAATTCTCTACAACTTTCATATTTTGTTGTAAGGCTAATTCAGCCCCAAACATTTTCGAATAATTACAGAAATTTCGGACAGAAAATCAAATCATATCATTCTTCCAAACCAACAAGATTTCAACCATCCAATTCGATTCTTAGCTTGCTAATTTCAATCCTCAGTCATCAATTCAAGATAAACTACAAGAATCAAGGGTCCTTGAGCCAATTTTACCTTTCATCTTTGAAGAAAAACTGAAGCAAACAACCATCTTCTCTTCTTTTCTTCTTTTCTCTTGCTTTCCTTCTCCTCTTTCTCTCTATTTGTTTCTCACGGATTTCTCTTCTTGTTCAAGCCACCAGAACCTTTTCTTCCTCTTTCTTTCTCTCTTTTCTTTCCTTTCCTTCCCCACGGCTTCCTTCTCTTTATTTTCTCCTGGTAGCTGCCCGAACTCCCCTTGCTATACAACTTCATAGTTAAGTTTTGTTTTTTGTCTAGCCAATTGTCTTACCTAGTCAATTGTCTTATGGTAAGTCAAGTCAATAATGTTAAGCTTATACCAACTAATCAACCAATTATCAATTAGCTTAGATAGACCTAGAGGAATTAATTCCTTTGGCTTGCACTCTTGTCCAATTCCTAAAATATCTCTTTCAACTTAATCCCCAGGTTCCCAATTCAACTTAACACAAAAATCACTAATCACATCAACTCAGGTTACTACTCACCCAACTATCGTAAACTCCTTCTTAAACATGCATTAACACACATGAAAGCAATTAAATAATAACCTTTTGATTTTATATAAAATTAGGATTTTGATAACAAATTAGGGTTTTCTCCTTTCGAAAACAGGATAACACGTGAAAATTTTAAACAAACGGTGTAATGGCTTTTATAAAACATTAATTACTATAAATAGCACTCGAAAATATATTTGAGAAAATTAGGGAATAATCGGGGTCTCACATTTGAAACCAAGGTTTTGACAATTTTACAAACCTTAGGGCAAAATTAATAAACCAAAGCAAGGTTTTCAAAAACTAGAGTTTGGGAAAATTTGAAAATCTTAAACCAAAATTCATAAACCAAAATTAACATATAAAATATCATTTTTGAAAATACAAGATGTTACAGACATCATATTCCTTAATAGCTAAACCCATCAAATCGGCCAATAATTTTCGCTCTCCAACCCATATCTCGTAATTTCTATATACTAAGTTGGAAATTAAACTTTGATCTCCAGTAGGCGTTTTAACCTCCAAATCATAAGGTAATTTAATCGGTCTCGCGTCTACCCCACTCATGAATTTAGGGTTTTACAAAAGAATGTGTCGTACCAGAGTCAATTAAAACCTTAGCTAAGCGGTGGAAGATAGGAATCATACCTTCAACAACCTCAGTGGAATCGGGAACCTGCTGATAGTCTAATGCATAAACCCTAACCGACACCTTAGGTCGACTTCCTCTAGCACTAGGTTGTCTAGATGTCGACTTGTCTGGCCGTTGAGTACTACCTCTCTCTTTCGGCACACTTGGACATCTTGAGAGCTGATGCTCGGTGCTGCCACAATACAAACACTTTCCTGATTTCCTCCAACATTCATTCTCCGTGTGGTTGGACTTACCACAATAGCCACAAACAACTTGAGGAGCTACGGCCTGTCCACTAGGAGGTGTTTCTCTCGATTGATCTCGTCCATTGTGACCTCTTCTTGATATAGCCCCTCTTGATGTTCCAGATGTCTTTACTCCTCCTGTTCCTCTTCCCATTTTTGGAGGTGGAGCACTCTTATCAGCTTGTCCAGGAGGGTTACTAGGAGTGCCCCTTTTCTTTGCACGAAAATCTCTAACTTACAACTTTGCACTCTCGATTTGCTGCGCTTTCTCTAGGGTCTCAGTGAAAGTAGAGATTTGGACTGCCGCTAGACCCTATTGAATCTCCACATTTATCCCATGTACGAATCGTCTTATCCTTCTCCTCTCAGTGGCCACTAACTCCGGAGCAAATTTAGAAAATTTAGTGAATCGCTTCTCATAGTCAACCACACTAGAAGTCTCCTATCTCAACTTTATAAATTCATCCTCCCTTTTCTCTTGAATCATGGGCGGGAGAAACTTTTCATTAAATTCTCTCACAAAATTTTTTCAGGTCCAAGGGGTCTGTGCTCTTTCCCATTTCCCCCTAATAACGTTCCACCAAGCACGTGCCGCACCCTCAAAGGCAGCGAAATTCACTCGTCTCTCCTCAGTATAGTCTAAGACGGCAAAGATGTTGGTCATTCTCTCCAACCAATTCTCCGCTATATCGAAATCAGATCCCCCAAGAAATTTAGGCGGGGCAAATTTCAAAAATCGCTTCAAGACTCTATCCTCCCCTCTCTCCTGAGTCCCAGACTGATTAACAGGTCCTAGACCTTGACGCTCTGCTAACCGTTCTAAGATATCATTCATACGGTTAATAGCAGTAGCTACTTGGTTATTCCCTTCGTTTATTTGCCCTTGGTTCGGTCCAATTGCCGATCCTTGATCAACTCCATGAGTTTGGGGTTGCCTAACCCCATACCCTCGACCTCTTCCACTTTTTCGCCCATTCATAGTCTTAGTAATTTTTTAAAGGCATAGACATGAAATAAATATGCATAAGCGAAGTTTAAAATGATACTTTAATTATGCAAGACGAAAAATAAATAGGGGAGAAACCAAAATAATTGCAAACATGCACAATTCATAACATAGATTAGAAGTCATAGAGCAACAAAATCAAGCACATCATAAGTAACGTTCAAGTGTTTCAAAATATAGGTAGCATAATTAGCCAAAATACAATGGTCTTTGAACAAGTACCACTCCGACTATCCTAGACAAAAACTACTAAAGTAGACTAAATTACTAGTTTAGTGATTGGCGGATCCAGAAGTCTCTGCTACTTCGGTAGGATCATCTTCATCTTCAGCACTAGGAGTTTCTTCGTCAAGTATCTTGCCATCCACCACTTTTTTGACCAAAGTAATACACTCAGCTATCATCCTCTCAGTCTGGTCTCTAATTTCGTGTACTACCCTAACAAGTCGGCTCTTAGCCCCCTGAAACTGCTCACGAAGAGTCTCAGCCTTTTTTCGCTTCTCAAGTACACCCGTCTCCAGTTCATGAATTCTACCAATCTGGGCATCTATAGTTGCCCTTAGTTCTCGATTATCCTCTCGAACTACCCTATTTTCCTCGGATAACCGCCTCCGATCATCGATTACCGCTAGCACCACATTATTAGGGTATGAGTAAGTCTTTCGACAGTCACAGGGAGGCCTAGTTCGATGAGTTGGGTTCCAACTCTAAAGAGCACCCCCAAGCCCCTCTCGATAATAGATCACCGAAAGGCACCTCTGAGACGGCTCATTATCACCATTTCTTCCATGACCTACAATTAAAAATTAGAAGTTTAGATGGATCCAAATATACTAGATAAACTAGGTCTAATCATTTCGTACTATCTCACATATTTCTCACAAGATCAAGACTCCTAATTGTCCACTAATTCAAACCTAAGCTCTGATACCACCTATGACGACCTCACTTCTCTTTAGGGCGAACCCTAGGGTTTCGGCAGGCTGCCTGTCTAACTCTCCCTATGACTCGATACAAGTCAAATTTAAATTTAAAACTAATCAACCAATAGGAAAACCAATATAAAGAAAAGTTGCTTCCTTCAAATTGTTATTCAATTCTTACATCACAATATTTCCAAACAGTACATCAAATTTCCCAAAAAATACAACTACCCAAAGTTGACTAAATCATTTACATCCAAATTCGGATCAAAATATAATCAAGCCAACTTCTCTAAAATCTTTCCACTCCCAGTTCCTCTTAAGGAAAACAAACTACGGAGGTGAGCTAATGTTCAATGAGGCCAAGAAATAAAACAGGCAAGCAAGCAAGTACAACAAGTATTAAACTTATAAAAGAAAGGCAGTCATAATATTCATGAAATTCACAAAAGAAATCAAGACACAATCATTAAAGGATACGGAAGCTCTCAGGAGCTAACTCCACGCTGCTTTGCCAAGGTCTTGATCCAAAATTTCAAGTGTTGACACTCCGTCAACCAAGTAAGTATCAAGTCCGTAGAACTTGTGAGGACGTGTAAAATCCCTTATATCTTTCTTTAAAATTCCATTTAATTCGAAATTATTATTTACAATAGCTTTACTACACATTCACTTCCCCAATAGCTATAAATAATCATAGAACCAAGGGTTTCCCTTTTCTTTCATCGTTAAGACAAACTAGGATTTTACATTTTTTCGTAGTATGAGTAATCGGTACGAAGTGTGTACTAAATTTAGTGATTAAGAGTACATTTTAGATGATATTAAATGTGTGATTAGAAGTGATAATAATAAGTTAGTGAATTAGAGGTTAAATCCGAGTATACGCGATTAAGGAAAATCGGCTTGAATCGACAGATACCGTTCAGTACTGATTGAACACACCACTTGACCACCACTTTCTACCATAACATATCATTAGTGCAAAATATCAGCCCCTGAATTAGCTCTTGTTGGCCGAAAATATTGACTAGAAAAACACCAAGGAAAAGAAAAATTTGAAAGTTAATCTCATGGTGACAAGTGGCGGCCATCCCAAGGGTTGACCAACCAATTTCTTTCATATTTATCACCAAAAATCACTTCAATTGCCCCTTATTTCTGCCATTCCAGCCGTGACCTTGAGGAAAAAAAGAGGAAGAAAATTCCATTTTATCTTGAGTTTAGCTTATTTGAGTGAAGAATCAAGAAATCAAACCGATTAACTTCCAAATTAGGAGCTTAGAAGCTTGGGTGCTCAAGTTTGGGAAGGAAAGGTGAAGGACATCTCTTGCAAGCATCTTAGTAAGGTAGTATGGCTGCTCATCCTATTTCTTTTCCCTTAATCTTGCTTAAGTTGTGTAGCAACTTAGATTCTTGATTAATGATAGCTAATCTAATAGTTTTGATAATTGTGGTGATGGATTTATGAGTTAGGGTTTTGAATTGCTCAATCATATATCTTGTTGTTTAGATGGCATATGGTGTCTATAATCTTGTATAGGAGGTTGAAGTAGTGGTTCAAGCTAGAAATGTGAAGTTTACACCTTGAGTTCATTAAATTCCAGATTGGAGTTCTTACACTGCCCTGTTCTGACCAGTTCCATTCGGCCATGATGGAGGCCGAATTGGGTTTAGCTCAAAACGTAAAATTGTAGGAAATGATGTTATATAGTTTCTTGTAAAATTTCATCTCGATCGGAGCATGGTAGGATGTGAAATAACCAAAATACCCCTGACTGCCACAAGCCTCATTTTGTAGACAGTTTTGTGAATTCACAAGTTTGGCTTCATTTTTTCACCCTGCTTCGTATCCAATCAGCTTTTGGCCAAACACAAAACTTGTAGCCCTATGTTTCAGCTTTCGAATGCCTCTAAAAATGCCTCAAATGGAATTGTGTAGCTTGAGTTATTACCGGCTGAATTCAGTACTGACAACCAGACTGACCATGAACTTTTGGATCTGTGATTTGCAAATTCGACCTAGATAAACTGTGAACTAGGTTAAGTCACCTTCACAAAATTTTACCCCTTTGTTTTAGCTTCGAAATGGTATAAGGTTCACCCCAATCCGATAAACGTAGCTCCAATTGTGACCAAAATGCTATGAGATGTCAAATCTACCGTTTAGTTTTTGTCTTCAAAACTGATTTCCGTTTGTACTACTACACTTGTGTTGTACTTGGATGATTTTGAAGCCTAATGGAAGGGTTATGTTAGTAACATTACTTGTGAGTAATTGTGGGGCTGAATTGAGGAAAATAAGGAAACCATAAATGGCTGGAAACTAGGTAAACACAAAGGGCGTGCTGCCCAAATTGGCACTCGAGGGTTAAGTAGAGGTACGCGCGACTTGAGTAAGGCTTTGAGGACGAATCTAACTCGATTTGTCTAGGTTATTCGAGTTCCCTTTTGTGGAGGTATATAAGTTGAAATTCGGCCGAAACTTGTACCCTTGGGAAAAAATGAAATTTACGATGAATAGAAACACATCTTCCTTGTTTCTTCGACTCAAATGGTATTTCCACGTATAATTGCTTCAAAATTTCACTGTTTGAAGAGTGAGCAAGAGTTTTACGAATATTCCCTAAATAAGTTTCAATTACTTGATTCTCGTTAAACGAAACGTTTAAGTTTCGAACCTTAGTACTTTTCAATGCTCTTAAACAATACTTTCTCGCAGATTTGAACTCCAAGAGCGGAGTAATACCCAAACACGACCCGTAAAGGCACTGCATCTGTTGGTGAGTGCTTCCAAATACCTGATTGCACTTGACACTTGTGTTTAATACTTGAACAATATGTGTACATGTTATATGAGTGGATTGATAGGGCAAGCATATACTTTATCGCACTTGCCCTAATGTGATTTGTTCTTGGTCATTAATTTCAGTTGAATTGATATACATGCACATGAATTATATCTTGTTTGGAATTCCAAAAACCCTGTGGCTAGTTAGTCGAGTCGAGCCGGCAAGGGCCTGGTCGATTAGATAACGAACCCTGGGTAGTTAGTAATGTCGAGTGGAGTGTTATCTCCTCGACTAATCTGTATACTCGAGTATTACCACCAGTGTTTATTGTGGAGTTCGGGCCCGGTAAGGGGTTTGGTTGGTGGACGGGGATTGGAGTTAAGTGGTGTTCTACTGGACTAATTACCTTACTTGAAAGTTGACGGAGTGTCAACTACAAATCGATCAAGCTATGGTGGAACCGATATATGAGCAACTGTATCCTTATATGTGAAATTTGGCTATATGAAGTATTATTACTCATTTCTTGACTTGTTTTACTCGCTATTTCATTATTGTGCTGCTTCTACGTTATTTGATGGTCAATTTGATATTTGGAATATCACTAAACTTTAACTCACTCCATTAGTTTTGTTTTCCTTACAGGGGGTACGAGCGAGCTGTGAGACGTGTACAGACTAGCGTAGTCTAGATGTTTTGAATTTTGAATTGTACTCGCGCTATCACTGAACTAGGGTGATTTGTACTTGAATTGTTAATTTAGTGGGAAAAGAGTTTTGTATTTTGAGTTGAGTATCAATGTATATTATATGTTTGAATTGTAATATTATTTCTTGTTCTATGGATGTAAGTTAATTTCTCAAGGTACGAGTGAGTGAGTCCTGGCGAGAGTTGGACAGGCGACTCACTAAACCCTAAGGTACGCCCTAGGGGGAGGTGGGGTCGTCATAGAACTCCATTTTTCACCAAATTTCTGTCCACCGTTACACCCCTACCGGGCCCGAACGTCAAACAAGTTTTGATATTACTCGAATATATCCAAGTCAAGTATATATGTCCAAGGTTCACCAAACTCCTCAACCAATCCCTTGCTAGCTTGAGTTAAATTCTAGCCATTGGTTTTGGGCATCCCTACAAGTTCAAGTATAAGTCGACGAGATTGGTTTCAAATCGACGCCAAGTCAATCACAAGTATAATTGTCAAGTACAAGCAGGTAAATTATCAAGTCAAGTAAAAGAGAACGAGTGCGGATAAGTACACACTCGTCTCGACAAGTCCAATTCACATTTCAACAAGAAGTAGTAAAAATATTATGCAACAAGTCATGCACTTGACACTCACCAATTTCAAAAGCAAGTGAGCAAAAGATTCCTTTAAAATTCCTCTCCAGAATTCCTTTCGAACCCCTCTTGAGCACCTGAAGAAATATTAACCAACCATCACTCACGGATATCCTAGGTCACTTGGCATACAGGGAAGAAAATTCATTTGCTTAGAACTTAGAACAACACCTCAAAAGTGTTTTAATCCATCGAAAACCGAGATTCAAAAATGAAGGTTAAAAGTCACAAGAGAACTTGTATCATCCGTGAAATCAAGTTTGAAACGGACTATCAATCTCATAAGAAAGTTGGAAGTTCTTAAAAGTTCATTTTGTTGGAAACCAGAAATTTTCAGCTTTATGTGACAACACTTGAAAAATCATATCTTGAGTTCAATAAGTCCAAAAATTGGAAAATGTATACCGTTGGAAACTAGATTCAAAGTACTAAAACTTTCCAGAAGACACTTTTCCCAGATTCCAATCAAAAATCATTCAAATCTCAGCTCAAACTTGTTGCTTTATTAAAACAAGGCAGAAACAGTCTTGATTTTCAGTAAAGTTTGAAAATGCGGAAAAATTCACAGGAATTGAATTAGCCTCTGAAATATAACACAGAAAGAACTTCAAGTCAAGTTTCAAATGTAACAAGTGGAACTCAATTTCAATTTTCCAACACCAAGATATAACAGTTTTAAGAAAACTGGTTTTTGCAACCTGTTCCGCAAATTTTCAGTCATAAAGCTTCAGCATAGTTTCGAAATCAGGCCATAACGGACTCTACACAAGTCCAAATTGGGAATGGTTTACGGCGTTCAAAACTAGATTCAAAATTTTATAAATCATCAGAAGAAATCATGTTCAAATTCTTTTCACAAGAGGGACGAAATTGAGCCACAAAATGCAGTTGTATAATTTTCTCGGGTAAACAGGTGAAGCAAATCAGTCCACTTGCCCGTTCGCTACGGCTCACTCAAAAAGAATTAGCAGGGGAGTTTTATATCGTTGGAAATCTCTTGGCGTCTAGTTTCAAATGCCACAAATGGCACTTGATTTCGAATTTTGTACAAAGATTTATGTGCAGTCAAAGAGCCCCTGGTCGGCTAGCCTAGCAACTTTTCCAGTTTTCTTTCTTTTCTCAAAACTCAAGTTTTACCCAAGCAATGGAAACAATTTTTGAAAGATAATTTTTACACATGCAATACAACATAAAACAAGCATTTTTGCAGCTATTTGAGCAACAAAATTCAAAATTAAAGCAAGGGAACAAGACAGCAAAATTTCGGTCAGCCCCTTCCTTGATTTCTTCAAGTTTTCTCTCCACTACCAAGCCAAATATCAAGCCATAACTCACGAGATTAGCAACCAACAAGCAAGAATCCTCATGTCCTCTACCTAGAAATTCACCTCAAGGCCACTACCTAGGATATAAAGAAAGAAACAAAGGTTTCCTCAAAACCTCTAGCTTAAATTTTTGGTTAGGGTTTTCAAATCCATGCAAAACAACCACTAACCATTACTAATCCTTATAAAAATTAAAGATCAAAAGAGATGAGCTTGTTACCTCTTCAAACTTCTTGAACCCTAGTTGGAGACAAGTTTTGTTTCACCAACAATCCACCAAAAACTCCACAAGATAGCAACTTTCCTCTAGCTAGAGCAATATCCAAATGTCTTGAGGGTTGGGTGTGGATCTTTGAGCAAGATTAAGGCCAAAAGTTGAAGCTTTTTCTTCCTTCTTCTTGAGCTCCAAGTTCGACCAAGAGAGAGAGAGAATGAGGGAAGATGAGCTTTTGATTTGTGGTGTAAACGTAAGAAGAAAAGCTAGCTTTTTGTTTGGTGAGAAAGTCAATTTTGAATAGTGGTGTAATCGTGTCACGCACTACCAATTTCTTCTTGTTTGCTGCATTTAAATACTAATCCTCCAATGTAGTTTCTCTAGCACTACAAATACTCATTCTTACTAGTCTAAAATTAATTCTCCAAATCTCCGATTAGTCGCGGTGGTGCGACTTTTAAAAAATTTTGACGCGTAAACGATAAAAGTATAATTTAAGTAAAATTCATGCTAAAATAATAAAATTAAATAACACAAATGCAAATAATTTTAAAATAGGCTAAATTAAAAATAAAAATATGAGTCCTCACAAAAAGTGAAGGATTTGAGTTAGTGGAGTGAACAACCTTCAACTCTAGTGTGTGATTCAAGTTTGGAGCTTTGGTTTTGGTGATTTTTTTAGTGATTCAAGTTTCACATAAGAGAGGTATATAACCCTTAAATCCTAACTTCCTTGTGCTATATCAAGTGTTTGAAGTTTTGATGGCAAACTAAGAGTTGTATGGATGTTATTTGTGGTAAAATTCTTGAACTAAACAAATGGTAGTAGGGTTGGTTGGTTAGCATGCCATGTGTTTGATTAATTGTTTAATCTTTGTTTATGGTTTTCTTGATGTATTAACATGTTTTTGAATCCTTTTTCAAGTTAGAGATAACTCTTGGATTGTTGTTTGAGTTAGTCTAATGAAAGGATGGAAAGTTGGAGTTGCATGTGAACTAGTGGACTGTTTTGTTTCTCTTGGCTGACCGGCTTTGAAGTGGGAGGTTTCTCCTTGATTTTTGTGGTTCATTGCACCTTAATTAAGCCTAAGAAACTTGGCTAAACATTGGTTTAAGGTTTGGTGTGAGTTGAAATGAAAATGAAGCAAGTAAAGTGGTTGTTTTTGGGCAAGTAGTGGACTGTTTTGGTTCTTTTTATTGGCTAGACTGTTTTGGTTCTTTTAATCATTTTGTGTGTTGCATTTTAAGCTTCAATGGTGCTAGATAACTTGATCCCCTGTATATGAACACTAGGAGAGTGAATTGGATGAATTTGAGCCAAAACAAGTGAAGTTGGCAAGAAGAAATAGAGTGACTTTGTTAGGGTTCTAAGCTGATCAGAACTGAAAAATCAGCTGACTTCTCCAAATCACTGGTATTGATAGAAGAGGAACTAGAGTTTTGAATTTTATACCGTTGGAAAACCCTTCAAGTCTAGTTTCCAACGCCGCTAATGGCATGTGATTCTAAATTTTCTACAGTAAGATATGACCGGTTTCCCGAGACTGCGCGGGCGCGACTGTTTTGCCTGCGAAGATTACTTTGAACTTGAATGAGATTTTCTTTTGCTCAACTTTCTTGCACTTGTCAAACTTGTTTTCTTATGACCTTTTACTGCATTTTGAGCCTAACTTGCATGGTCAATTGAGTCAATTTAATCACTCGCTTGGTCACCTAATGAACCTACATTTGGGTTGGAATGAACCTAGATTGTTAACGATTTCACTCGTTGCCCTAAGATTGGGAAATAGAGGTGAACGTAACCCCAGAACTTAACGTTTGAACTCTGCATTTCTTGACAGGTGAGTGTTCCATTGCCTGTTAAACTGTCGATGTGAAATATCTCAATACTTGATCTGTGACTGGTTGAGCTAAACAATTGTTTTGACAAATTTGAGGTGAGCGTGTACTTTATCACACTCGACCTCCTTCGATTTCACCGAGGCTCTGTATACTGCTATTATAAGATGTGATTTCTCTATATTTGACTGTATGTAAGTGTTTGGGTGATATTCCATCAACTACTGTGACTGTTGGGTACCCAACCTTATAGGTGAGTCGGTTGTATCGAGCCAACTAGGGTTTGGTCGAGAAGGCCGATAAACCCTAAGGACTGTTTACTAAATCTGGATCTAGTATACTCGAGTATTACCTAATTACTGTTTGTAGTATTCGGGCCCGGTAAGGGGGTTGACTAGTGGACGAAAATTGGAGTACGTGGTGTTCTACGGACATTATATTCTTTGAACGCAAACGTTGACGGAGAGGCAACGGATTCTTGTTATGATCAAGCTCAAGTGGATTTGGCTTTTGGAAGCCACCCGTATCCTTGAATTGAATTGCGATTTAATTGTTATAGTACAATACGGTGGTTACTTGTTTATATTACACCTTTAATTGGCTATGTACTTACATGTTTATTTGGAACCTCACTGAACTTTAGCTCACCCCACTTCTTTTGTTTTCCTTAACAGATCTGGGATGGAACTGTGGTCGTGAACTTTCATAGCTTTAACTTTTGTCTTGAATTTGTACTTTGGATTGTAACCTTTTGTTTAGAAGACTTTACTTTTGACTATTGTAAGCTTGATTTGTATGTTCGATGCATATTATATAAAATAAGTGTGGAGTGGTAAGTTTTGTGACGCCCCCACTTTTCTCTAAGGCGAATCAAAGGGTATCCGCGGGACGCTTGCCCAACTCTCGCCAGGACTCAAGACAATTCAATCACGCTTAACGACAATAACCATTAATACCAAGTCTAATAAAAAAGTCGCTTCCATACTTATATATATATATCATCTAGTCATACACCACGAGTACAAAATACATCAATCAATCTTCCAATTCTTACATGGTTCCCAAAAGGTACATCAATCCCCAAAATACACAAACAGCCACAAAACTAGTCAGTTCCATTGGAAACCCTATTACAAAAGTAGATCAAAAGGGTTCTTCCGAGTTTCCACCTCAGATCCATTCCTGTTGAGAAAAACAAATCTACGGGATGAGCAATCGCTCGTGAGGCCAAGAAACGCACATGCAAGCACATTGTCCAAGTAACAATCCCATTAGAAAATAAAACAATAATATTCAAGTAAATAATAATTCGAGGGAAAAAAATGTAAAACAGAAACAATTCAAGAATATAAGAGCTCTCAGGAGCTAAATTCCACTTGCTTGCCAACCTCAATCCAATACCTTCTCGCGATGATACTCCGTCAACCGGGTCGGTATGTTTAAGTCCGTAGATTTTTATTAACTGCATAGGTCCTTCCACCTTACAACCCCCCACAGGGCCCGAACTGCGATAAAGGCGCTACTGTACAAGTAGGGCAAGCAAATCTCTACAATAGATCATGCTTATACAGGTTGTCTCATGGCTCACCAAGGATCCTGACCAAACCCATGCCGACTTGAGTCCAAGGTCGGCCGATGAGTTTGGGCGTCCCCTAAGTCAGGTGTGAGTCGAGGAGATTCACTCCAGCGACATATGCAGCCATAGCATATAATTCAAGCCAATTCAAGTCAAGTAATTCAAGTTAATTCAGGTCAGGTAATTCAAGTCAATTCAAATCAGGTAATTCAAGTTAATTCATGTGAATGAGAACAAGTGCGATAAAGTACACACTCGACTCGTCAAGTTTACATATCATGTATAACACTTATATAATTTGCATCTCAATCACGTGAACATTTAACATGCACTGACACTCACCAAGTAATTCAAAAAGTAAAGCACACTTGAGGGTTCAGGCGTCCACCGTGGGATCCTCTTGAAGGTCCTCTTGAGTGCTTGAGCAATTAATAATGAACCACCACTTAAAAATTCCAATTATCACGAAAGATTGCACACTTGTACAATCTAGAGAAATCTATGAAAATGAGCCTTAATTTGCTCAAATTCAAGGTTCAAAGGTGGTGTTTAAAAGTACACGGAAAAACTAATTTTCTTTGTGAAAACAAGTCCAAAATAGTCAAGTGGTATTGAAGGAAATGATGAGTTGTAAAAACTCAATTTCCTTTAAGTTTGGAAATTTCCGATTTGTCAAGCAATCTTGGAAGAAAATCATATCTCACTCTCTACAAGTCCAAAATTGGAAAACTTGGTACCGTTGGAAACTTCTTCCAAAGTACTAAAAGTTCCTAGAAGACACTTTTCCATGATTCCAAATGGAAGATATTCAAAATCCGGCTGAAAGTTGCTGTTTTAGGTTTATCAAGACAGTTTCGGGGTTGGTTTTTGGCAAACTTTGAAAATTCGGCAAAATTCACAGAATCCGAACTAGCCTCTGAAATTTGGAACTCATTAGAGTTACAAACAAAGTTTAAAGCACCACAAACATAACAGGAATCGGAGTTTTGAGCGCCAAGATATAGCAGCTCAAGTTGCTGAAATTTCCTCACAGAACATAGATTTTCCAGATTTAAACTTGAACTTTGGGGCTTTAGTTGGGCGTCGAAACGGACTCAGAATGGCACCAAATTTGGTAGTATTACCCTAACAAACAAGGGCTATTTCTCTGTTAATTCATCTAAAAATTCATACGGGAAGTCAGTTAACAAAGCCCCTAAAGTTTCCCAAATTTCCAAGGCAAAGCTGCCTTGTACTTCCATTTTCCTTTTCTCAAACATTTGGCCAATGAAATATTCTCAAACATGGTTCATTTATGAAGACAAGGTCTAAGAAACCTCCAAATTACATTTGTTAGGTGTTTAACACCAAGAATTTCGAAATAATAAGTCCCAAATCAAGATTAGCCATAATCAGCCCAGAAATTAGGGTTTTCAAGCGATGACGCAAGTCTATAATTTGGCCATAATTCACTCAATTCAACTTGGAATTGAGCGTGGTTGGTGGCGTTGAAAACTATATTCATAAGGCTACAATTTCACAGAGGAATTGTTTTGAAATTCTGTCCACAACTAGCTCATATTCAAGCATCAAGTTGCAGTTCATAACATGCTCTCCAACATATCAGTGAAACAGGGCAGGCAAATTTTAACGAGTGGTACGGTTCTCTCAGGTGGAATCAGGTGGTACATTTTATACCATTGAAAAACTGAAAGTGTCTAGTTTCTAATGTTGTAAATATCACTCGATTTCGACGTCGGAGCAAAGAGTTATAGTCATTTGAAATTCACTGCCAGAGCAATTCGGGACAAAATTCCCAGTTTTGAAACCATTTCGAAATCTAAACATTTACCCATCCAAATCAAGTGATTTTTGGTGGAAACTTTCCACACAACCTATATAACACATTTACATCAAAATCAAGTCAATTGGACCACAAACATTTGCACCAACAGGTGCGGCAAAGTAGGGGCAGAACCGGCATTTTTTTCCATTTCACTCCCTTTGAGTTTTCTTTCCACTTTTCATCTTATACTTGCTAGTTTAACCACTAATACCACATAATCAACACCCAACAACATCACATCAGATCATCAAGCCCATTGTGGGATTTCATAGAGCCCACTCACAAGATTTTCAACAATATAAAGCTACCCACATGCATCTATAAGCTTCCAAGTGCAATATAACTTATATAAACTAAGATTTGAAGAGTGGATGATCATATACCTCCTTAGATGGTAAGACCAGAAATTTTTTGCCCCTTTGATCTCCAAGAAATCGTGAAAAATGAAGCTCCTTTCTTAGTCCAAGATGATCTCCAAGTTATTTGCAAGGTGTGGTAGGAAATTGAGGTGAAATGAGCAAGAGATGAAGCAAGATGATGAAGAGCTTTGGGTCTTCTTCCTCCTTGAGGTTTCGGCTGGTATGAGGGAGAAAGGAGAGAGAGTTGGCTGATGGTTGAGCTTTCTTGAGAAGCTTATGAATTTGTGGCCAAAATTTCTCCAAAAAGTCAACTAAGAATAGTGCGCGTACTCGCGCATTTCGTGCTCGTTTCCTCTTGAGTTTGTTTCACTTATGCACTAAACCTCTAGTGCACTTCCATTGATACTATTATCATTCACTCTTAATAGTTCTAAAAATAAAGGTCCAAAGTCCCTCACGTGCGAAAACGCGTACTTCCGACTTGTGCGCGAGAAAGTGCAATTTCTAAGAAATTCTCGTAACAATAGTATTACTAACTAATATTTGAGTACTTACACATAAAAATAACTATCTTAGAACTAATGTATGAGTCCTCACTCTCCAATCTCACTGTACTCTCAAATCGATAATTACCTCCAAACGCGAATTCACTATTCTCGCTAAACGAGCTTCCCAAAATTTCATTTTGTAACAAGTCATTTTAAAAATACATGTAAGCTATAGTTTCATGTAATTGGGTCTAAAAAGGTTGAAATAAAATATTCAGAGCAAACGGCCAATTAAATATTTAAATAAGCCAGTAATAGGAGTTTAAAATAAGTAAATTTGCAGGTCCTCACACGAGTCTAGTATTACTTTCTCAAATCTCCAATAAATTTGCATCAGCGTGTCTTTCGGAAAACTATCGACGCGCGAGCGGTATGCACTTAATTAGAACTCATTCACCTTTAATTCCTCAATTAATTTTTTTTAATCTACTATTGATCATTCCTAATTTCCCCAAGATAATTACACTCTCGAATAGAATGTCATCTCGAAACACATGTACTCATTATTTCTCATTTAAACAAACCTCCGAAAATTAAATTTGCCAATGGGACGTTTTAAAAACATAAGGACGACATTGTTCCATATGAATGGATTTAAAATGGTTGAAATAAATTATTTGGAGAAAACAGGTGAATAAATATTTAAATAAACCAATAATATTCGATAAAAGTAAGAAATTTTTTGAGTCCTCACAAGTTTGACTTTTAGCCTTATATTTTAAGTTTGGAATGTTGGCGAGGTGATTATATTTCTCTAAAGGGTTGTACCCTTTGCTTTTGAAGATATTTCGTTAGTTTTCTTGGATTTCTGGTTCATTAGTTGACTGAGTCCTGGCGAAAGTTGGGCAGGCAGTTTGCTAATCCATAGGGTTCACCCTGAGGAGAGGTGGGGCTGTCACATAAATCATAGGGGGGTAAAAGGTAATTTACCCTGTTAATTATTACATCTGTAATGTGAGGACTCATGTTTTTCTTTTTAAAATAGTTATTTTTATAATTATTTACCCTAATATTAGTTAATTATCTCTCTCCCGTCTTTGGTCGGCCGAAACTCAAGAAGAAAAAGGGAAGGAAGAAAGCTCTTCATCTTGCTCCAATCTTGTTCCATTTCCCTCGCAAATCTTCACCCAAATCACATACTACTTGGAGATTAGTTCTAGCTTGGAGAAAGGCATCATCTTGTGGAATTTCTTGGAGGTTTTGTGGTGAAAAATTCTGGTATCATCTAGGGTTCAAGACGTAACCCTTCACCTTCTTCAATCTTTCTAATTTCTTCAAGAATGAAGCTTAGTTTGCATGGGTTTACAACCCTAAGCAAGAAATAGGTTAGAGGACTTGAGGAAAATCATTTATCTTGCTTTAATCTCCAGGCTAGTAGTCTTGAGGTGGATTATAGGTAGCTGCCTTGAGGATTTGTTGCTTGGTTGATGTTGTTTATGTGTTATATGAAAGGTTTACGGTGGGAAAATGGAGAGAAAGTTGAGAAATTTGTGAGGTTAGAGCTGGCCGAAATTCTGTCCATTGTTGCTCTATTTTAATCCGAAATTTTGATGGTTATTTGACTATGAAATTGACTGATATATGTTGTATATTGTGTGTAGAATGTGCCTGCCAAAAATCGTTTCAATTGGTTGCTCAAAACTAGGGTTTTCGAAAATGGAAGAAATCTGGAATTTGTGATCAGGATGTCTGGACAGTAGCTCTTTGTTTGAACATAACTCTTTGTACAAAAGACAAAATCGAGTGCCGTTTGTGGCATTTGAAACTAGAAAGTTTTTCCCTTCTTGCTATCCGAATGATCAAGGTTGTTTTGGGATGTTTTGTTTCAAAAATTTTGATGTCAATTGCTTATCAAATGCTTAATAAATGTTTCTAGAACCTTGGTTTCAAAAATGGCTTGATTTGGGCTGATTTCATCGTACCAAACATTTGAAAAAAAAGAAAGAGTGAGTTGGCAGATTTGCTTTGAAAATTTCATGAACTTTAGTCGTTTTGTTAACTGCCTTCCCACGTGCGTTTTTGCCTATAATTTGATAGAGAAGTATTCCACATATCAAAGTTTAAGTGTACTAAATTTGGTGTAAGTTAAATATCAATTAGATACTCAAATAACGCCCCAAAAATGACTCTTCAAATCTGGAAAATTCTGATTAGTGTACAAAATTCAGCCGACTTTAAGCTATTATATCTTGATGCCTAAAACTCCGAATTTAGTTCCGTTTGTCGTGTTTGAAACCTTGTTTATGACTCTTATTGTCTTACGAATTTCAAGGGCTGATTCACTTTCTGTGAATTATACCGAATTTCCAAAGATTGCTAGAAAACCAAGACTGGTTCAAATCTGTCTTCTTAGAACTGAAACTTTCAGCTGAAAAATGAGCACTTTCCGTTTAGAATCTTGGAAAAGTGTTTTCTAGGAACTTTTAGTACTTCAAACCTAGTTCCCGTCAGTATAAAGTTTTCTATTTTTGGACATGCCAAACTCAAGAATTGATTTTCCAAAAATTGTCGCACAAAACTGAAATTTTCCTATTTCTTAGGGAATGAGTTTTAAGAACTTGTTACTTTCTTTTGATATCGATAGACCGTTTTAAACTCGATTTCATGGAAGAGGCAAGTATTTCTTGGGACTTTAAATCCTCCCTTTTGAACTTTGATTTTCGAGAGATTAAGGTTCTTTTTAAGACATTGATTTAGTCTAAACACGTGTACATCCTTTCTTGATTAATGTATGGTTGTGAGTAAAAGTTACTCGTTATTTGCTCAGACGCTCAAGAGGATTTTCAAGAGAATCTCGAAGTGGACGCCTAAAAGTTTGTTTGAGCACTTACTCACTTTTGACTTGGTGAATGTCAAGTGCATGATTTGTTGTAAAATACATGAATTACTTCTTGTTAATTATGTGAATTCAAATTGTCGAGATGAGTATGTACTTTATCA
Source organism: Coffea humblotiana (assembly GCA_023065735.1). Lineage (NCBI taxonomy): Eukaryota > Viridiplantae > Streptophyta > Magnoliopsida > Gentianales > Rubiaceae > Coffea > Coffea humblotiana. The sequence continues at coordinate 146,048 of JACYVW010000046.1, read as the reverse complement.
CATTCGTTCTCTTTTGAACGAAATTATGATTGAATTTTGCTATGTGAATTGATATTCGACTCGTGTGAAATGATGTGGTTGTGAATCGTATTTGTGATTGTCGATTGGAGTGTTGTCTCATCGACTTATATTCGTATTCGGGGGATGCCAAAACTCGTTGGGTAACTTTACGGATCGAGCTAGCATGGGTTTGGTCGAGAAGCTTAGTAAACCATGAGCAAACACGAAACTTGATCTATTGGAGATATCTTACTTGGCATACTCACATAGTATTGTCACAATATACTCGAGTAATATCAAAAACTTGATGAGCAGGCCCAGTAAGGGGGTGTAACGGTGACGGGATTTGAGGGAAGTGGTGTTTCTACGGATTTGATATTTATGTGGTTGACGGGGTGTCAACATGGAATTTGATCAAGACCTTGACTCGATTACGTGGAAATTAGCTCCTAAGAGCTACAGTATCCTTGAATTGTTTCTATTTACTTTTCCTACTTGGAATGTTAATTATTCGAACTCTACTGTTTTACTCACTGTGTAAATGTTGTTGCTACTTGGACTACGTGTTTGCATGTATATTTCTTGGCCTCACGAGCATTCGCTTACCCCATTAGTTTTATTTTCCTTAACAGGAGCTAAAATGGAAAAAATATTGGAGAAGCCAACTTGATGGATTTTTTGTTAAGGTTTTGAATGTAATTATTTAGACAACTTTTAGAGGTTGTATATTTTAGAAATATTGATGTACTTTTGGTAACTTGTGATGTAAGACTTGTATATTTTAAGGAAGCGCCCCTTTCTTTATATTTTCGACTTTTAGTATCGATTGATTATCCATAAGTTAAATTCCTCTCGTAGTGAGTCCTGGTTAGAGTTGGGCAGGCATCCCGTCGATATCCTTTGGTTCGTCTTAGGGAGAAGTGGGGACGTCACAGTTGGTATCAGAGTACTAGGTTTAGAGATCTATTTGGGAGATATTAGAGACTTTACCCTCGAGAATAGGAATGAGATAATTTAGTTATACCTTAAGTAATGTTTGAGCGAGTTAGTGACTTTAAGTTTCTAACTCGAAAATTGTGGTTGTTTTGCATGGATGGAGAATGGTAATGGTCATGTTAATGGCCACGTAGAGTCTTTTAGGCCTATTTACTATTGAGCACTTGGTGGAGGAGCTCGTGTTCATTACTCACCTTCTTCTAGGTTTCCCCGTTGTCCCTGTAGGTCGACACACGCTTATCCTAATGACCTCGTACAGTCCATTAACGATGAGCGTCATCAGTTGGTGAATACTAACAGAGCTTTACTCCAAGAGGTCGAGGAACTGAGCATTATGGTGAATGCTCAGAGTGATAGGATTGCAGAGTCAGAGGGGACGATAGTGGACGAGATTGTTAGGACTGAGGCCGCTCGTGATGAGTTTCAGAGGGCTAGAATTCGATTGACTAGGATAGGCGAGGAGGTCCGGGATCGGGCTTTTGGGATCTTGGCAGACACTACTATATTGATTGATGAGGTGATGGATGTTGTGCAGAGTCCGATTTAGGAGGGCATTGAGGAGGAGGATCCGGAGGAGAACCCTGAGGAGGAGGTCCCGCCTGATAGTCTTGCTGAGGATTAGACCAAGAGTAACAAATCTTTTGACTTGGGTAATTAGGATTAGTTGGAGTGGTGCTAGTTCAGAGGCCATTGTATTTTGCTTGACTGTGTGGCCTACTTTTGTGGCACCTAAATCTATTTTTGACGTGCATGACTAATTGCACTTTTGTGGCACATGTGTGCCATATTTTTGTAAATGCCTCATGATTTGCCAATTGTATGAAACTTAAAGTGTTAATATATGTTAGTTATCGTTATTTCCAATATTTTCATGTTGGCTCTTATTTTAAGTATTTTCTCGCGTAATTATTTTATTTCTTGCATTAGACATAACTAGAATTATGGACGGATGAATGAGTGGTAGAGGTCGTGAGCATGGAACTAGACAAACCCAACCTCAAGGGATGATCAGGGATCGGCAATTGGGCCGACTCAGGGACAAGAAAATGTAGAGAGTAACCAAGTGGCTACTACCATTAATCAGATGACTGATATCCTGGAACGATTAGCAGAGCGACAGGGTCCAATGTCAATTAACCAACCCGAAACCCAGGATAGAAGGGACAATAGAGTCTTGGAGAGGTTTTTGAAATTTGCTCCGTCTAAATTTATTGGGGGACTTGATCCCGAGCTAGCAGAGAACTGGATGGAACGAATGACTAATATTTTTGCCGCTTTAGACTATACAGAAGAGAGGCGAGTGAACTTTACTATTTTTCAATTTGAGGGCATTGCACGTGCTTGGTGGGACGTGATAAGGGGAAATTGGGAAAGAACGCAGACCCCTTGAACTTGAAAAAACTTCACGAGGGAGTTCAATGAGAAATTTCTTTCACATCTGATACAAGAGAAGCGGGAGGACGAATTTATAAAGTTGAGATAGGAAACTCTTAGCATGGCCGAGTATGAGGGGAAGTTCACTAAGTTTTCTAAGTACGTTCCAAAATTGGTGATTAATGAACGAAAAAAGATTAGATTGTGTAAGGGCTTAATGTGGAGATTCAGGAGGGGTTGGCAGCAACCCAAATCTCTACGTTCACCGAAATTCTGGAGAAAGCGCAGAGAGTTGAAAGCGCAAGACTGCAAGTTAGGGACTTCCATACTAAGAAAAAGAACATTCCTAGTTACTATTCTGGACAAGCTAGTAAAAGTGCCTCACCTTCCAAGATGGGAAGGGAAACAGGAGGAGTGAGGACAGCTGGAGCTCCAAGAGGGGCTTTATCAAAAGGAGGTCGTAGTGGGCAAGGTTGAGCGAGGGGAACACCCTCTGGTGGTTAGACCGTGACTCCTCAAATTAGTTGTGACTACTGTAGCAAACCCAATCATACGGAGAATGATTGTTGGAGGAAATTGGAGAAATGCTTGTATTGTGATAGTACAGAACACCAGATATCGAAATGCACAACTGTACCAAAAGAAGGAGGTAGTACCTAAAGGCCAAAAAAGTCAACCTCTAAGCAAACTAGTGCTGGAGGGAGTCGACCAAAGGTACCTGTTAAGGTTTACGCATTGGACTATCAACAGATTCCCGATGCTACTGAGGTGGTCGAAAGTACGATTCCTATTTTCTACCGTTTATCTAAGGTTTTAATTGATTCGGGTGCAACACACTTTTTTGTGAACCCTAACTTTATGAGTGCAATAGATGTGAAGCAAATTAAATTACCGTATGATTTGGATGTTAGAACACCTATTAGAGAACAAAGTTTACTTGCTAACTTGGTATACAGGGATTGCGTGATATGGGTTGGAGAACGGAAGTTACTAGCCGATTTGATGGGTTTAACTATTAAGGGGTATGATGTCATATTAGAAATAGACTGGTTAGCTCATTACCATGTGTAGTTGAACTGTAAGACGAAAACGGTAGAGTACTGCATTTAAGGAGAGATAACCCTAAAATTAGATGTAAAGCATAGATTAGCCCCATCTGCTTTTATTTCAGGAATTCGAGTTAGAAAAATATTGAGTAATGGAGTTTAAGGATATTTGGCTTTTCTTATAAATACTCCTAATGATAAGGTGAGATTGGAATATATGCCTGTAGTGAACGAGTATCTGGATGTTTTTTCTGAAGAATTAAACTCTTTGCCTCCGGAAAGGGAGATAGTTTTTAAGATTGATGTAACTCCGGAGATAGCACCTATCTCCAAGATGCCATATAGAATGGCTCCAACTGAATTGAAAAAGTTGAAATTGCAGTTACAAGATTTGTTAGAGCGAGATTTTAGAAAGGAAAGTGATTCACCGTAGGGAGCCCCGGTGTTGTTTGTCAAAAAGAAGGATGGATGTTTAAAACTGTATATAGACTATCGAGACTTGAACGATGTTACTATTAAGAATAAGTACCCTTTGCCCCACATTGATGAATTGTTTGACCAATTGCAAGGGGCGGTAGTATTTTCGAAATTAGACCTCAGGCAGGGTTATTATCAGTTAAGAATTTTGGGAAAAGATATACCTAAAATCCACAGGTGCATTAGTCAATCCGAGGTACGGACACTTTGAGTTTGCAGGTGATATACCTAAAACTGCCTTTAACTCGAGCTACGAACACTTTGAATTCGCAGTAATGCCGTTCGGATTGACTAATGCACCTGCGGCTTTTATGAATTTAATGCACAGAATCTTTAAACCTTATCTGGATCAGTTTGTGGTAGTGTTTATCGATGATATACTGGTGTACTCTAAAACTTTGGAGGACCATGAGAAACATTTGAGAATTGTTTTGCAAACTTTGAGGAAACATCAGTTGTATGCTAAGTTTAGCAAATGTGAACTTTGGTTGAAAGAAATGACTTTCTTAGGTCATATAATTTCCAAGAACGGAATTAAAATGGATCCAGCTAAAGTTGAAGCGGTTTCTAAGTGAAAACAACCGAAAAATCCTACTGAAATTCAAAATTTTATAGGGTTAGAAGGGTATTATCGGAGGTTTATCAAAGATTTTTCTAAGATTATTGGACCCATGACTGAGTTGACTAAGAAATGTGGAAAATTTATATGGAGCCCGAAATGTGAAGAAAGTTTTCAGGAGTTAAAAAGACGATTGACGAGAGCACCTGTATTAGTTTTGCCTAATAGGAATGATAGTTTTGTGGTATATACAAATGCTTCCAAAAAAGGTTTGGGGTGTGTATTGATGCAGAATGATAAGGTGATTACGTATGCCTCTAAGAAGTTAAAATCACACAAGAGAAATTACCCAACTCATGATTTGGAGTTAGCGGCTGTAGTGTTTGCATTGAAAAAGTGGAGGCATTACCTATATGGAGTGACATTTGAGGTTTTCACAGACCACAAGAGTTTTAAGTATTTGTTTTCTCAAAAAGAGCTGAATTTGAGACAACATAGATAGGTGAAATTTTTGGAGGATTATAATTGCACGATAAATTATTATCCAGAAAAAGCCAACGTAGTAGCTGATATTTTAAGTCGTCAAGTGCAAGTGGCAGGATTGATAATTAAAGAATTGCACTTGTTGGAAAAGATTAGTTGTTGGAATTCTCAACTTGAACCGAGAAAAGTGATCTTTGGGAATATTGTCGTGAAATCCACTTTGTTGGAACATATCAAGGAAACACAAGAGAAGGACTCTGAAGTGCAAAAGTGGTTGGAGAAAGTTAATAAAGGAGAAAAGTCGGACTTTAATTTGGGTGTGAATGGTGTACTAAGATTTCGGAATCATATAGTAGTGCCAAAAAACAAAGGGCTTAAGAAAGAAATCTTGGAAGAAACACACCGATCTAAGTACACGGTACATCTTGGAGGGAATAAAATGTACCAGAACTTGAAGAGTTTGTACTGGTAGGAGAACATGAAAAAGAAAATTGCTCAGTTTGTTCAGACTTGTTTGATTTGCCAGTAGGTTAAACCCGAGCATCAGAAACCGTCTGGTCTTTTTCAACCTTTAGAGATAGTCGAGTGGAAGTGAGAAAATATCACCATGAATTTTATATCTGGATTTTCTAGGATACAAAGAGATTACGACGCTATCTGCGTAATAGTAGATAGATTGACCAAATCGACTCTGTGACAGCCCCACCTTCCCCTAAGGCGAACCAAAGGGTTCGGCGGACCGCCTGCCCAACACTCGCCAAGACTCGATCACTCTCTCCGAACAAAATAAAATATAATCTCGAAGAAAAAAAAACGAAACAAAACACAATACCCCAAATTGAAACATATCCTTACATTCATCCCCATCTCGAACAGAAGTACAGTTCCAAAACCAAAAGCTTTACATTCTCAATACACTCCAACCCTATCCAAGCACTAGAGCGAGTACAAAAGCCAAAATATACAAAAAGGGACTACTATGCTATGCTATACAGGTCTCTCGCCCGCTCGCAACCCCTGTAAGGAAAACAAAGGGCGTGGAATGAACTAAAAGCCCAGCGAGATTCTATATACACAACCAAGCAGTTAAACAAGGACATTAAGCATGTAATAACAAGTAATCCAGATAACATTTACGATATAAAGCAATAGTAACACCTACAATAAAAGGATACATGCTCACGATGAGCTATTCGTTCGTTCGTTCATTCATGCGCCTAATATTGTCCTTATTTCTCCGATCATTAAAACATTGTTTGTAAGTGAAAACTCCTTCATTTTCTTGTCGTTCGTTCATTCATTTCATTCCCCAATCTCCGCCAACTTTGTGGTCATACTCGAGTATACCAAACATTCACCCAGGGTCACTAATCGCCCGACCGAGTCCGCTTCTGGCTCGAGTCGACCAGTAACAAAGGGCAAGGGCCCAGTTCAGCCAGAAGGCTTACATTCATGCACAAGTAACATTTAATCATTCAATCATTGAAATTTCACGTTCATTTAGGTCGAGTGCGATAAAGTACACACTCGCCTAGCAAAAATCATTTCTGAAAATATTGGAAACATAACATACTTGAATCGCGTATTAAAACAACAATCCAAATAGTCACAATAGTTCACATAGTCATTAGAAACAAATTGTATATAGAACACTCACCTAAATAAGCAAAACGTCCAAAGTATCCTTTCGGATATCACCTTTAGTCACCAAGCAACCCTAAGAATAATCATGAGAACATATTATGGTCCAACCAATAAAATGTTTGATGAATCAAGGAAAATCCGAATAATTACTAGTCCAAAATATAAGTATGATTTTGAAAGTGAAAAGAGTGCATTTAGTCCAAAAACATGAGTAAAATAGTCGTAAAACTTATGTCCGCTCTTAAAATTTTGAAATCGCCATTTGAGTGCAAATTTGGGCAGCACGCCCTTTGTATTTACCAAATTTCCAGCCATTTATGGCTTCATTATTTTCCTCAATCAGCCCCCAAAATCACATACAAATAATCTCATTACAATAGCCGTTAAAAAGGCTAAAAGTCATTCAATTACAAAACCAAATTAGAAAAGGGATCGGGATTAAGGTTTAAGACAAGGAACAAAATGACAGGTTTGACATCTTTTAGCGTATTGGTCACAACCGAAGCTACACCTATGGGATTGAGGTAAACTTTATACCGTTTCGAAGCTAAGACATAGCTCTACAATTCTTATGAAGACACCGCAACCTAGTTCTCAACCTAACCTAGTCAAATTTACCCAAACAGCCCCAGATTTTCCAGTTCGAAGCTCACTGTGAAATTCAACTAGCAGTCCTGATTTATTCAATCATATCGCAGCACACACAGCTCCGATTCAGTTGATTCCAAAGCCATTCGAAAGCTAAGATACAAGGGTACAATTCTTAAGAAGGCATCAAAAGCTAATTCATTCATCTTACCAGCCAAACGAGCCAATTACAGAGGCTGATTATCATCTCGGACAGAAACAGCGAAGCAGGGGTAAATTAGTCATTTCACAGGCTACAGTGCTCCGATTGAGCTGAAATTTTACAGGCTTAATCTACATTCAATTCTCTACAACTTTAATGTTTTGAACTAAGTCAAATTCGGCCTCCATCATGACCGAATAACACTGGTCAGACAGGGCAGAAAATTTCTAAGAAAACCGAAAATCCACACCTCACCACTTATAACCAAGAATTAATGCACAAAACCACCAAAGTGGCAACCACAAGCCACTAAATTACAACTATGGGAAACAAAGAAGGATGTTCATAGCAATCTTACCTTGAAACCTCAAAGAAAATGGTAGCTTAGGGTTTTCTCTTCCAAAACAACTCCACCAATACCTTTAATCCTCCTTAGTTAGCACTCCTATGGAAGGGTTTGCGATTTGATCGGTTGGAACTCAAGATTTGAGCAAGGTTGGAGCTAGAAATTGAAGAAGCTCTCTCTTGTTTTTCTCCTCCAAAGGGCCAGCCAAGAGTAAGGAAAAATGGGATGAAAATTGGTCAAAATTGGTTTTAGTAAAGTTAAAGAAAGTTAGGCAAGTTTAGTCCAATCGGAACGCGACATGTGGCCTCTTGAAGTTTCCAAGCTTATCATCTCACTTCCAATAATTAGTCTATCTAGCTAACCTCTAATCATCTCCTAGTACCATGGAAAATAATATCACTTAATACTTCAGCGCCAAATCGGCAAAATTATATCGCACTAGCGGGTCCCACGTCGAAAAATGCACTTCGAATTAACGTACACTAACTTCTACTAGGAAAATGATTTAAAAAATTATACTTACTTGTAAAATGTATAAAACATTTAATATTATCAAGGACAGTATAAAATATGGGCGAGGAAATAAAATAATACTTGAAAAATGTGAAAATTTTCGGGTTCTCACACTCTCTCCCCCTTAAGAAATTTCGTCCTCGAAATTTTACCTTCCGTTTCCTCATGTGACCCCGGAGCTTGTTGCTGATCTACGGCATATACCTGAGCTGGTGCTTTTGTTCGGTTCCCTCTTTCATTGGTTGATTTCGGTTTGGCTCCACTCACTTGTTGAGTGCTAGTCTCTCGTGGCTGTTTTTTCGGGCAAGTACTAAGTTGATGATCGCTACTCCCACAAACCAAACACTTCCGCCCTTTTCTCCAGCAATCACTTTCAGTATGGTTTGCCTTCCCACAATATCCACAAACCAAGCGAGGGGTTACTGTTTGGCTTTCTCGAGAAGTCTTCTCAGGTCCTATTTGACTTCCTTTTGTAGATCCCTCATGTAATGCTCCAAATGCCCAGGTTGGATGAGGGAAAGGGTTTACTTTTTGCATTTTGGAGGGCGTTATCCTTTCTCCAGATTCCTCAGGTATGCTACTAGGTGTACCTCTTTTCCGCGTTTGAAGAGCTTTTACTTGTGCTTTTGCATCCTCGATTCTCTGTGCTTTCTCGAGAGCTTCCGTAAAAGTGTTAACTTGAACCGCCGCTAAAGATTCTTGAATTTCCAAATTCAAGCCTTGTATGAACCATCTTACCCTCCTTCGCTCGATAACCACTAATTCAGAGGCGAACTTAGACAATCTAGTAAATTTCGTCTCATATTCGGCCACACTCAAGGTTCCCTGACGCAATCCAATAAATTAATCCTCCCTCCTTTCTTGGACCAGAGGTGGGAGGTACTTCTCGTTAAATTCCCTTGTAAAATTCACCCATGTCCATGCAGTTTGTTCTCTCTCCCATTTTGTCCTAATAACGTTCCACCATGCTCGGGCTGGTCCTTCAAATTGAAACACAGCAAAGTTCACTTGCCTTTGCTCTGTGTAGTTCAGGGCTGCGAAGATGTTGATCATTACTTCTAACCACTGTTCCGCTACATCTGGATCAGGTGCTCCAAGAAATTTGGGAGGATTAAACTTTTGAAACCGTTCCAAAGCCCTATCCTCTCCTATTTCTCTTATCTCAGGATTTTGGGGTTGATTCACTGGCAATTGGCCTTGTTGATCGACCAATCGCGCTAAGATATTTGTCATTTGTTGTATCGCCGTCGCTACTTGATCTCCGGCCTCAACCCTCGGTCCATGCTCTTGCTCAGCTACTGTTCTCTTTCTCTTCTAGGTTCTTGAGCTTGCCTAGCCCCACGGCCACGACTAGCTCCACGTCCGCGACTACGTCTCCCGTCCATTCCCTTTTCTCTCTCTCTTTTTTTTTTTCCAAAAGTGATTTAGTATGCAAACAAGTAATTGACTAAAATGGCAAGATATAACACACCAAATATGCAAGGAAACATATCAAGTTAGACAAAATCAAAGCCAAATGGAAAAGCCACCAGCCGCAAGGAAACATATCAAGGAAACATATCAAACCAAAGGTGAATATTGAAAAGCCACAAGCCAAATACACACAGTAGCAATGCAGGGGCAAAACAAGAAGAAAACACAACACGCCGTTCCACACTCGGGTAAAGCATTCCCCGTCCGATCTCTCAATTCTCTTACAATCCGAACTAGACATCTGTTAACCCCTTACACTTACTCTCACAAAACATTAGCTCGTTCCTACTCCCCACAAAAGATCGTAAATCCTTAGTACTATTCTCAACTCCCGCGTACTCGGGTACAAGAATCCGAGATAATTCACCACTCGAGCTGGCCAGTCCCAAGAGTCAATTATCTACAATCGAGATTCCTACCAGACGTACATATCTATTGTCCTCAAGTACCATGAAAGGATTTACACTTATAACAGGCACGATTCACAGCTTATGCTCAAAGAGCACTTAGTCCTTCATACTTATTCACGGAATCAAGACCATACACCACTTGCCCCAAGCTCACTCCGCGCAGAGACCACGCGAAACTGCTCTGATACCACCTGTGACAGCCCTACCTTCCCCTAAGGCGAACCAAAGGGTTCGGCGGACCGCCTGCCCAACTCTCGCCAGGACTCGATCACTCTCTCCGAACAAAATAAAATATAATCTCGAAGAAAAAAAACGAAACAAAACACAATACCCCAAATTGAAACATATCCTTACATTCATCCCCATCTCGAACAGAAGTACAGTTCCAAAACCAAAAGCTTTACATTCTCAATACACTCCAACCCTATCCAAGCACTAGAGCGAGTACAAAAGCCAAAATATACAAAAGGGACTACTATGCTATGCTATACAGGTCTCTCGCCCGCTCGCAACCCCTGTAAGGAAAACAAAGGGCGTGGAATGAACTAAAACCCCAACGAGATTCTATATACACAACCAAGCAGTTAAACAAGGACATTAAGCATGTAATAACAAGTAATCCAGATAACATTTACGATATAAAGCAATAGTAACACCTACAATAAAAGGATACATGCTCACGAGGAGCTATTCGTTCGTTCGTTCATTCATGCGCCTAATATTGTCCTTATTTCTCCGATCATTAAAACATTGTTTGTAAGTGAAAACTCCTTCATTTTCTTGTCGTTCGTTCATTCATTTCATTCCCCAATCTCCGCCAACTTCGTGGTCATACTCGAGTATACCAAACATTCACCCAGGATCACTAATCGCCCGACCGAGTCCGCTTCTGGCTCGAGTCGACTAGTAACAAAGGGCAAGGGCCCAGTTCAGCCAGAAGGCTTACATTCATGCATAAGTAACATTTAATCATTCAATCATTGAAATTTTCACGTTCATTTAGGTCGAGTACGATAAAGTACACACTCGCCTAGCAAAAATCATTTCTGAAAATATTGGAAACATAACATACTTGAATCGCGTATTAAAACAACAATCCAAATAGTCACAATAGTTCACATAGTCATTAGAAACAAATTGTATATAGAACACTCACCTAAATAAGCAAAACGTCCAAAGTATCCTTTCGGATATCACCTTTAGTCACCAAGCAACCCTAAGAATAATCATGAGAACATATTATTGTCCAACCAATAAAATGTTTGATGAATCAAGGAAAATCCGAATAATTACTAGTACAAAATATAAGTATGATTTTGAAAGTGAAAAGAGTGCATTTAGTCCAAAAGACATGAGTAAAATAGTCGTAAAACTTATGTCCGCTCTTAAAATTTTGAAATCGCCATTTGAGTGCAAATTCGGGCAGCACGCCCTTTGTATTTACCAAATTTCCAGCCATTTATGACTTCATTATTTTCCTCAATCAGCCCCCAAAATCACATACAAATAATCTCATTACAATAGCCGTTAAAAAGGCTAAAAGTCATTCAATTACAAAACCAAACTAGAAAAGGGATCGGGATTAAGGTTTAAGACAAGGAACAAAATGACAGGTTTGACATCTTTTAGCGTATTGGTCACAACCGAAGCTACACCTATGGGATTGAGGTAAACTTTATACCGTTTCGAAGCTAAGACATAGCTCTACAATTCTTATGAAGACACCGCAACCTAGTTCTCAACCTAACCTAGTCAAATTTACCCAAACAGCCCCAGATTTTCCAGTTCGAAGCTCACTGTGAAATTCAACTAGCAGTCCTGATTTATTCAATCATATCGCAGCACACACAGATCAGATTCAGTTGATTCCAAAGCCATTCGAAAGCTAAGATACAAGGTTACAATTCTTAAGAAGGCATCAAAAACTAATTCATTCATCTTACCAGCCAAACGAGCCAATTACAGAGGCTGATTATCATCTCGGACAGAAACAGGGAAGCAGGGATAAATTAGTCATTTCATAGGCTACAGTGCTCCGATTGAGCTGAAATTTTACAGGCTTAATTTACATTCAATTCTCTACAACTTTCATGTTTTTAACTAAGTCCAATTCGGCCCTCCATCATGACCGAATAACACTGGTCAGACAGGGCAGAAAATTTCTAAGAAAACCGAAAATCCACACCTCACCACTTATAACCAAGAATTAATGCACAAAACTACCAAAGTGGCAACCACAAGCCACTAAATTACAACTATGGGAAACAAAGAAGGATGTTCATAGCAATCTTACCTTGAAACCTCAAAGAAAATGGTAGCTTAGGGTTTTCTCTTCCAAAACAACTCCACCAATACCTTTAATCCTCCTTAGTTAGCACTCCTATGGAAGGGTTTGCGATTTGATCGGTTGGAACTCAAGATTTGAGCAAGGTTGGAGCTAGAAATTGAAGAATCTCTCTCTTGTTTTTCTCCTCCAAAGGGCCAGCCAAGAGCAAGGAAAAATGGGATGAAAATTGGTCAAAATTGGTTTTAGTAAAGTTAAAGAAAGTTAGGCAAGTTTAGTCCAATCGGACCGCGACACGTGGCCTCTTGAAGTTTCCAAACTTATCATCTCACTTCCAATAATTAGTCTATCTAGCTAACCTCTAATCATCTCCTAGTACCATGGAAAATAATATCACTTAATACTTTCAGCGCCAAATCGGCAAAATTATATCGCACTAGCGGGTCCCACGTCGAAAAATGCACTTCGAATTAACGTACACTAACTTCTACTAGGAAAATGATTTAAAAAATTATACTTACTTGTAAAATGTATAAAACATTTAATATTATCAAGGACAGTATAAAAATATGGGCGAGGAAATAAAATAATACTTGAAAAATGTGAAAATTTTCGGGTTCTCACACTCTCTCCCCCTTAAGAAATTTCGTCCTCGAAATTTTACCTTCCGTTTCCTCATGTGACCCCGGAGCTTGTTGCTGATCTACGGCATATACCTGAGCTGGTGCTTTTGTTCGGTTCCCTCTTTCATTGGTTGATTTCGGTTTGGCTCCACTCACTTGTTGAGTGCTAGTCTCTCGTGGCTGTTTTTTCGGGCAAGTACTAAGTTGATGATCGCTACTCCCACAAACCAAACACTTCCGCCCTTTTCTCCAGCAATCACTTTCAGTATGGTTTGCCTTCCCACAATATCCACAAAACCAAGCGAGGGGTTACTGTTTGGCTTTCCTCGAGAAGTCTTCTCAGGTCCTATTTGACTTCCTTTTGTAGATCCCTCATGTAGTGCTCCAAATGTCCAGGGTGGATGAGGGAAAGGGTTTACTTTTTGCATTTTGGAGGGCGTTATCCTTTCTCCAGATTCCTCAGGTATGCTACTAGGTGTACCTCTTTTCCGCGTTTGAAGAGCTTTTACTTGTTACTTTTGCATCCTCGATTCTCTGTGCTTTCTCGAGAGCTTCCATAAAAGTGGTTAACTTGAACCGCCGCTAAAGCTTCTTGAATTTCCAAATTCAAGCCTTGTATGAACCGTCTTACCCTCCTTCGCTCGGTAACCACTAATTCAGAGGCGAACTTAGACAATCTAGTAAATTTCGTCTCATATTCAGCCACACTCAAGGTTCACTGACGCAATCCAATAAATTAATCCTCCCTCCTTTCTTGGACCAGAGGTGGGAGGTACTTCTCGTTAAATTCCCTTGTAAAATTCACCCATGTCCATGCAGTTTGTTCTCTCTCCCATTTTGCCCTAATAACGTTCAACCATACTCGGGCTGGTCCTTCAAATTGAAACACAGCAAAGTTCACTTGCCTTTGCTCTGTGTAGTTCAGGGCTGCGAAGATGTTGATCATTACTTCTAACCACTGTTCCGCTACATCTGGATCAGGTCCTCCAAGAAATTTGGGAGGATTAAACTTTTGAAACCGTTCCAAAGCCCTATCCTCTCCTATTTCTCTTATCTCAGGATTTTGGGGTTGATTCCACTGGCAATTGGCCTTGTTGATCGACCAATCGCGCTAAGATATTTGTCATTTGTTGTATCGCCGTCGCTACTTGATCTCCGGCCTCAACCCTCGGTCCCATGCTCTTGCTCAGCTACTGTTTCTCTTTCTCTTCTAGGTTCTTGAGCTTGCCTAGCCCCACGGCCACGACTAGCTCCACGTCCGCGACTACGTCTCCCGTCCATTCCCTTTTCTCTCTCCCTTTTTTTTTTCGAAATGTGATTTAGTATGTAAACAAGTAATTGACTAAAATGGCAAGATATAACACACCAAATATGCAAGGAAACATATCAAGTTAGACAAAATCAAAGCCAAATGGAAAAGCCACCAGCCGCAAGGAAACATATCAAACCAAAGATGAATATTGAAAAGCCACAAGCCAAATACACACAGTAGCAATGCAGGGGCAAAACAAGAAGAAAACACAACACGCCGTTCCATACTCGGCTAAAAACATTCCCCGTCCGATCTCTCACTTCTCTTACTATCCGAACTAGACATCTGTAAACCCCTTATACTTACTCTCACCAAACATTAGCTCGTTCCTACTCCCCACAAAAGATCGTAAATCCTTAGTACTATTCTCAACTCCCGCGTACTCGGGTACATGAATCCGAGATAATTCACCATTCGAGCTGGCCAGTCCCAAGAGTCAATTATCTACAATCGAGATTCCTACCAGACGTACATATCTATTGTCCTCAAGTACCATGAAAAGGATTTACACTTATAACAGGCACGATTCACAGCTTATGCTCAAAAGAGCACTTAGTCCTTCATACTTATTCACGGAATCAAGACCATACACCATTTGCCCCAAGCTCACTCCGCGCAGAGACCACGCGAAACTGCTCTGATACCACCTGTGACAGCCCTACCTTCCCCTAAGGCGAACCAAAGGGTTCGGCGGACCGCCTGCCCAGCTCTCGCCAGGACTCGATCACTCTCTCCGAACAAAATAAAATATAATCTCGAAGAAAAAAAAAAACGAAACAAAACACAATACCCCAAATTGAAACATATCCTTACATTCATTCCCATCTCGAACAGAAGTACAGTTCCAAAACCAAAAGCTTTACATTCTCAATACACTCCAACCCTATCCAAGCACTAGACCAAGTACAAAAGCCAAAATATACAAAAGGGACTACTATGCTATGCTATACAGGTCTCTCGCCCGCTCGCAACCCCTGTAAGGAAAACAAAGGGCGTGGAATGAACTAAAAGCCCAACGAGATTCTTTATACACAACCAAGCAGTTAAACAAGGACATTAAGCATGTAATAACAAGTAATCCAGATAACATTTACGATATAAAGCAATAGTAACACCTACAATAAAAGGATACATGCTCACGAGGAGCTATTCGTTCGTTCGTTCATTCATGCGCCTAATATTGTCCTTATTTCTCCGATCATTAAAACATTGTTTGTAAGTGAAAACTCCTTCATTTTCTTGTCGTTCGTTCATTCATTTCATTCCCCAATCTCCGCCAACTTCGTGGTCATACTCGAGTATACCAAACATTCACCCAGGGTCACTAATCGCCCGACCGAGTCCGCTTCTGGCTCGAGTCGACTAGTAACAAAGGGCAAGGGCCCAGTTCAGCCAGAAGGCTTACATTCATGCACAAGTAACATTTAATCATTCAATCATTGAAATTTCACGTTCATTTAGGTCGAGTGCGATAAAGTACACACTTGCCTAGCAAAAATAATTTCTGAAAATATTGGAAACATAACATACTTGAATCGCGTATTAAAACAACAATCCAAATAGTCACAATAGTTCACATAGTCATTAGAAACAAATTGTATATAGAACACTCACCTAAATAAGCAAAACGTCCAAAGTATCCTTTCGGATATCACCTTTAGTCACCAAGCAACCCTAAGAATAATCATGAGAACATATTATGGTCCAACCAATAAAATGTTTGATGAATCAAGGAAAATCCGAATAATTACTAGTACGAAATATAAGTATGATTTTGAAAGTGAAAAGAGTGCATTTAGTCCAAAAGACATGAGTAAAATAGTCGTAAAACTTATGTCCGCTCTTAAAATTTTGAAATCGCCATTTGAGTGCAAATTCGGGCAGCACGCCCTTTGTATTTACCAAATTTCCAGCCATTTATGACTTCATTATTTTCCTCAATCAGCCCCCAAAATCACATACAAATAATCTCATTACAATAGCCGTTAAAAAGGCTAAAAGTCATTCAATTACAAAACCAAACTAGAAAAGGGATCGGGATTAAGGTTTAAGACAAGGAACAAAATGACAGGTTTGACATCTTTAAGCGTATTGGTCACAACAAAAGATACACCTATGGGATTGAGGTAAACTTTATACCGTTTCGAAGCTAAGACATAGCTCTACAATTCTTATGAAGACACCGTAACCTAGTTCTCAACCTAACCTAGTCAAATTTACCCAAACAGCCCCAGATTTTCCAGTTCGAAGCTCACTGTGAAATTCAACTAGCAGTCCTTCTTTATTCAATCATATCTCAGCACACACAGCTCCGATTCAGTTGATTCCAAAGCCATTAGAAAGCTAAGATACAAGGCTACAATGCTTAAGAAGGCATCAAAAGCGAATTCATTCATCTTACCAGCCAAACAAGCCAATTACAGAGGCTGATTATCATCTCGGACAGAAACAGGGAAGCAGGGGTAAATTAGTCATTTCACAGGCTACAGTGCTCCGATTGATCTGAAATTTTACAGGCTTAATGTACATTCAATTCTCTACAACTTTCATGGTTTGAACTAAGTCCAATTCGGCCTCCATCATGACCGAATAACACTGGTCAGACAGGGCAGAAAATTTCTAAGAAAACCGAAAATCCACACCTCACCACTTATAACCAAGAATTAATGCACAAAACCACCAAAGTGGCAACCACAAGCCACTAAATTACAACTATGGGAAACAAAGAAGGATGTTCATAGCAATCTTACCTTGAAACCTCAAAGAAAATGGTAGCTTAGGGTTTTCTCTTCCAAAACAACTCCACCAATACCTTTAATCCTCCTTAGTTAGCACTCCTATGGAAGGGTTTGCGATTTGATCGGTTGGAACTCAAGATTTGAGCAAGGTTGGAGCTAGAAATTGAAGAATCTCTCTCTTGTTTTTCTCCTCCAAAGGGCCAGCCAAGAGCAAGGAAAAATGGGATGAAAATTGGTCAAAATTGGTTTTAGTAAAGTTAAAGAAAGTTAGGCAAGTTTAGTCCAATCGGAACGCGACACGTGGCCTCTTGAAGTTTCCAAGCTTATCATCTCACTTCCAATAATTAGTCTATCTAGCTAACCTCTAATCATCTCCTAGTACCATGGAAAATAATATCACTTAATACTTCAGCGCCTAATCGGCAAAATTATATCGCACTAGCGGGTCCCACGTCGAAAAATGCATTTCGAATTAACGTACACTAACTTCTACTAGGAAAATGATTTAAAAAATTATACTTACTTGTAAAATGTATAAAACATTTAATATTTTCAAGGACAGTATAAAAATATGGGCGAGGAAATAAAATAATACTTGAAAAATGTGAAAATTTTCGAGTTCTCACAGACTCATTTTCTACCGATTAGTATGAAATACCCATTGGAGAAGTTAGCGAAACTGTATTTGGATGAAATCATAAGGCTACATGGTATACCAGTAAGTATTGTGTCCGATGAAAACCCTAAGTTTATTTCGTGGTTTTGGCAGAACATGCAAGAAATGCTAGGAACCAAATTGAATTTTAGCACTACTTACCATCCTCAAACCGATGGACAGTCTGAGAAGACAATTCAGACTCTCGAGAACATGTTGAGAACCTGTATTTTGGATTTTGGAGAGAGTTGGAGTAAGTATTTGACATTGGTAGAATTTACTTATAATAATAGTTTCCATTCAAATGGCTCCGTATGAAACTTTTTATAGCCGGAAGTGTAGGTTTCCGATTTGTTGGGATGAAATAGGTGAACGAAAAATTTTAGACCCAACTGCAGTACCTTGAATTGAGGAGGCGCGAGAAAAAGTGAAGTTAATATGTTAGAGGATTCAAACCGCCCAGAGTCGTCAGAAGAGAGCTATGCAGACAATCGAAAGAAGGATTTAGAATTCACAGTTGGAGATCAAATTTTCCTTAAGATTACTCCTCTGAAAGCGAGTCTGATGACAAGAAAATGAAAGAAGTTGCAACCGAAATTTGTAGGACCTTATAAGATTCTTCAACGTGTAGGGAATGTGACTTATAAGTTGGAATTGCCACCAAATCTGTTTCGGATACATAACGTTTTTCACGTATCCATACTCAAGAAATATCATCCAAATCCGTCTCATGTCATACAATCGGAAAACATTGAGATTGATGAGGCACTGACCTATGAGAGGAAACCGATAAAACTTCTAGATCGTAAGGTGAAAGAACTGAGGGATAAGCGAATCCCTTTGGTGAAAGTTCTTTCGAAAAATCATGGAGTAGAAGAAGCAATTTGGGAAGTAGAAGAAGAAATTTGAGGAAAATATCCAAATCTATTTCCAAATCAAGATTTGAATTTCGTGGACGAAATTCTCGTAAGGGGGAGAGGATGTGAGGACTCATATTTTTATTCTTAAAATAGTTATTTTTATAATTATTTACCCTAATATTAGTTAACTATATTATCGTTACATGAATTTCTTTTAAATTTTGCTTTATCTTGCGCGAATCGGAAGTTTGCGTATTTTGAGTCAGAACGGCTAAGTGGAGATTTGAAAAATTAATACTAGACTACTAAGAATGAATAATTACAGTATTAAAGGAATTATATTGGAGGATTAGTGTACTAGTACAGCAAACAAAAGAGAAAAGTGGTGCAACGAAACACTATTCGAGCACTATTTAGAGTTGACTTTTACAAAGTTTCTTGGCCACAATTTCTTCAAGCTTCCAAGCCAAGATTCACAACACACAAACCACTCTCTCTCTCCTCTCTTTGGTCGGCTGAAACTCAAGAAGAAAAAGGGAAGGAAGAAAGCTCTTCATCTTGCTCCAATCTTGTTCCATTTCCCTCACAAATCTTCACTCAAATCACATACTATTTGGAGATTAGTTCTAGCTTGGAGAAAGGCATAATCTTGTGGAATTTTTTGGAGGTTTGTGGTGAAAAATTCTGGTATCATCTGGGGTTCAAGACGTAACCCTTCACCTTCTTCAATCTTTCTAATTTTTTCAAGAATGAAGCTTAGTTTGCTTGGGTTTACAACCCTAAGCAAGAAATAGGTTAGAGAACTTGAGGAAAATCATTTATCTTGCTTTAATCTCAAGGCTAGTGGTCTTGAGGTGGATTATAGGTAGCTGCCTTGAGAATTTGTTGCTTGGTTGATGTTGTTTATGTGTTATATGAAAGGTTTACGGTTGGAAAATGGAGAGAAAGTTGAGAAATTTGTGAGGTTAGAGTTGGCCGAAATTCTGTCCATTGTTGCTCTGTTTTAATCTGAAATTTTGATGGTTATTTGACTGTGAAATTGATTGATATATGTTGTATATTGTGTGTAGAATATGCCTTCCAAAAATCGTTTCAATTGGTTGCTCAAAACTAGGGTTTTCGAAAATGGAAGAAATCTGGAATTTGTGATCAAGATGTCCGGACAGTAGCACTTTGTTTGAATGTAACTCTTTGTACAAAAATCAAAATCGAGTGCCGTTTGTGGCATTTAAAACTAGACATTCATATCTTTCTAATATTATAAAAATCACCCACTAGTTCATTTTGAATTAACCATAGTGATTCGGCAAAATTGACTGCCTTGTTGTGACTGTCTGTTCGAGAGGAATGGAGAAACTGCATCTCGTGGCTTGATTTTCTTTCCACTTGTGAACTGATTTTGGAAATGACTCTTTCTGATGAAATGTAGCATTTTGAACTTAGTTTACAATACCATAAACCATTCTTAATTTGAACTTGTATTGAGTGAGATGTGGTCTGATTTCGAAAGTGCAACAAAGCTGGAAAACTGGAAAGTTTTTCCCTTCTTGCTAGCCGAATGGTCAGGGTTGTTTTGGGATGTTGTTTCAAAAATTTTGATGTCAATTGCTTATCAAATTCTTATTAAATGTTTCTAGAACCTTGGTTTCAAAAATGGCTTGATTTGGGGCTGATTTCATCGTACCAAACATTTGAAAAGAAAGAAAGAGTGAGTTGGCAGATTTGCTTTGAAAAATTTCATGAAATTTAGTCGTTTTGTTAACTGCCTTCCCCCGTGAGTTTTTGCCTATAATTTGATAGAGAAGTATTCCACATATCAAAGTTTAAGTGTACCAAATTTGATGTAAGTGCAATATCAATTAGATACTCAAATAACGCCCCAAAAATGACTCTTCAAATCTGGAAAATTCCGATCAGTGTACAAAATTCAGCCGAATTTAAGCTATTATATATTGATGCCTAAAACTCCGAATTTAGTTACGTTTGTCGTGTTTGAAACCTTGTTTATAACTCTTATTGTGTTACGAAATTCAAGGGTTGATTCACTTTCTGTGAATTATGCTGAATTTCCAAAGATTGCTGGAAAACCAAGACTGGTTCAAATCTATCTTCTTAGAACTGAAACTTTCAGCTGAAAAATGAAAAGTGTCTTCTAGGAACTTTTAGTACTTCGAACTTAGTTCCCGTCGGTGTAAATTTTTTTATTTTTGGACATGGGAAACTCAAGATTTGATTTTCCAAAAATTGTCGCACAAAACTGAAATTTTCCGATTTCTTACGGAATGAGTTTTAAGAACTTGTTACTTTCTTTTGATATCGATAGACCGTTTTAAACTCGATTTCATGGAAGAGGCAAGTCTTTCTTGGGACTTTAAATCCTCCCTTTTGAACCTCGATTTTCGAAAGATTAAGGTTCTTTTTAAGACATTGACTTAGTCTAAACACGTGTACATCCTTTCTTGATTAATGCATGGTTGTGAGTAAAAGTTACTCGTTATTTGCTCAAGCGCTCAAGAGAATCTCGAAGCGGATGTTTAAAATCTTGTTTGAGCACTTACTCACTTTTTACTTGATGAGTGTCAAGTGCATGATTTGTTGCGAAATATGTAAATTGCTTCTTGTTAATTATATGAATTCGAATTGTCGAGACGAGTACATACTTTATTGTACTCGTTCTCTTTTAAACAAACTTATGATTGAATTTTGCTATGTGAATTGATATTCGACTCGTGTGAATTGATATGCGACTCATGTGAAATGATGTGGTTGTGAATCGTATTTGTGATTGTCGATTGGAGCGTTGTCTCATCGACTTATATTCGTATTCGGAGGACGCCCAAACTCGTTGGCTAACTTTACTGATTAAGCCAGCATGGGCTTGGTCGAGAAGCTTAGTAAACCATGAGCAAATACGAAACTTGATCTATTGGAGAGATCTTGCTTGGCATACTCGCATAGTATTGCCACGATATACTCGAGTACTATCAAAAAACTTGATGAGCGAGCCCGGTAAGGGGGTGTAATGGTGATGGGATTTGAGAAAAGTGGTGTTTCTACGAATTTGATATTTATGTGGTTGACGGAGTATCAACATAGAATTTGATCAAGACCTTGATTCGGTTACGTGAAAATTAGCTCCGGAGAGCTACAGTATTTTTGAATTGTTTTTGTTTACTTTTCCTACTTGGAATGTTAATTACTCGAACTTTACAGTTTTACTCACTGTGTAAATGTTGTTGCTACTTGGACTACGTGTTTGCATGTGTGTTTCTTGGCCTCATGAGCATTCGCTCACCCTATTAGTTTTGTTTTCCTTAATTGGAGCTGAAATGGAAAGAATATTGGAGAAGCCAACTTAATGGACTTTTGATTAGCGTTTCGAATGTAATTGTTTAGACAACTTTTGGAGGTTGTATATTTTGGGAATATTGATGTACTTTTTGGTAACTTGTGATATAAGACTTATATATTTTAAGGAAGCGCCCCTTTCTTTATATTTTCGGCTTTTAGTATCGATTGATTATCCATAAGTTGAATTCATCTCGTAGTGAGTCCTGGCGAGAACTGGGCAGGCGTCCCGCCGATACCCTTTGGTTCGCCTTAGGGAGAAGTGGGGGCGTCACATGTAAATACTTAAAACATATAGTCTGGTTTGATTTGTAGTTTCGCTTGTCTTTAAATCTATTGTCAGTTAGGGTTATTGCTCTAAGCCCCTCTCAACTATTATTCCTTAGCACTTCACCGTTGAATTTTATTTCTATGTGAACTTAACCCTTTTGATATGGTTGGACTAAACCATCCTGGTTAGTTTATTTATTTTTGTTTTGTTTTTCCCTATTTTTTTCAATGTTCCTTTTCTCATTTTTCCTTTTTTCCTCTTTTTCTCTTTCCTTATTCCACTAGCCACTTCTTCCCCTTTGGAATTAATTACTAGTTGATAGGGGCCTCGCATGAAATGCAAGGTTGTCCCGATTTCGTTGTGAATCATTTATGATATTTAGAGATGGTGGTTTTTTGGGCTTGTTACGACATTGTGATTAAACGAACATATAGTTTAAATATATTTATGTAGGGTTATTTACATAGTCAAGCAAATTGATTATTTGCATTGAGGTTATTATATAGCCTATATTTGGCTCCTAGTGAGCATTAACAAAAGTATTGAGTAGGTGGCAGGCTTGAGAGCCTTGACAAAAAATAAAAATAGCAGTGAGGCATGATAACCTTGACAAAAGGAGCAGTAGTCTGAGCTACATGTTTTCACAAAAGGCTATGTAGAAATAGCATGAAGCAGTTGTTATTTGAGTTTTGGTGTCTCAACTGGTTTGCCATGGCTTCATCTGCATGTCTCTTTGTGTTGTTGTTTGTTAGTTTTGTATTGAATTGTCTAGCATGTGGTTTGCATTCTGCAGATGTTGAAGGTGAAATAGAGGCACTTGTTTCCATGGTTGCAGCATTAGATTCTACTTTGTTTGCTGAGACTATTGATTCTTTGTTGCATTTTGTTATGTTTGGGCTGTAAATTGCTGGAGCCTGTTATGATGATGCTTGATTCTAGATGGATGGTAATGGCAAGGATTCCTTTCCAATTGGGACACTTGCTGTTATATTGTATCTTGTGACTATGTTATACCCTAGTGGATGAGTGAATTTTCTCACTTGCAGATAGTAGACATTGTTCGCAATTGTGTTGTTTATGCTTGTAATATCTAGTTCCTGGTTCTGTAATATATGGTATGTTATTTATATGATAGAGGATTGGATATAAAAGCAAAGATTAATAGTTTCAAATTCTTAAATTTAATCAGAGTGGTAGTTTGGTGTTACCTTCTATAGCATCTCGAGTTAGTTGCCTCAGCTATGATTTTGCAGAATGTTGTGAGAATATCTTTGATTGTTGTAGTAAACATTCTTGAAGGATTAGAGACATGGCTAAGAAACTTAAGCTATATCATGGAGGATATAATTTGGCCATTGTAATTAATGGCTTGTATTAAGTTATAATAAAAATATAATGTGAATAATTATACCATGGTTATGACCTTGAAAATGTGATATTACAGAACCTATAGGTGAATTGAAAGTTAGAATGTGCTCCAGTTGATTTTCTACAATTCTATGGTGGACAACAAAAGATGTAACTGCAGCATTGAGACTGTACTATTTTTACTATTGTTTTTGCCACAAAGGTTTGAAAAATATGATGTACTAGATAATTTGTTTTTACTAGACGTACTAGATAAAAATAAGATGTACTATCTTTACTATTGTTTTCATCTGCAAAGGTTTTGCCTGTTTGCATATGAATAGATAATTTGTATTTTAGTGATAAATTAGCTAAACATGTATTTGAATTAGATAATATATAAACGTGTATTTTGCTATCAGTAAAGATGAAATAGTATCAGCAAAAATGAAAACTTAGTCTTAGCAATAATCATTGTTGGAGTTATATCTTTAACTCTAGTTATCTTATCAGGGACATGAATCTTAGTCTAGAAATTCAATTACAACTGAATCACAATTAAATAAAATATATATAGGCTAAATAAAAATAAGATGTATTAGATATGGGATATTCAAGAGATAGACAACTTGGTGAATCCTTTGTTGATGAGGAGGTTCTATGATTTGGTGAAATTCATCATTCAGATTCTCAACCAACACACTTTCACTATAAGCTCTGTTTGCTTGTCCTATAATAGAAAATTAAATTATAACTAATAATAAGCTAAAGATGTGAGAACCCTCACTTGAAACCCTAATTTTCCTTAAATACATGTTTTATTCTAAAATCTAGACCACTTACTATATACCCTTGCATGACATTTCCCATGTATTGCAACATTTTTCATACATTCCATTTCATTTCTTTTACTTGAAGGAAAATAGTTACTTGAGTTGATTTTTAATAATCCTCCAATTATTTGTTACCAAGTGGCTTTGATTTGGATTAAGGACCTTAAAATATAGGCTAGGGGTGTTAATTAAGTATTGGTACACTTGGAAGGGTTGAATTAGCATTAGTCAAAAGATTAAAAGAGATTATGGACAAGAAAGAGGCCATGTGGCAAAACCCTCACCAAGTTTTTGTTTGACCAAAGGTTAGCTAATAAATTAAACCATCTTGGAGCCTTTTATTTCCTACCTTGGCCGAAATTTCTAGCTTCAAAAAGGGGAGAGAAAAGCTCCAAATTCTTGCTTTTAAATCCTAGAAAACAAGAGCAAAACAAATCAAAGAAAAAGTTTGAGAGTTAGTAAGAGTTTTCCTTCCAATCTTGGTGTTAGATTCAACCATGAAGGCTTCATTTGGTTGGTTGATTTGGTGGTCCAAGTTTCTTATAAGAAAGGTAAACAATCTTTAAATCTTGGTTTTATGGTGTTTTAGCATGTACTTGAAGTTTTAATTGCAAACTACAAGTTGTTTGGTTGAGATTTGGAGTTAATCTCTTGAAGTAAGCTGAAATGTTTCCAGCTTGATTCCAGTTTTTGTACCTATTTCAACTGGATGTTCGACCATGATAATGGCCAAACTAGCTTTTGCACAAAACATGAAAGTTGTAGAGAATTGGGTGTAGAATATGCCTGCAACTTTTCAGCTCAATCGGAGCAAGATAGCTTGTGAAATGACCAAAATGCCCCCGATGTCCTGTTTCTGTCGAACTGATCTTTTGCCTCTGTAATTGGTCATTTTGACCAGGAAGACAACTGATTTAGCTTTTGATGCCTTCTTAACAATTGTAGCCTTGCATCTTAGCTTTCAAATGGATTTGGAATCACCTGAATCGGAGCTGTGGGAGTTGAGATATGATTGAATAAATAAGTACTGCTAGTCGAAGTTCACAGTGAGCTGCGAACTGGAAACATCTGAGACTGTTTGGGTACATTTGACTAAGTTAGGTTGAGAATTGGGTTGAGGTGTCTTCATAAGAATTGTAGAGCTCTGTCTTAGCTTCTAAATGGTATAAGGTTTGCCCTAATCCAATAAACATAACTCCAGTTATGACTAAAATACTATGGGATGTCAAATCTGCCGTTGGTATGCCTACCAAGTGTTTGATGAAATGTATGTCCACCAAGTGTTTGATGAAATGTTTGCCTATTGTTCATGGTTGCTTATGAAGTATTTACATGTTTTAAACCTCTTTTGAGCTAGATCTATACTTGATATGTGGTTTAAGTGCAAATCATTAGAAGATGAAGGTTAGTGACATAATGGAAATTGTGGACGGTTTTCCTTCTCCATGGCTGACCGGCTTATGATGAAAGGGTTCTACCTTGATTTTGTGGTTTATTTACACATGAATCATGCCTAAACAACTTGGCTAGAGGTTGGCTAAGCTCATGGATGAATTGGAGTGAAATTGGATCAAGAAAAGTGGTAATTTTGGTTACTAGTGGACTGGTTTAGGGTTTCATGGTGATTGGCTTATTTTTGGTACTCTTTAATCATGTTTATGTGTTAAATTTTGAACTCCAATGATACCAAATGACTTAACACCCTTTATATGAACATTAGAGGACTGATTTGGGTGAATTTGAACCAAAACGAATGAAGATAGCATGAGGAATTAGTTTGCATTTGGTAGGGTTTGAAACTGATCCAGGGTTGGAAAATCAGCCAAATTTCCTGAGCTACTGTTTCTTCTAGGAGATGAACTAGAAAGTGTGTAAGGTACCGTTGGAAATCCCTTCGAGTCTAGTTTCCAACGCCGCTGACAGTACCTAATTCCGACCTTCCTAGAGAGAGTTATGATCGTTTTACTGGGACTGCACGGGCGCGACTGTTTACCCGCGAAGAACCTATGCAAACTTGAATGAAACTTTTCTCTTGGCCAACTTTCTTGTACCTGTTAAACTTATTTACTCATGAACTTTTACTGCATTTTGGGCCTAATTCTCATGGTAAATTGAGCCGGTCTAACCACTCACTTAGTCACCTAATGAGTTCATTTTAGCTTGGAATTAAGCTTAGTTTGTTAACGATTTCACTCGTTGCCCTAGGAGTGGGAAACGGTGGTGAACGTAACCGCACGACTTGACGTTTGACTGCTACATTACTTGATAGGTGAGTGTTCCACTACCTGCTACCTGCTTATATGAAATATCTGAATACTTGAATTACGACTGTTTGAGCCAAACCATGTTTTGATAAAATGGAGGCGAGTGTGTACTTTATCGCACTCGACCTCCCTCATTTTCCACTGAGGCTCTGTACACTGCAATTATGAGATATGAATTCTCTATATGTGACTGTACTTGAGTTGTTTGGGTGATACCCCATCAACTACTACTACTGTTTGGGTACCCAACCTCATAGGTGAGTCGGTTGGATCGAGCCAGCAAGGGCTTGGTCGAGACGACCGATCAACCTTGGGGACTATCTACTGTTCACTGGAAACTGGTATACTCGAGTATTACCGAACTACTGATTTGGAGTGCGGGCCCGGTAGGGGGTTGATCGGTGGACCGAGATTGGGGAAAGTATTGTTCTACGGACTGTATATTCTATGAATGCAACGTTGACGGAGAGTCAACGGACCCTGGTATGATCAAGCTGAAGGGAGTTTGGCTTTTGGAAGCCACCCGTATCCTTGAATTGCACTGTGATTAAATTGTTATTGTATTATTCGATGTTTACTTGATTATTTTATACTCTTATTTGGCTATGTGCTTACTTGCTTTACTTGGAACCTCACTGGGCGTTAGCTCACCCCACTCCCTTTGTTTTCCTTAACAGATCGGGACGGACTTAGGATCAAGGCCTTACTAGCTTCCTTTTGATTAAACTTGTAATCCTTTTGTTGTAATGACTTTATTTTCGACTTGTGTAAGTTTCAATACTTAAGTTTGACCTGTATTAAGTAATTATAGTACAAAGTGGTAAGTGTGACTTTTAGTTTGACTACTTAAGTTTGGACAGTTGGTTGAACGATTACTTGCTATTAGGGTTTGTACTCTTTGATTTAAAGTTTTTCCATTAAGTATATTGAGTTACTAGTTCTTTGATCGACCGAGTCCTGGCGAGAGCTGGGCAGGCAGTCCGCTGATACTCTAGGGTTCACCCTAGGAGAGGTGGGGCTGTCACAGGTGGTATCTGAGCTTAGGTTTGAAATGACCTGGGAGAGTTTAGAAATTGTCGACTTGAGGATTATATTTGATTATTTTCTTTAAGGGTACTTAAGTTTATCTCCACTTTGTGTAGATAGACGGATCTAGTGGCTTTAGCGATAGACCGGTTGGCGAGACGTCCCGTGAGGACTTACCGATGGTTAGATACCAAATCAAGCTTGGAGGTGCTAGAGCCTATTGGAGCCATCTGACCGCTATAGGCGTTGCGTGTGTCACCATATTTGCACTAATCTTAATGAAGTAGTTCTGGCCATTTTTGAAAGAGCGGAAGGTCCTAGCAAGGGACAATACTAGGTTTGGACTTGAAGTGAATTACCTGAAGGAAACTATTAAAAACAAGTCGAGCGGATTAAGGAGCTTGAGTATGAGGTGGCCAAAGGCCGAGAAGGGGTTGATGACTTGTGCGCGCAGCTTGGAGAAACTCAAAGCGCATGGTCAAGAGTTCCATGAAAGTGAGGAATAAAGCAGAATCCATTCTGAATGTGTGTGATGACCTACTAGGAGAAGCGAGTGATGAGGCTTCTCACAGCACATTGGAGATAGCACGGGATCTGAACCCGCCGAGGTTAGGTGAGGTCAGCTAGTCCCGTCGCGGATTAAGACCTTCACCACTAGGTTACTATTTTGGATGATCTTAACTGTTGTACATAGAAAGGATAGAGGATGTGGTGACTCGGTAGTTGTACAACTTTCTTTTGACTACTTGCACTAGGCTTCTGCTCGAAATGACTGTACGACTGTAACTGTACTTTTGGGGCTCATACTTGATACTTTTGGTCTTGATACCCTGTAAATGACTGCCATGAGCCTTTACTGTGACTGTTGACTTTTGACCATTGACTTTGACCATTGACCATTGACCTTGACTTTGACTTTGATTTTTTACTTTATTTCGAATTGGCCTTTAACTGCTTTGTGTTTTTCCTGGCTTATAGTGATTTCTACTTCCTTTTCTTTGACTTTTGGCTTGAATAAATATCTATTGCATATCCAAAACTTGCTTGCCTATTAGTTATGATATTTGAACCCTAGCCAGTGAGTGTTCCAAGTACATGAAAATGTTTACGTGGAATGTTTTCTTGCTTTAATAGCATGCTTATTTGGTTAAAATAATTGCTCTTGAATTGATAACCCTTGGGACGAGGATGTACTTTATCATACTCCATCCTTTGTAGTTTATTTCGTGATAGTAATATGAAATGAAGTGCTTTGATTATACTTCACTTGTTGGTCTTGCACTTGATCTTGCTCGACTAAATTTTGATATTTTGTTAAGATATGAACTTGACGTTTTGTTACAACTGATAGGTGACCGGATTTGTTAAAGAGATTTCTAACTTTCTCCGATTCTTCTTATGTGATCAAGTTTTTGTAACCATCAATTTTTCAACTGTTTGGACTTGAAATACTTGAAATGCCTGAAACCTAAAAGGCTGAACTTATTTGTGACTTGAACCTATTTAGACGAGTGTGCTCTTATGTACACTTAATTGACTTGATTTGACTAACATTTGATATTTCATTTTTACATGAGCAAGTAATTTGATTTGTATATGACTTGTAGATTTATTTGAAATACCTGGAACACTTGAGAATATGAATTGCTGGACATTACTTGTGATTTGACTCTGACTAGGCGAGTGTGTCATTACCACACTTGGCCTCTCTTTCTTGAATGATCCTGTACTTACTTGAACCTAATTGATCTATACCTGTGTTTGTACTTGTACCTGATTTGCAAGTGCTGAGCGGTCGTATGTACCACACTCCATCCGAGTGGGAGGTACCTCTCATCCCGTCTCAGTACCTCAATCCTGTTTTGTCGAGTGGAGTGTTATCTCCTCGACTAATTGATATGTTCGAATATTACCATCACTGTTTATTTCTAAATACGGAGTGTAAGTGATATCTAGCGTCTCCCAACTTTACTGCATGAGCGTTGGATAATAGCCAACGACTCCAATCTTGAAGTACCGTATATCTGGGACTATAAGTCCAACCTAAGGTTAGTTGGTCGAATCGTGCCTGTTATAAGTGTAAATCCTTTTTCATGGCACTTCGGGAAGGTAGATATGTACGTCAGGTAGGAATCTCTGATATAGGTGGTTTACTCTTGGGACCGGCCGGCTCTAGTTGTGAACTATCTTATGTTGGATTCTTATACTTGAGTACAAAAAAAAAATGAGAGCACTAGAATTAGGTCTACCTCCTGACCATACATGAGGAGTTTTGGACTGATTGAGGTAATGGATCTTGGAAAGTTATCATGGACTAATCCAGTAATAGTCTGGTTAGAATTTCTATAGATAGTAACCAAATTATTGCATACGTCAAGAAATTTGTACTGACGACCTGTTTACTTCCTTTATGACTGTGAGGACTTGATAAGTGTTTATTTGATTGGGAGACGGTATTAACTGCAACTATGTGGGTACTTCTACCCCTTTTGAGACATTTGACACCGTAGTTTGGTTCTCGATGAACTACCATTTCCTATACTTCCTTAATACCTACCCAATGATGTCAAAGTATGGACTTGCTTGATTATTATCGTGTCGAGATCGAGAGTTTTGAAATTTTGTATAGTGATTTAAGAAAAGAATATGGGTTTATACTTGTATGCAAAAGTTTGAGATAGGATGTGGAACTTTTGATATATGAAACATGCTTTAGGGTTTTGTTATGTATATAAGTGATAAGTGATATGGTATTTTAGGAATTGCCCTAACTATTTTTTCTACTTTCTTATTGATATCATTTGAGAATATCTAAGTTTCATCTTCCGTGGTTGGATTGGAAGCAAAAGAACTTGACAGTTATATGGTTAGAGTTCCAAGTGTACTTAGTTACTTATTTTGATCCAGTAATTTGCCGGCAGACTATTACTTGAATTCAAACGAATCGATGAGATAGCACATTTGACTGATATGTATAAGGAAATAAAGATTGTTTGAAAGGAAGTAAAGTTCCAAAAGAGATTAGCTGAGCACTAGAAAGGACGATGGGAACAGGAATACTTGGAGAAAATTAAACTATTGCACCAGAACGTAGAATTGAAAAAGAAATACGAAGGGATTTCAGAAGAGGTACAGAATAAGTTGAATTGGTGCATACGCTTAATCGAGTGGCATTTCAGAACATTCATAGTCAAGTTAGTCCTTAATGAGGTCTTACCTGAAATAGTGTGATCATTGAACATTGCGTAGTGAAATTTTATGTAGTAAGCTGTATTCCCTTTAGGAACAGTGGACTTGGTACCTGCTATCTTAATAAGTGCTATTAAATATTGGTGGTTGGACAGTATTGGACCCTTCTCCACGAATCTATGACTATAATTTAGTCTTTCAATTAAGTGAAAATTTTTCATTTGTGATTCAAACGGAGGAAATTATTCAATGTACAGTGTGTGGATTTAAGAGCTAGCAAGAATAGCAACCAAGTTGTAACTCTTCTTTTTCATCGAGATTAAAGTTTGTGTCACTTCTCACTTTTTGATATCTTCACTGAATTTTTATTAGCATGGTGCTTAAGTGTTAGCCATGATTTGATAGCTTTGCAATGTGATATATCTAGCTTTTTATATGCTAGCTTGACTTGTCTAAAGAAAATTTATGTTGGAATTTGACTGACTTGTGAATTAGATAGTACCATGGTACCTTCTAGAAAACTGTAACCCTTTGAGTTTATTTTCTAACAATATAAAGTCTATAAATTTTTAGACTTAAGGAACTTGAGATATGATTTTCAAATGCCGTCGCGCAAAACTAGGAAATTTTTATTTTCATAGGACTGCTCGTACTTTCATTTCCAACTTTAGGATTGGAGTTGATAAATCATTTTGAGGTTGATTTATGAGTGGAATTGAGTTTTAATGAAAGGAATGAGTTTCTTCAAATCGTTTTAGGTCAGACAATTTCCAACTTTGTATTTTGAACATCTTTTCTAATTTCTCCAAATGTTTGACTATAAGTGGGACTCTTGTGCTCCAAATGACCTTTGTAATAATTGATTAGTAAGTACCAGAGAATTACTCCTTGATTGGAACAAGAAATTAGTATATTTTGATAAGTTACGAGTATAAAACTTTAAAGTGATGCATGTTCTAAATAAAGTTTTGGAACCTCAATTTCATTATATATTTTGGTTTTGTAATTGCAAGTCTTTTACTACAATATGTGACCACGGGACTCGAGAAACTTCAAGAGAACATTCGTGTAAAATATCCTGAACTATTCGTTGATCAAGGTGAGAATTTCGAGGACGAAATTCTTTAAGGGGGAGAGAGTGTGAGAACCCTCACTTGAAACCCTAATTTTCCTTAAATACATGTTTTATTCTAAGATCTAGACCACTTACTATATACCCTTGCATGACATTTCCCATGTATTGCAACATTTTTCATACATTCCATTTCATTTCTTTTACTTGAAGGAAAATAGTTACTTGAGTTGATTTTTAATAATCCTCCAATTATTTGTTACCAAGTGGCTTTGATTTGGATTAAGGACCTTAAAATATAGGCTAGGGGTGTTAATTAAGTATTGGTACACTTGGAAGGGTTGAATTAGCATTAGTCAAAAGATTGAAAGAGATTATGGACAAGAAAGAGGCCATGTGGCAAAACCCTCACCAAGTTTTTGTTTGACCAAAGGTTAGCTAATAAATTAAACCATCTTGGAGCCTTTTATTTCCTACCTTGGCCGAAATTTCTAGCTTCAAAAAGGGGAGAGAAAAGCTCCAAATTCTTGCTTTTAAATCCTAGAAAACAAGAGCAAAACAAATCAAAGAAAAAGTTTGAGAGTTAGTAAGAGTTTCCTTCCAATCTTGGTGTTAGATTCAACCTTGAAGGCTTCATTTTTGGTTGATTTGGTGGTCCAAGTTTCTTATAAGAAAGGTAAACAATCCTTAAATCTTGGTTTTATGGTGTTTTAGCATGTACTTGAAGTTTCAATTGCAAACTACAAGTTGTTTGGTTGAGATTTGGAGTTAATCTCTTGAAGTAAGCTGAAATGTTTCCAGCTTGATTCCAGTTTTTGTACCTATTTCAACTGGATGTTCGACCATGATAATGGCCAAACTAGCTTTTGCACAAAACATGAAAGTTGTAGAGATTGGGTGTAGAATATGCCTACAACTTTTCAGCTCAATCGGAGCAAGATAGCTTGTGAAATGACCAAAATGCCCCCGATGTCCTGTTTCTGTCGAACTGATCTTTTGCCTCTGTAATTGGTCATTTTGACCAGGAAGACAACTGATTTAGCTTTTGATGCCTTCTTAACAATTGTAGCCTTGCATCTTAGCTTTCAAATGGCTTTGGAATCACCTAAATCGGAGCTGTGGGAGTTGAGATATGATTGAATAAATAAGTACTGCTAGTCGAAGTTCACAGTGAGCTGCGAACTGGAAACATCTGAGACTGTTTGGGTACATTTGACTAAGTTAGGTTGAGAATTGGGTTGAGGTGTCTTCATAAGAATTGTAGAGCTCTGTCTTAGCTTCTAAATGGTATAAGGTTTGCCCTAATCCAATAAACATAACTCCAGTTATGACTAAAATACTATGGGATGTCAAATCTGCCGTTGGTATGCCTACCAAGTGTTTGATGAAATGTATGTCCACCAAGTGTTTGATGAAATGTTTGCCTATTGTTCATGGTTGCTTATGAAGTATTTACATGTTTTAAACCTCTTTTGAGCTAGATCTATACTTGATATGTGGTTTAAGTGCAAATCATTAGAAGATGAAGGTTAGTGACATAATGGAAATTGTGGACGGTTTTCCTTCTCCATGGCTGACCGGCTTATGATGAAAGGGTTCTACCTTGATTTTGTGGTTTATTTACACATGAATCATGCCTAAACAACTTGGCGAGAGGTTGGCTAAGCTCATGGATGAATTGGAGTGAAATTGGATCAAGAAAAGTGGTAATTTTGGTTACTAGTGGACTGGTTTAGGGTTTCATGGTGATTGGCTTATTTTTGGTACTCTTTAATCATGTTTATGTGTTAAATTTTGAACTCCAATGATACCAAATGACTTAACACCCTTTATATGAACATCAGAGGACTGATTTGGGTGAATTTGAACCAAAACGAATGAAGATAGCATGAGGAATTAGTTTGCATTTGGTAGGGTTTGAAACTGATCCAGGGTTGGAAAATCAGCCAATTTTCCTGAGCTACTGTTTCTTCTAGGAACGAACTACAAAGTGTGCAAGGTACCATTGGAAAGCCCTTTGAGTCTAGTTTCCAACGCCGCTGACGGTACCTAATTCCAACCTTCCTACAGAGAGTTATGACCGTTTTACCGGGACTGCATGGGCGCGACTGTTTACCCGCGAAGAACCTATGCAGACTTGAATAAAACTTTTCTCTTGGCCAACTTTCTTGTACCTGTTAAACTTGTTTACTCATGAACTTTTACTGCATTTTGGGCCTAATTCTCATGGTAAATTGAGCCGGTCTAACCACTCACTTAGTTATCTAATGAGTTCATTTTAGCTTGGAATTAAGCTTAGTTTGTTAACGATTTCACTCGTTGCCCTAGGAGTGGGAAACGGTGATGAATGTAACCGCACGACTTGACGTTTGACTGCTACATTACTTGACAGGTGAGTGTTCCACTACCTGCTACCTGCTTATATGAAATATCTGAATACTTGAATTACGACTGTTTGAGCCAAACCATGTTTGATAAAATGGAGGCGAGTGTACTTTATCGCACTCGACCTCCCTCATTTTCCACTGAGGCTCTGTACACTGCAATTATGAGATATTAATTCTCTATATGTGACTGTACTTGAGTTGTTTGGGTGATACCCCATCAACTACTGCTACTGTTTGGGTACCCAACCTCATAGGTGAGTCGGTTGGATCGAGCCAGCAAGGGCTTGGTCGAGACGACCGATAAACCTTGGGGACTATCTACTGTTCACTGGAAACTGGTATACTCGAGTATTACCGAACTACTGATTTGGAGTGCGGGCCCGGTAGGGGTTGATCGGTGGACGGAGATTGGGGAAAGTGGTGTTCTACGGACTGTATATTCTATGAATGCAAAACGTTGACGGAGAGTCAACGGACCCTGGTATGATCAAGCTGAAGGGAGTTTGGCTTTTGGAAGCCACCCGTATCCTTGAATTGCACTGTGATTAAATTGTTATTGTATTATTCGATGTTTACTTGATTATTTTATACTCTTATTTGGCTATGTGCTTACTTGCTTTACTTGGAACCTCACTGGGCGTTAGCTCACCCCACTCTCTTTGTTTTCCTTAACAGATCGGGGAAGGACTTAGGATCAAGGGCCTTACTAGCTTCCTTTTGATTAAACTTGTAATCCTTTTGTTGTAATGACTTTATTTTCGACTTGTGTAAGTTTCAATACTTAAGTTTGACCTGTATTAAGTAATTATAGTACAAAGTGGTAAGTGTGACTTTTAGTTTGACTTCTTAAGTTTGGACAGTTGGTTGAACGATTACTTGCTATTAGGGTTTGTACTCTTTGATTTAAAGTTTTTCCATTAAGTATATTGAGTTACTAGTTCTTTGATCGACTGAGTCCTGGCGAGAGCTGGGCAGGCAGTCCGCTGATACTCTAGGGTTCGCCCTAGGGAGAGGTGGGGCTGTCACAAAAGAGGGATTGATTTTTTGGCAACATTGACTGATGATATGACAAAATTGTTAATTATTATAGAGTCAGAGCTTATAGAGGTGAAATGTCTTGTGTTGAAGGTGGAGTAATCTGTTACCAGTTTCTTAGTTGGGCTGCCTGTGGAATTCTTGAATCAAATATGATAATACTTTTCCCTTGTGTATATAAAGACAAAACTTAAATAGAAGAAAAAGCTAATTTTTTAGAAAGGCTTATTTATAGACAAGATAGTAGATCATACGGATATGAAATGATTTAATAATGTATCTTACCATGATATGAGTTCTCTCTTGCTTTGGTGATTAGGGGTACTGGGTTGGTGTTGATGAACATCAACAAGTAATGACCTTCTCATAGATACCAAAATTTTGTCATTTCTTTTATATTTTTTGAAATTTGATCTATTTATGGGTCATTTATTTTCATGCATTTGAATGTGTATATTTATTATTTTGTAGGTTCATCTTTCAAAAAGGATAAAGAATAAAAGATAAAGAATAAAAAATAAAGAAAAAAGAGAAGAAGAAAAAAGAAAATTCCCTACAAACTCACACATCCCTAGTCATTTTCTCCCCAACTAATACACTATTAACCCAACCCAACACTCTACCTCCCGTCCCTCTTTATTGATTTTATTAACAATACACAATCACCACTCTCACACACCAATACAACCTAACACAACTCCTCCCTTTTTCTTCTCTTTGTTCCCTCTCTCTCTTTCTCAAAATTTTCACATAGACGCAAACACACTCTTACACAATCACACAGACACCAATTCCATCTTCACTCTCTCGACTCTCTCTTTCAATTTCACTCAAACAACACTCTTCATACTACACACACATCTTCACAAAAGCAAAAAGAAGAAAACAAAGAGAAGAAGATCCAAGGAGCAAGAGTTGCTGCTACTGCCGGGATTGCCATTGAAAGCCATCACCACCACTGGGTTATTGAGTTTAGGCATTGTAAAGGTTTCCACCTCTTTCCTTTAAGTTTCTAATGCAAAAATATGAAAACGTGTGCATCAATATATTTTCTTCTCACTTGATTCCATTTGGTGTCCATGCCTTTTAGTCGAAATTTGTATCTCGATGAATGTTTTGGTTGTCTCTTGAATTTGTGGCTTATTTGTGCAAGTTTCACAAGCAATAAGCAATGATTCATATCATGAATTCCATGTGTTTAAAAAAATGCCTCAATAAGGAACCGAATTAAAGAAGCCAATTTCATGGACATATTTTGTCAACAATAGATAGCCGTAGCTAGTTCATGGCTTGGAAATTTTTAGTTCAAAATTTCAAATTTTTGACCCGTCTGTGAGAACGTGTAAAATCCCTTATATTTTTCTTAAAATTCCCTTTAATTTGAAAATTATTATTTACAATAGCTTTACTACATATTCACTTCCCAAATAACTACCAATAATCATAGAACCAAGGGTTTCCGTTTTACTTTTGTGACAGCCCCACCTCTCCCTAGGGCGAACCCTAGGGTATCAGCGGACTGCCTGCCCAGCTCTCGCCAGGACTCGGTCGATCAGAGAACTAGTTACTCAAAACATTCAGTGGAAACTTCAAGTAAACGGTAAAACCCTAAAAGTAAATATTAGACAACCAGCTTTTCAAACTTAAAGCGAACTAAACGGTACATATGCCAAGCCATACTACAGTTTCATAACACAGGTCAACTTATAAAGTCAAACTTACAAGGGCTACAAGAGGAAATCCCTTAAACAAAAGGTTACAAGCTTAAATAACACAAGCTAAAAAGTTCTTGCCCAAAAGCCCGTCCCAAACCTGTTAAGGAGAACAAAGGGAATGGGGTGAGCTATCGCCCAGTGAGGTTCCAAATAAGACAGTAAGCACATAGTCAAATAAGAGTCTAAATTAACCGAATAAGCCATATCACACCATACTAATTAAATCACAATTCAATTTAAGGATACAGGTGGCTTTCAAAAGCCAAACTCCCCTCAGCTTGTTCATACCGGGGTCCGTTGACTCTCCGTCAACATTTGCATTTAAGGAGTATACCGTCCGTAGAACACCACTTTCTATCATCTCCGTCCACCAATCAACCCCCTACCGGGCCCGCACTCCAAAGCAGTGGTTCGGTAATACTCGAGTATACCAGTTTCCAGTGAACAGTAGATAGTCCCCAAGGTTTATCGGTCGTCTCGACCAAGCCCTTGCTGGCTCGATCCAACCGACTCACCTATGAGGTTGGGTACCCAAACAGTAGCAGTAGTTGATGGGGTATCACCCAAACAACTCAAGTACAGTCACATATAGAGAATTCATATCTCATACAGTCACATATAAAGAGATTATATCTCATAATAACAGTAATTAGAGCCACAGTGAAAAATGGGAAGACCGAGTGCGATAAAGTACACACTCGTCTCCATTTCATTAAAACAAGGTTTGGCTCAAGCAGTGGCAGTTCAACCAATCAGTTAGTTCACATAAGCAGGTAACAGGTAGTGGAACACTCACCTGGTAAGCAAAGTAGCAGTCACGTCAAGTCGCGCGGTTTCGTGCACCACCGTTTCCCCCTCCTAGGGCAACGAGTGAAAACGTTAACGATTAGGTCTAATTCCAAGCAAAATGAGCTCATTAGGTGCCTAAGTGAGTGACTAACTTTACTCAATTCACCCTAAGCTTTAGGCCCAAAATGCAGTAAAAGTTCATGAATAAACAAGTTTAAAAGTGTATGAAGGTTGGGTAAAAAGAAAGATTCATTCAAGCTTTTAAAAGTTTCTCGCGGGTGCACAGTCGCGCTCGTGCAGTCTCGGTAAAACGGCCGTATCTCACTGTAGGTAGGTCGGAATTAGGTGCCGTCAGCGGCGTTGGAAACTAGACTCGAAGGGCTTTCCAATGGTACCTCACACACTTCCTAGTTCGTCCCCTAGCAGAAACAGTAGCTCGGGAAAGTTGGCTGATTTTGCCAACCTGGATCAGTCTCAACTCTTACTTGTGCACACCCATTCCTTATGCTAACCTTATTTGTTTTGGTTCAAACTCACCCAAATCAGTCCTTTAATGATCATATACAGAAGCTTAAGTCACTTGGTATCATTTGAGCTCAAAATATAACACATCCACATGATCAAAAGTTACCAAAATAAGCTAGTCACCATAAACCCTAAACCAGTCCACTAAGGTTCAATTTTACCACTTACTTGTTTCAATCTCACTCCAATTCACACATAAGTTTAACCAACCTCTAGCCAAGTTGTTTAGGCATGAGTAAGGTGTAAATTAACCACAAAAGTCAAGGAGAAATCCTTCCTTTAAAAGCTGGTCAGCCAAGCTTATTGAAATCAGTCCCAATGTTGCCTTTAGTCATTCAATCTCTTCTTCTAATGAATTGCTCCCAATTCACATATCAAGTATAAATCTAGCCTAAAAGAGGTTAAAAACATGTAAACCTATCATAAACAATCATGAGCAAGGAGTAACCATTTCATCAAACACTTGGTGTGCACTTTTCATCAAACACTTGGCAGGCATACAATGGCAGATTGACATCCCATAGTTTAGTCATAACTGGAGTTATGTTATTGAATCAGGGCAAACCTTATACCGTTTTGAAGCTAAGACAGAGCTCTACAATTCTTATGAAGACACCTCAACCCAGTTCTCAACCTAACTTAGTCAAATTAACCCAAACAGTCTCAGATGTTCCCAGTTCGCAGCTCACTGGGAAATTTAACTGGCAGTCTGATTTATTGAATCATATCTCACACACACAACTCCAATTCAGGTGATTCCAAACCATTTGAAAGCTAAGTTACAGGGCTATAATTCTTAAGAAGATCAAAAGCTAAATCAGTCATCTTCCTGGTCAAAATGACCAATTACAGAGGCAAAATATCAGTTCGGACAGAAACAGGGCATCAGGGGCATTTTGGTCATTTCACAAGCTATCTTGCTCCGATTGAGCTGAAAATTTGCAGGCATTCTACACTCAATTCTCTACAACTTTCATGTTTTGTAAAAGCTAGTTTGGCCATTATCATGGTCGAACATCCAGTTGAAGTAGGCACAGAAACTGGAATCAAGCTGGAAAATTTCAGCTTACTTCAAGAGATTAACTCAAATCACAACCAATCAACATGTATTTCACCATTAACACTTCAAGCACATGATAAAACATCATAAAACCAAGATTTAAGGATTGTTTACCTTTCTTATAAGAAGCTAACCACCAAATCACTCAACCAATTGAAGCTTCAAGCTTGAATCAACTCCTAGGATTGAAGGGAAAGTTTCTCACAACTCACAAACTCTATCTTTGATTTGTTTGGCTTAGATTTCTATGGTTATTAGGCAAGATTGGAGAGCTTTTTCTCTTCTCTTTTTGCTGCAATAGGTTCGGCCAAGTGAAGGAGAAAAAGGCTTCATGAAGGTTTAAATTAGTTCAAGCTTCTTGGTCAAACAACATCAAGGCTAGTTTTGCCACATGGACACTTTCTTGTCCATAACCTCTTCCAAACTTTTGACCAATGCTAATTCCACCCAAACACTTATACCAATTCCTAATTAACACCCCTCAACTATCATTTAAAGTCCTCAATCCAAATCAAAGCCACTTGGAAACAACTAATTGGTGGATCATTAAAATTCAACTCAAGTAACCATTTTTCTTCAAGTAAAAGGAATAAAATGCCATGCATGAAAAATGTTGTACTACATGGGATATGCCATGCAATGGTATATAATAGGTGGTCTAGATTTTGGAATAAAGCATTTATTTGAAGAAAATTAGGGTTTCAAGTGAGGGTTCTCACACTCTCTCCCCCTTAAAGAATTTCGTCCTCGAAATTCTCACCTTGATCACTGAGTAGTTCAGGGTATTTGGCACGAATATCTTCCTCAACTTCCCACGTAGCTTCCTCCACCTCATGGTTTCTCCAAAACTTTCACTAAGGGTATCTGTTTAGTTCTCAATTCTTTCACCTTTCGGTCTAAGATTCGTACCGGCCTTTCTTCGTAAGTCAATGTCTCATCGATATCAATTTCCTCTGGCTTCAATACATGAGTGGGATCTGGATGGTACTTTTTCAACATGGACACGTGAAACACATCATGAACTTTGGATAGACTCGCTGGTAACTCCAGTCGATATGCCACATTACCGACTCGTTGGAGAATTTTGAATGGTCCCACATATCTCGGTTGCAGTTTCTTCCCTTTTCCGCCGTGAGGCTTCGGAGCGGTGTAACCTTCAAGAACACCTTATCTTCAACTTCAAACTCCAAGTCCTTTCGTCGAGTATCTGCATAACTTTTCTGTCGACTTTGAGCTGTCTGAAGCCTCTGACGTATCACCTTAACCTTTTCATAAGCATCCTCAATCCAAGGTATAGTGATTGGGTCTAAAACCTTTCTTTCCCCTACTTCATCCCAGAAAATGGGTGATCTACATTTCCGTCCATAAAGGGCTTCATATGGTGCCATTTGTATAGACGAATGATAACTATTATTGTAGGCAAACTCCACTAAAGCCATGTATTGTCCCCAACTTCCACCAAAATCCAAAATACAAGTCCTCAACATGTCCTCGAGTGTTTGGATGGTTCTCTCCGATTGTCCATCAGTTTGGGGATGGTACGTAGTACTAAAGTTCAACTTAGTCCCCAATACTCTTTGTAATTGTTGCCAAAAACGGGATACAAATCGGGGGTCTCTATCAGAAACAATACTTACGGGAATCCCATGCAACCTCACGATCTCATCCATGTATAGTTGGGCCAATTTCTCCAAAGAATACCTCATGTTTATAGCTAAGAAATGAGCAGACTTGGTCAACCTATCTACTATTACCCAAACGGCGTCATGCCCTTTCTGGGTACGAGGTAGCCCTGACACGAAATCCATAGTTATGTGCTCCCATTTCCATTCAGGGATTTCAAGGGGTTGCAAAAGACCTGAAGGTTTTTGATGTTCAGCTTTTACTTGTTGGCACACTAAACATTTCTGGACAAACTGAGCAATTTCCTTTTTCATCTTATCCCACCAATACAACCTTCGCAAGTCCTGATACATTTTACTACTTCCAGGGTGTACGTATACCTAGATCGATGTGCCTCTTCCAAAATGTCCCCTTTTATCGTTTCATCTTGTGGCACCACTATCCGATCACGAAATTTCAAGATACCCTCGGAGCTCACTTTAAAGTCTGTATCTCTCCTTTTTGCACCTTGTCCAACCAATTTTGTACCAACTGGTCATTCTTTTGAGCTTCTTTAATGCGATCCATCAAACTAGACCTCACCATGATATTAGCAAACATCACCTTTGTTGGCCCAATCGTGGGTTCCATTCACTTATCTCTTCTAACAAGTTCCACTCCCTAACCATTAATCCAGCCACCTGCACTTTTCGACTTAAAGCATCTGCTACAACATTGGCCTTACCTGGGTGGTAGTTAATCGTACAGTCGTAATCCTCCAAAAATTCCACCCATCGACGTTGTCTCAAATTTAACTCCTTCTGGGAGAATAAGTATTTCAGGCTCTTATGGTCGGTATACACCTCAAAAGTCACCCCATACAAGTATTGCCTCCACTTCTTTAATGCAAAAACTACAGCGGCCAATTCTAAGTCATGAGTGGGGTAATTTTGCTCATGGGGCTTTAATTTCCTAGAGGCATAGCAATAACACTTCCATTTTGCATTAAAACACATCCTAGACCTTCCCTTGAGGCATCCGTATAAACAACAAAGCTATCTTTTCCATTTGGTAAGGCTAAAACTGGCGCCGAAATCAATCGTTTCTTCAATTCCTGGAAACTAGCTTCACACTTAGCGTTCCAGACAAATTGGCCATGCTTTTTGGTTAGGTCGGTTAAAGGACCGGCTAACTTAGAAAAATCTTTGATGAACCGACGGTAATAACCTGCTAAGCCTAGGAAGCTACGGACTCAGTTGGAGTTTCTGGTTGTTTCCATTCCGATACGGCCTCTACTTTTACCGGATCCACAGAAATGCCATCTTTAGATATTATATGCCCTAGAAAAGAGACTTGCTCCAGCCAAAACTCACACTTGCTAAACTTGGCATATAGCTGATGTTCCCTTAAAGTCTGCAAAACTATCTTCAAGTGCTGCTCGTGATCCTCTCGAGTCTTAGAATATATCAAAATGTCATCAATAAAGACTACAACGAATTGATCCAAGTAGGGTTTAAAGACTCGATGCATTAAATCCATAAATGCGGCGGGAGCATTAGTTAAACCAAAAGGCATCACTGCAAACTCAAAATGTCCATATCTGGAATTAAAAGCCGTCTTAGGTATATCCTCCTGTCTAATCCGTAATTGGTAGTAACCTTGTCTCAGGTCCAACTTAGAGAATACTACTGCCCCTTGTAGCTGGTCGAATAACTCATCAATGTGCGGCAAAGGGTATTTGTTTTTCACCGTAACATCATTTAAGCCGCGATAGTCTATACAGAGCCTCAAACTGCCATCTTTTTTCTTAACGAATAGAACAGGTGCTCCCCAAGGTGATTCACTTTCCCGAATAAATCCGCGCTCTAACAAATCTTGTAACTGCAATTTCAATTCCTTAAGCTCAGCAGGGCCATTCGATAGGGTGTTTTTGCAATTGGCGCAGTTCCAGGCATTAAATCAATCTTAAATTCTATCTCTCTCTCTGGTGGCAATGATTTCAACTCATCCGGAAAAACATCAGGGAATTCATTCACCACTGAGACATCTTCCAGTTTCAACTTATCCCCGGAGTATTAATTAAGAATGCTAGGTAACCTTGTGCCCCTTTTCTCAACAATTTCCTAGCTCGAATTCCGGAAACAAGTGCAGACGAGGCTAACCTACCTCTCACATCCAGTCTTAGTGTTGCCTCTCCAGGGATCGAAAACTCCACTACCTTCGTCTTACAGTTCAGTTGAGCATTATAGCGGGCTAACCAATCCATGCCTATAATTACATCATACCCCTTAAGATTCAAACTTATCAAGTCTCCCACTAACTTTCTTTCTCCAACCCAAATCTCGCAATTTTTATAAACCATATTGGTAATTAGACTTTGATCCCCAGTAGGTGTTTTAACCTCTAAGTCAAAGGGCAGTTTAACAGGATTCACATCAATACCACACATAAAGGCAGGATTCACAAATGAATGGGTTGCCCCAGGGTCAATTAAAAGCTTAGCTAAGCGGTGGAATACGGGAATCGTACCTTCCACTATATCCGAGGACTCCGGAGCTCGTTGGTAGTCCAAGGCAAAAACCCTAGCGGAGAAGATTTTGGCCTACCCCCACTAGCACTTGGTTGCTTCGCGCTCGACCTCTCCGGTTGCGCGCCCTCATTTGCTTCACGGTTCTTAACCGGACAAGTGGCGAGTTGGTGGTCGGAACTCCCACAGCGAAGACATTTCTTTAACTTCCGCCAACAAGCGTCCTCAGTGTGGTTCGCCTTACCACAATATCCACAGCTTACTCGCGGAGTGGGTGTAGGAACCCCTTGCGATGTAGTCTTGTATTGTCCTTGTCCTTTTCCCCCTTGAGCTCCCCTAGATGAAGCTCCTCCCTTTGAGTCCCAACCAATACGAACTCCTCCCGCGCCTCTTCCAAACTTGGGAGGGGTTACCGTCTGTTCACCCCGTCCAGGCACTACCAGGTGCACCACGTTTCTTGGCTTGAAAAGTTCGAACCTGGAGTCGGGCCTGCTCCACCCGTTGAGCTTTGTCCAGTGCATCTTTGAATGTATCAATCTGAGCAGCAGCCAGGTCTTTTTGGATTTCCACGTTCAACCCCTGTATAAATCGCCTTATGCGCCTTTGCTCACTGACTACCAATTCCGGAACAAACTTGGAAAGTCGAGTGAACTGAGTCTCATATTCAGCCACGCTTGAGGTGCCCTGACGTAGCTTAATGAATTCATCCTCCCTTTTCTCCTGAATCAGAGGCGGAAGGAATTTCTCGTTGAACTCTCTAGTAAAGTTCATCCAGGTGCGTGGGGTTTGGTCTCTTTCCCACTTGGCCCTTACTACGTTCCACCATGAACGGGCCGCACCTTCTAACTGGAAGACGGCAAAAGTTACTTGCCTCTCCTCCGTGTAATGTAAAGCAGCGAATATGTCCTCCATTCGCTCGAACCAATGCTCGGCCACTTCTGGATCGGGTCCTCCAAGGAATTTTGGAGGTGCAAACTTTTGAAATCGTTCTAGGGCCCTATCCTCTCCTACTTCAGGGTCCCTTTGTTGGTTACCAGGTGCTTGACCTTGTTGGTCGACCAAACGGGCCAGTAGATCAGTCATGCGATTGATCGCCGTAGCCACTTGGTCGCCTCCTTCAGCTCTAGGTCCTTGGTTTTGATTAGCCACCGAACCTTGTTCC
This sequence comes from Coffea humblotiana, assembly GCA_023065735.1. Classification (NCBI taxonomy): domain Eukaryota; kingdom Viridiplantae; phylum Streptophyta; class Magnoliopsida; order Gentianales; family Rubiaceae; genus Coffea; species Coffea humblotiana. The sequence goes on along the minus strand of JACYVW010000046.1, from coordinate 101,313 downwards.
TCATCTCGGTCCCGAACCTGCCTAGACTCACGGCCACGGTCCCGACCACGACGTCTGGTCTCCATATTACTCACTGGCCTAAGGCCCACATATAATAACTAGCAGTGTAAGCAAATGTGTATACGCGATATACACTTACCCATATTTAAAAGTAAAGTAAGAAATGGAATCGAAATCACGATAAATGAGTAAAATGCAAAGCAGTTAAAAGCCAGTGCCAAAATAAGTCAAAGTCAAAAGTCAACGGTCAAAGTCAAAAGTCAATGGTCAACGGTCAAAGTCAACAGTCACGGTCAAAATCAACAGTCAAAGGTCAACAGTCACAGTATTATACATTCAAAGGCTCATAGCAGTCATTTACAAGATAATACAGCCAAAATATCAAGTACAAGCCTTAAAAGTGCAAATACAGCAATAAAATACAAAATCCCTAGTATCAGCGGTCAAAAGAAACTATACAACTATCCAATCACTACCTCCCCTATCCTATTGATGTACAGTAACCAAAATCCTCCACAAAAGTAACCTAATAACGCAGGCTTAGTCCGTGGCGGGACTAGCTGACCCTATATCCTCGGATGGGTCAGTTTCCGGCCCAGAACCAACTTGAGAGGCCTCGTCACTTGCCTCTTCAATTAGGTCATCACAAGTATTCAAGATTGATTTAGCTCTATCTCTCACTTTCTTGGCCTTCTTAGTCATGCGCTCATGGTTTTCTCGAAACTGTGCGCAAAGATCATCAACTCGGTCCTGGCCCTCGACCACATCGTACTCTAGCTCCTTAATTCGCTCGGCTTGTCTCTTATTAGTTTCCCTCAGTTGGTTCACCTCGGCTTCAAGCCTAGCATTGTCTTTGGCCAACTCCTTTCTCTCCTCCACCACGGCCAACACAACTGTATTAGGATAAGCATAAGTATGGCGGCACTCGCAACGCCGGTGGCGATTAGCCGGACTCCAACGTACAGTGGCCCCTCTTGGCCGAATCTGGTACTTAATCATAGGCAGTACAGCACGGGGCGTCTCGCCAGCAGGACTATCACTAGGGCCGCTAGGTCCGTCCATCCTACACCAAATATAAAGGAAACGTAAGTACTCTTAAGGGGGATAACCAAATACAATCCTTAAGTCGGAAATTCCTAACTTGCCCAGGCCAATTCAAACCTAGGCTCTGATACCACCTGTGACAGCCCCACCTCTCCCTAGGGCGAACCCTAGGTAGGTATCAGCGGACTGCCTGCCCAGCTCTCGCCAGGACTCGGTCGATCAGAGAACTAGTTACTCAAAACATTCAGTGGAAACTTCAAGTAAACGGTAAAAACCCTAAAAGTAAATATTAGACAACCAGCTTTTCAAACTTAAAGCGAACTATACGGTACATATGCCAAGCCATACTACAGTTTCATAACACAGGTCAGACTTATAAAGTCAACTTACAAGGGCTACAAGAGGAAATCCCTTAAACAAAAGGTTACAAGCTTAAATAACACAAGCTAAAAAGTTCTTGCCCAAAAGCCCGTCCCAAACCTGTTAAGGAGAACAAAGGGAATGGGGTGAGCTATCGCCCAGTGAGGTTCCAAATAAGACAGTAAGCACATAGTCAAATAAGAGTCTAAATTAACCGAATAAGCCATATCACACCATACTAATTAAATCACAATTCAATTTAAGGATACAGGTGGCTTTCAAAAGCCAAACTCCCCTCAGTTTGATCATACCGGGGTCCGTTGACTCTCCGTCAACATTTGCATTTAAGGAATATACCGTCCGTAGAACACCACTTTCTATCATCTCCGTCCACCAATCAACCCCCTACCGGGCCCGCACTCCAAAGCAGTGGTTCGGTAATACTCGAGTATACCAGTTTCCAGTGAACAGTAGATAGTCCCCAAGGTTTATCGGTCGTCTCGACCAAGCCCTTGCTGGCTCGATCCAACCGACTCACCTATGAGGTTGGGTACCCAAACAGTAGCAGTAGTTGATGGGGTATCACCCAAACAACTCAAGTACAGTCACATATAGAGAATTCATATCTCATACAGTCACATATAAAGAGATTATATCTCATAATAACAGTAATCAGAGCCACAGTGAAGAATGGGAAGACCGAGTGCGATAAAGTACACACTCGTCTCCATTTCATTAAAACAAGGTTTGGCTCAAGCAGTGGCAGTTCAAACAATCAGTTAGTTCACATAAGCAGGTAACAGGTAGTGGAACACTCACCTGGTAAGCAAAGTAGCAGTCACGTCAAGTCGCGCGATTTCGTGCACCACCGTTTCCCCCTCCTAGGGCAACGAGTGAAAACGTTAACGATTAGGTCTAATTCCAAGCAAAGTGAGCTCATTAGGTGCCTAAGTGAGTGACTAACTTTACTCAATTCACCCTAAGCTTTAGGCCCAAAATGCAGTAAAAGTTCATGAATAAACAAGTTTAACAAGTGTATGAAAGTTGGGTAAAAGGAAAGATTCATTCAAGCTTTTAAAAGTTTTCTCGCGGGTGCACAGTCGCGCTCGCGCAGTCTCGGTAAAACGGCCGTATCTCACTGTAGGTAGGTCGGAATTAGGTGCCGTCAGCGGCGTTGGAAACTAGACTTGAAGGGCTTTCCAATGGTACCTGAAACCTTCCTAGTTCGTCCCCTAGCCGAAACAGTAGCTCAGGAAAGTTGGCTGATTTTGCCAACCTGGATCAGTCTCAAACTCTTACTTGTGCACACCAATTCCTTATGCTAACCTTATTTGTTTTGGTTCAAACTCACCCAAATCAGTCCTTTAATGATCATATACAGAAGCTTAAGTCACTTGGTATCATTTGAGCTCAAAATATAACACATCCACATGGATCAAAGTTACCAAAATAAGCTAGTCACCATAAACCCTAAACCAGTCCACTAAGGCCCAATTTTTCCACTTTACTTGTTTCAATCTCACTCCAATTCACACATAAGTTTAACCAACCTCTAGCCAAGTTGTTTAGGCATGAGTAAGGTGTAAATTAACCACAAAAGTCAAGGAAAAACCCATCCTTTAAAAGCTGGTCAGCCAAGCTATTGAAATCAGTCCCAATGTTGCCATTAGTCATTAAATCCTCTTCTTCTAATGAATTGCTTCCCAAACCACATATCAAGTATAAATCTAGCCTAAAAGAGGTTTAAAACATGTAAATCTATCATAAACAATCATGAGCAAAGAGTAACCATTTCATCAAACACTTGGTGTGCATACTTTTCATCAAACACTTGGCAGGCATACAATGGCAGATTTGACATCCCATAGTATTTTAGTCATAACTGGAGTTATGGTTATTGAATTAGGGCAAACCTTATACCGTTTCGAAGCTAAGACAGAGCTCTACAATTCTTATGAAGACATCTCAAACCAGTTCTCAACCTAACTTAGTCAAATTTACCCAAACAGTCTCAGATGTTTCCAGTTCGCAGCTCACTGTGAACTTCGACTAGCAGTACTGATTTATTCAATCATATCTCAACTCACACAACTCCGATTCAGGTTGATTCCAAAACCATTTGAAAGCTAAGATGCAAGGGTACAATTGTTAAGAAGGCATAGCTAAATCAGTTGTCTTCCTGGTCAAAATGTCCAATTACAGAGGCAAAAGATCAGTTCGGACAGAAACAGGACATCGGGGGCATTTTGGTCATTTCACAAGCTATCTTGCTCCGATTGAGCTGAAAATTTGCAGGCATATTCTACACCCAATGCTTTACAACTTTCATGTTTTGTGAAAAAGCTAGTTTGGCCATTATCATGGTCGAACATCCTGTTGAAGTAAGTACAAAAACTGGAATCAAGCTGGAAAAATTTCAGCTTACTTCAAGAGATTAACTCCAAATCTCAACCAACCAACATGTATTTCACCATTAACACTTCAAGCACATGATAAAACATCATAGAACCCAAGATTTGAGTGTTATTTACCTTTCTTATATGAAGCTCAAACCACCAAATCACTCAACCAATTGAAGCCTTGAAGCTTGAATCAACTCCTAGGATTGAAGGGAAAGTTTCTCACTAACTCACAAACTCTATCTTTGATTTGTTTGGCTTAGATTTCTATGGTTATTAGGCAAGATTGTAGAGCTTTTTCTCTTCTCTTTTTGCTGCAATAGGTTCGGCCAAGTGAGGGAGAAAAAGGCTTCATGAAGGTTTAAATTAGTTCAAGCTTCTTGGTCAAACAACATCTAAGGCTAGGGTTTTGCCACATGGACACGTTCTTGTCCATAATCTCTTCCAAACTTTTGACCAATGCTAATTCCACCCAAACACTTATACCAATTCCTAATTAACACCCCTCAACTATCATTTAAAATCCTCAATCCAAATCAAAGCCACTTGGAAACAACTAATTGGTGGATCATTAAAATTCAACTCAAGTAACCATTTTTCTTCAAGTAAAAGGAATAAAATGCCCTGCATGAATGGGAAATGCCATGCAATGGTATATAATAGGTGGTGGTAGATTTTGGAATAAAGCATTTATTTGAGGAAAATTAAGGTTTCAAGTGAGGGTTCTCACAAACTTTCATCGCTACGACAAATTAGGGTTTTTACGTCTTTTCGTAGTGTGAGTAATCGGTACGAAGCGTGTACTAAATTTAGTGATTAAGAGTATATTTTAGATGATATTAAATGTAACGCCCCCACTTCTCCCTAAGACGAACCAGAGGGTATCCGCGGGGCGCTTGCCCAACTCTCGCTAGGACTCAGGGCAATACGATTCAAACTTAACTATAAATAACCAATAATACAAGTCTAATAAAGAAAGTCGCTTCCATAACCAATATTCAATAAGTACACCACGAGTACAAAATGTATCAATCATTCAAATCTTACATTTAGATTCCCAAAAGTTACATCAATCCAAATTCTTCAATAATCGAGAGTCTAGCCAGGTACGTTAAAAACCCTAATACAAAAGCACGTCACAAGGGGCTCTCTTGAAGTTCACTCCAATCATCCTGTTAAGGAAAACAAATCTACAGGGTGAGCAAAATGCTCGTGAGGCCAAGAAACACACATCAAGCACATTGTCCAAATAACAATCTCATTTAACGAATAAAACAGTAATATGCAAGAATTAATAATTCGAGCCATAATATGTAAACATAAACAATTCAAGGATATAGGAGCTCTCAGGAGTTATTTTCCACTTGCGCGATCCAGAAACCTCCACGAATTGACACTCCCGTCAATCGGCGTAGGTTTTGTCTGTAGAACTTCTACTTATCATGTCCCCTTTCACCTTACATACCCCTGTATCGGGCCTGCCTGTCATTTGTTTGAGGCGATACTGCTCAAGTATGCCCAAGCAGGACCTCTAATAGGTCAAGCTTTGTTTTCTCATGGTTCATCAAGAAACCCGACCAAAAACCCATGCCGACTCGAGTCCAAGCGTTAGCCAGTGAGATTGGACGTCCCCATCGTAACATTTGTATGTCGAGGAGATTCACTCCAACGACGTATGCAGCCATAGCATACAAATTCATGTTCATTCAACGCATTTGATAATTGTCTAGCAATTTCAAACATGAGTTATTTATTCGAATGAGAACGAGTGCGATTAGAAGTACACACTCGCTCCATTTTCAAAATCTCAAGTCATGGAAACAAGTAAGCATGTATCAAGTTCACAGGAGTTCAAGTAAACATGCACTTGACACTCACCTAATCACAAGGAGAGTAAGTAGTGCGATTCAAGCACTTAGGCGTCCAATGTGAGGTCCTCTCGAAGGTCCTCTTGAATGCCCTGAGCAAACAACGGCATTTATTACATACTATCATTCAAAATCCCCAATTATTAAGAAAGATTGCACACTTGTACAATCTAAGGAAATCCTACGAAAATGAGTCTTAACTTGCTCAAATTCAAGGTCTAAGAGTGGTATTTAAATGCACAAGGAAAAAACTAATTTCCTTCTTGAAAACAAGTCCAAAATGGTCAAGTAGTGTCGAAGGATAGGGAAGAGTCTCGAAAACTCAATTCCCTTCAAGTTTGAAAATTTTCGGATTTGAGGTGTATTCTTGGAAAAAATCATAACTCACTTTCCGAAGGTCCAAAATTGGAAAACTTGGTACCGTTGGAAACTTCTTCCAAAGTACTAAAAAATTCCTAGAAGATACTTTTCCATGATTCCAAACATAAGATATTCAAAAATTAGCCTCAAAGTTGCCTGTTTTAAGCTTGCAAAACAGTTTTTGGGGTTGGTTTTTCGCCAGATTTGGAAATTCGGAAAAAATCACAGAATTCGATCTAGCCTCTGAAATTTGGTACTCAATTAGAGTTTGAAATTAAGGTTAACACACCACAAATGGAACAAGATTTGGAGTTTTGAGCAACCAATATATAGCAGCTCAAAGTTGGTGCAAAAACGAAGCTCACTGGACAAATTTCCAGATTTAAAGCTGGAACTTTGTGACTCTAGTTGGGCATTAAAATGGACTTGGAATGGTACCAAAATTGGTAGTATTATACTACCATATGAGGGGCTATCCCTTTATCAAATTTCATGGAAAAATTCATTCGGGAAAGCTAGTTAACAAAGCCTCTAAACTTTCTAAAATTTCCAAGGCAATCTGCCTTGCCCTCTTGTTTTTTCCCTTTTCAAAACATTGGCCAATGAAATTCCTCAAACATCATTAATTTATGAAGACAAGGTCTAAGAGACATCCAAGATGCATTTGGTAGGTGGATAACACCAAAAATTTCGAAATATTAAGTCCCAAATCAAAGTGGTCACAAGTCAGTCCAAAATGAGGGTTTTTCAAAACTCTGAGTCAGTTTCGTATTTGGCCACAACTCACTCAATTCAACTCAGAATTGAGCATGGTCAGTGGCTTTGAAAACTATATTCATAAGGCTACAATTTATTAGAAGAAATGGTTTTCAAAATAGGTCCACAACTAGCTCATATTTGAGCATCAAGTCGCTGCTCAAAACAGGGCATTCAGTGCAGAAGAGAAACAGAACAGTCCAATTTACAAGGTTGGTACGGATCACTCGGGTGGAATCCGAACATGAATTTTATACCGTTGGAAATCTGGGAATGTCTAGTTTCCAGTGCCACAAACAGAACTTGATTTCGACGTCGGAGCAAAAAGATATAGCCGAAACAAAAATACTGCCAGGGCAGTGACGGGAAATTTTCCAGTTTTGCTGTCTTACGAAAATTCAACATTTGGCCAACCAAATCATGGAATTTTTGATGAAATTTTCTACACATCTCATACAACATATAAACATCATAAATAAGCCATTAGATCCACAAAACTTTTGCCCTAAAGGCCACGGACAACACAAGGGCAGAATCGGAAAAATTCCATCTTCACTACCTTAAACTTTCCTTCAACAATACAACCTATTTCCACTAGTTTAACCTCTAATCCAACATTATCAACATTAAAACTCATCAATTCAGTCCAACAAGCCAAAGTGGGAATTCATAGAGCCCACACAACAATTTTCCAACAATTTAAAGCTACCCATGTGAAACCATGAACTTATAAGTGTAAGACTACTTCCATAAACCAAAATTTTCAAGGTTGATCGTTGCTTACCTTAGTTGATGATTCTAGCAGAAATTTTCGGCCTCCTTAAGCTCAGCAAAACCGTGGAAAGTGAGCTCTTTTCCTAACTTAATGTGATCTCCAAGTGATTAGCTAAGTGTGGTTAAATTTTGAGGTGAAATGGTGAAGATTTGGTGAAGAAATGAAGAGAGAATTTGATGAACTTTGGGTGGTTTTTCTTTCTTCCTTGGCTGGCTGTTCTTGAAGCTTAGAGAGAGAGAATTTGTGTTGTAATGAAGCTTCCTTAAGAAGCTAAAATGAGTGGTAAGATTGCCTCAAAAGTCAACTCTCTCCCCGCGCGCATTCGCGCGTGTTTCGTGCTCGATTCCGCTCGAGTTTGATTCACTTGTGCACTAAACCTCTAATGCACTTATATTCATAGTAATATTATTCACTCTTAATAGTCTAGAAATAATTTCTAAAATCCTCCAATTAGTCGCGCGCGCGAAAACGCGAACTTTCAACTTGTGCGCGATAATGCGAAATCTCTAAGAAATTCTTGTAACGATAGTATAACTAACTATCACGTGAATATTTAAAATTAAAAATAACCATTTTAGGACTAATGTATCAGTCCTTACTCTCCCAGCTCATTGTACTCTCAAATCGCTTATTGTCTCCAAACGCGTAATCACTATTCTCACTTAACGAGCCGTCGAAAATTTAAATTTTGAAACGAGTCACTTTAAAAATATAAGTAGGTCATAGTTTCATGTAATTAGGTCGAAAAAGATTGGAATATAATATTCGGAGCAAACGGCTAATTAAATATTTAAATAAACAAGTAATAGGAGTTTAAAATAAGTAAATTTGCAGGTCCTCACATGAGTCTAGTATTACTTTCTCAAATCCCCAAAATTTTGCCTCATCGCGTCTTTCGGAAAACTATCGACGCACAAGCGGTATACACTTAACTAGAACTCATTCACCTTTAATTTCTCAATTAACTTTTCTTAGTCTACTATTGATCATTCTTAATTTTTCCCAAGATAATTACACTCTCGAATAGAATATCACCTCGAAACACATGTACTTATTATTTCTCACTTAAACAAATCTCCGAAAATTAAATTTGCTAACGGGACGTTTTAAAAACATAAGGAAGACATTGTTCCATATGAATGGACTTAAAACTGTTGAAATAAATTATTTGGAGAAAACAGGTGAATAAACATTTAAATAAATCAATAATATTCGATAAAAATAAGAAAATTTTTGAGTCTTCACATTAAATGCGTGATTAGGAGTGATAATAATAAGTTAGTGAATTAGAAGTTAAAACCCTAATATACGCGATTTAGAGAAAATCGGCTTGAACCGACGGATACCGTTCACTACCGATTGAACACACCACTTGACCACCACTTTCTTACCATAAACATCATTGATATTAGTGCAAAATATCATCCCTTAAATAGCTCTTATTGGCCGAAATATTTGACTAGAAAAAGAAAGGAAAAGACAAAAATTTAAGATGGAATCTTAAGGTGCCAAGTGGAGGGCATCTACCTAACTTTGACCCAAACCAAGACCAACCTTCTTAAACCTTCTAGGACCTTATTTTTCTTTCCTTTCTTCTCATGGTGGCCGAAATTCAAGAGGGAGAAAAGGGAGAAAGCACTACTTCATACCATCTTGATTTCTAGTTGATTTGAGTGAAAAACAAGAATCTAAACCGATTAATCTTCTAGTTGAGAGCTTAGGAAGCTTGGTGTGCCAAAGTTTTGAAAGGAAAGGTGAAGGATTGCTCTTGTAAGCATCTTAAAGAGGTATTATAGCTATCTTCCTTTATTGCTTTTCTACTTTTGCCTAATTTTGTAGAACAACCCATACATGGGGCTTATGATAGTTGTTTCCATAGTTTTGAGGCTTATGGTGGTTTATTTGAGTTAGGGTTTTGGAATTTTTCAATCATAAATTTTGTTGTTTGGATAGTATATGGTGTCTATAATCTTGTGTTGGAGGTTGAAGTAGTGATTCAAGCTAGAAAAGTGAAGTTTGCACCATGAATTCATAAAATTCCAGATTAGAGTTCTTATGTTGCCCTGTTCTGACCAGTTCTATTCGGCCATGATGGAGGCTGAATTGGGCTTAGCTCAAAACATGAAAGTTGTAGTAAATGATGTTATTAATCTTTCTGTAAAAGTTCCACTCAATCGGAGTACGGTAGGATGTGAAATGACCGAAATACCCTGACTGTCACAGGCTTCAATTCGTAAACCGTTTTGTGAATTCACCAGTTTGGCTTCATTTTTTCACCCTGATTCGTATCCAATTAGCTTTTGGCCAAAACACAAAACTTGTAGCCCTATGTTTTAGCTTTCCAACGCCTCTAAAAACACCCCAAATGGAATTGTGTAGCTTGAGTTATTTCCGATTAAAGTTAGTACGGACAACCAGACTGATCACGAACTGTTGAATCTGTGATTTGCAAATTTGACCTAGATAAGTTGTGAATTAGGTTAAGTTTCCCTCATGAAAGTTATGCCCCTCTGTCTTAGCTTCGAAACGGTATAATATTCACCCTGTTTTGATAAACGTAGCTCCAGTTATGACTAAAATGCTAGGGGATGTCAAATCTGCCGTTTAGTTTTGTCTTGAAAACTGATTTCCAATGGTACTTTTGCACTTGTGTTGTACTTGGATGATTTTGGAGCCTAATGGAAGGGCTGTTTTGGTAACATTACTTGTGTGTTATTGTGGGGCTGAATTAAAGAAAATAAGGAAGCCATAAATGGCTAGAAATTTGGTAAACACAAAGGGCATGCTGCCCAAATTTGCACTCAAGGATTAAGTAGAATTACGCTTGTCTTGAGTAAGGTTTTGAGGACGAATCTAACTCGATTTGTCTAGATTATTCGAGTTTCCTTTTGTGGGGATATATAAGTTAAAATTCGGCCGAAACTTGTACCCTTGGAATTTACAACTAATAGAAATACGTTTTCTTCATTTCTTCGACCCAAATGGTATTTTCACATATAAATGCTTCAAAATTTCACCGTTTGAAAAGTGAGCAAGGGTTTTATGAATATTCCCTAAATAAGTTTCAATTGCTTGATTCTCGTTAAACGAAACGTTTGAGTTTCGAACCTTAGTTACTTTTCAATGCTCTTAAACAATATTTTCTCGCAGATTTGAACTCCAAAAGTGGAGTAATACCCAAAAACGACTCGTAAAGGCACTGCATCTGTTGGTGAGTGCTTCCAAATACCTAATTGTACTTGATACTTGTATTTAATGCTTGAATGAGATTCTTACATGTTACATGAGTGGATTGATAGGGCAAGCGTGTACTTTAACGCACTTGCCCTAATATGACTTGTTCTTGATCTTGATTTCAATTTAAATGATATACGTGCATATGAATTGTGATTTATCTGGAATTCCAGAAACCTTGTGGCTAGTTAATCGAGTCGAGCCGGCAAGGGCTTGGTCGATTAGATAATGAACCCTGGGTAGTTAGTGTTATCGAGTGGAGTGTTATCTCCCCGACGAATCGGTATACTCGAGTATTACCACCAGTGTTTTATTGTGGAGTTCGGGCCCAGTAAGGGGGTTTGGTCGGTGGACGGAGATTGGAGTTAAGTGGTGTTCTATTGGACTAGTTACCTCACTTGAAAGTTGATGGAGTGTCGACTACCAATTGATCAAGCCATGGTGGAGCCGATATATGAGCAACTGTATCCTTACTTGTGAAATACGAATGGTTATTGTTTGGCTATATGAAAAATTATTACTCATTTCTTGACTTGTTTTGCTTACTATTTCACTATTGTGCTGCTCCTACGTTATTTGATGATTAATTTGATATTTGGAACCTCACTGGGCTTTTAACTCATTCCACGCCATTTGTTTTCCTTACAGGGGGTACGAGTGAGGCAAGAGTTGCAACGGCTAGTGTAGTCTAGTAGTTTTGAATTTTGAAGTTGTACTCGCGTTAACACCCGATTGGGGTTGTGTGAACTTGATTTGTAGCACTTTAAAGTATTATGGTATGTAGAGGCCTTGTATTTGGGTGAACATCAATGTATATATATATTAAGTTTAATCTTGTTATGGTATGTATTTTCCATGGATGATGGTTTTCTCGAGTGCTAGTGAGTGAGTTCTACGAGAGTTGGGCAGACGACTCGCTAAACCTTAGAGTACGCCCTAGGGGGAGGTGGGGTCGTCACACCGTCAAAACAATGGAATAGGTTTCCTAAATTAAAGGCTGTTTTTATCCTAATTTGTCATATTTTTTGATGTTTCTTGTTAAATTGAGTTTATAGCTGTGCTGAGGAATTAGAGAGATTCATCTTGCTATATTTTTAATAAATTCTGGTGATGGTTTAGTTGATTTTTTTAAAAAAAAAAATGACTGGCCGTAAATCTGGATTTTCACCAATTTTTGTATGTTTTTGTGAAAAAAAACCCGGAAATGGAGTTTATGCAAAAATTCGAGTGGGGAGGCGAATTTTGATAAAATTTGGTGATCGAAAAAATGGCTAGTGACTAGCAGCTGACAACACCACTATGGCCGGGGGTGAGGAAGAAGAAAGGCAGGAGGAAGAATAGGGAAAAAAAAAGAGAATGAAAAAAGAAGAAAAATAAGGGGTGGGTTAATTATTTATTTTTGTGTGGGCTTGGGGTTCAAGTTTAGTTGTATAAACAAGATATATTTGTTATTTTAACCTATTTGGGCCTTTAATTATTCCAGTTCATTTTATGTGAAATAATCTGCATTTTTTCTCCTGGGTCAAAGTAGTGTGGCCCAAACATTTAAACTGACCCAAATTTCATTTTTCTTTGAAATTTTTTAAATCAAAAATTGAATATTTTTAATGTGGCCCCTAAACTTTTGGGAAATTTCATTATAGCCCAAAAACTTTAAATTTAATTTCATTGAGGTCCTTATTTTAATTGCATTTTGGCCTATAAACTTTGTCTTTATTTAATTTTGACTCCTTTTTCAAAAATTATGTTTTTACCTAAAAACTTTCTATTTTTGCAATTTAGCCCTTGACAACTAATTATGCTTTTCTTAAATGCATTTAATTTACAAATTTAGGTGTTTTAAGCTTATTTGCATCTTTCGCATGATAATTAATTTAGTACATTTTTTATGTTCTCTTTTAATTATTTTCAATTAAATTGATGCGTTGATCCATTTGTTCATTCGTCAGCATAAATAGGTCAATTTTCCATCATTATAGTCTGCTACGTCAAAAAAAAGGTATCCATATTACCCTTTTAATTTTAACTATGTGTTCCCATGTGGTTATATGTTTTTATGCATTTTTTAAATGTATTTACTTTAAATTTATTTTTTATGTTTCTTTAATTTAAGATTTATAATTATTTAGAGGGTATTCAAAAATCTAAGATGTAATAGAAAGGTTATACTTTTCTTTTTGTAAAATTTTTAATTAGATAGACAATTTAATAGATAGAATAGATAAGTTTATTTTCTTATATTATTCCATTTTAGGTTATAGTTAGGTCTCTAATTGTAATAGATAGGTTAAATATGCTTATTGTCTTGTGTGCCTCGTTTAGATTGTATTTAGGTTCCCTAATGTAATAGATAGGCTTGTGGTGTGTTTACACATTTTACTTTACTTTCCTAATGGTCTGGCATCTAGATATTATGCTTATGTGCTATGTGTCTATATGCTCATATGTATTTATTTGTTTTAAATTATGTTTTATATGTTTTATTATTATAAATAATAAATTCCTAAAGGAATTTTTCTTGGATTTTGTAATTAATGCGATTGATACCAATTGGATCTTGAAGGAACATTTTGTCCGTTCTGATGCCCTTTTAAGGATTAGTTTTGCCATCCATGTAGAAAATATCTGAAGTGTTATAAGTTTAAAGATTAAAACAGGAAAAATTTGACTAAATCTCATAATTAACTTTGGATAGATTGAAAGGATGCCTTAAGTTTGATCCGATCAAATCTTTACCTTCCCTTGTTTCAACAGTGACTCTCAAACCTTTTGTTTTTTTTTTATTTTCGAAGATCTGGAGTCATGCTATGTGAGAACTCGAGAAAAAAAAAAACCGGTTTTAGGGTTTTATCGATTTGCGTACTTATATTTTCTTTATTATAATTGTTTTACACGCATTTTATAGGTAAATATAGTTTTTAAGGCATTTTCTAGTATACGTGAGTCCACGAGAAAATTGGACCGAATAGCGGTTGTGGGACCCGCTAGCGCATTAAGTGAGAGAAATTCGGCCAATTCGACTCAATTGTACAGTAAGGCATTAAATTACTGAGTGTTAAGAGATAAACTGGAGGTTGGTTAGAAATTTTAGTCATTTGGAAGCGTAAAGGATAAGGAAAAGATCAAAAAAGGCGCGATTTCATTGGACCAAGTTGCACCTAACTTTCTTACAACTTTACTAAAGTTGAAAATTGACGCAAATCATCTTCATTTCTGTCAAGCTTCTTGGCCGAACCATCTTGAGGGAAAAAGAGAAGAGAAAACTTCAATTTTCTTCCAAATTCTTGCCCAAATCTTGCAAATCAACCGATAGAAATCCGATTTACTCCGTAGGAATTGCTTACTAAGGAAGATCAAAGGTGTTTGTGGAGTGAATTTGCAAAGGGAAGGCCTAAGTTGCTACCTTTCTTGGTGATTGAGGTATATGGCTTGAATCTTCAATTTTGTCCATAATAATTGCAAATTAGTGGCTTATATCGGATATGGAGCTTAGTTTATGGATGAATTTGTGAATGAAAGTGAAGTTTGGTGAATTTCTCATTTTCTTGGGAATTTTTCTGATTTCATATGATTATCATATATGACTTGAATTGATGGCTTAGTATGGTGTAATTGGGTGCTAGTATGCGTTAATTGCGGTGAATTGCGGAAAATTTCAGCTTTTGTGCGGAAAATTTCAGCTTCCTATGGAAATTTCAGCTTTAGGGTTTATGCAATTGGGGCTTTCTTATGCTTGCCTATTTAGCTTATAATTGGCTATGATTGAAGGGTATTGTGACCCTAATGGAGTGTATTTACTAGTCTATGGTTGGTATATTGAAATGTGTGGCTGGATTGGATGAATTTGTGTGGTTTTTTTTGTAGGATGGAAATGCTGAAATTTAAGGGGAAATGCTGTCCGATTTCCGAGAAATTAGGGTTTTGTGAATCTAGGTCAAGAATGAGTAAATGTGAAATGTTTTGGGGTTTTCTTGAACTTTTTAACCCTACATTTGATATATTGTCCATTTTGAGCCATAATTGAGGCTATATTTGAATTTTGCTTTAATGATCCGTTTAAGAGATACTCGAACCGTAATTGAACTTCAATTGCATTTTCTTGATTGTTATAGGACGTTTGGGTGATCCAAAGCATCCGTTGGACGGAAATCCGTGAATTTGCTCATCCGAAGTGGGAGTGTACTATTGCATGATTTTGAATGCCTAAGTGACTACTTGTCTTGAAAACCTGTAAATGTGACCGACGGTGGAACTGTGTGAATGAGGCGAGATGTGTACTTTACCGCTCTCGTCCTCTTACTGTATAACTGCTTACTATTGTAATCTGCAACTGTGGGTATTGACTTGAATCAATGGGCATGGAGTCTCACCACTCGTACTGTAAATCACTGACCTCACAGCCCCTAGTGGGAGTTTAACTGCGAGTCGACCAGTATAGGGCTGGTAGGACCGAGGTAACTGAACCCTTCGGGTTCACTGTTTGTCGAGTGGAGTGGTAATACTCCTGGGCGACCTTCCCGGTAATACTCGAGTATTTACTCAAACCACTGATTACTATTGACGGTGTTTCTGGCCCGCAGTAAGGGGAATGTACGAGTGGAAGCGAACTGGGAGTTTGAATAAGTGGGGTCCTCACGGTCCATAGGGTAACTTTCTTTATATCGTTGACGGATGGGTTCCACAAGGTGCGATCAGAACTGCAATGGGGAATTGGCTCCTGAGAGCCACCCGTATCCTTTCATTTAAACTAGTTGTGGTATTTGCATTCTGTGATTTATGGTTTGTTTAACTGAGCTTGATTACCTATGAATTTGGGGCTGCATGACTGTTAAGTACCTCATTGGGCGAAAGCTCACCCCCGTTACCTTTGTTTTCCTTACAGGCATACCTTTGGGAATGTTATGAGTTTGAGAAGCCAGTTGAGCTAGTAAAATAGTTTTGTTTCTTTGATAGCTCCTTGAGCACTGGAAAACCTGAATGTACTTTACTTGAATGCTTTTGGACTGTATATTGGGGTAACATGTATATGTACCTGGTGGTTTTGTGTAAATGATATTATATGTGGAAACGAATGTTTTAGCCCTGATGGGGAATCTTTTGCATCTAGTTTCGTGTATGTGAGTGATCCGCAGTCCTGGCGAGAGCTGGGCAGGCAGTCTGCTGACACCCTAGGGTTCGCCCTAGGGAGAGGTGGGGCTGTCACAATCTAAATCATTTTTTTCATTTTTTTACTCATAACATTTTTGAGTGAATTTGATATACCTAATTTTAATACCAAGTGCGAACTCCCATTTTTTTAAAAACCCTTTTAAACTATCTTTTTGTGCCAAAACCATTGCATTTTTCAAATTTCTATTTTAGGCCTTTTTCATTTATTTTTAAAATTAGGTGGCATTTGATAAGAGGGTTTCGGAATGAAGAATTGGAATAAATCTCATAATTGTTGTTTGGATTACTACTATTAGAATTGAAATTTTGGAATCATATCTAAAAATTTGGAGTTTCCCAATTCTCTAGTAACCTGGAAGGTTTTGGATAAAACCCAAGTTTGATTCCTTCTTAGAAATGGGGCCCATCCCACCACCCGTTAAAAAATTAATATATATTATAATTATAATGTCGCGCCCCATTTTTAAAAATAAGAAAATAAGGAGTTTTAAGAAAATGGATTTTTGGTTGACTTTGATTTGAAAAAATGTGTGTTTGATTTGTTAGAAAATAAATAAGAAAATGAAAAGGGTCTAAATAGGACTTTGAAAATGCGACGCGTTTGACCCAAAATAAAGTTTAAAAACAGGGTTTTTTGAATAAAAATCGGAGTCGCCCACTTTGGTATTGAGTTTTGAGGTGTACCAAGTCACCTAAAATGAACTTTTTAAATAAATTTATCGAAAAACCTTTTTAAACGACTTCCTAAGTCTACGAAAATCAGAGAAAAAGATTCGGGAGTCACATTTGAAGAGAGGAAAGGCAAGGATAAAAATCCAAGGCACCCTCTCAACCTAACCAAGGATAGTTGCGTGATTTAGTCAAGATTTCTTAATTTAACCTAAAAAATCTATCACATTTGAAAGTCATTATATGAATGCCAAACCCTAGACCCTAAGGGGGATATCGAGGGGTCAAGATATTTTTTCGAAACTATTTGACGCAAATCACCAGTAATTGCGACGCCCAAAAAGTAAACTTTCGAAGACAGTCACGAATTGTGCAAAAATATGAGAGTCAAAGAGAAGTTGAAAAGAAAGAATAATAATAAAAATAATCAATAATTATACAAATATACATGTCCTAAAGGAATGCATCATGTTGGGTACGGGGGACTAATATTCGTGGACTCAATTTTCCCTTTAATAGAGGGAATACGAGCGTGGCTAAGGCCTAAAAAGCCAAACTCGTCCATATCCCATATTTAAGGGGTGTTTCCTATCTAATCAAGCAAATGATCTAACCTAATTTCTATTTCCCTAAATGAAATGCAAGTCTAATGTCATGTTTTTCATACAAAAGGGGCAAGGAATATACTTATAAGGGAAAATATGGGATAAGGGATATACATATAAGGGAATATGGGATAAGGGATGTACATATATAAGGAAAAGTATCATACAAAAATGGTAAAAACCTTAAAAGTAAAAAAAACATCATGATATGAAGTGATTTTCATCACGCAATTATGATATAACGCTCAAAGGGCTCTAAGGGTCTAGCATTGGACTAGCCCATATTTCTACTTTCTCACTAGCGTTGGACTAATGAGAAATCGGAAAAAAGAGGACACAACTAGCGTTGGACTAGTGTGGTGACGTCATACATTCATTTATAACCAAATAAAATCATGTAAAACATAATAAAGCAAATAAACACATAAATCACATAAACACATAACACATAAAGCATGATATCATGATGTAAGGTCCTAAAAAAGCGGTAACACATAGCACGTAGGCATGCAAATCACACAAAGTAAAAACAAAGCAAATAAAAGCCTAACTATTATATTAGGGGGACCCTACTACAATCTAAGGGGAAAAATGAAATAAATAAAATAACCTAACTATTACAATTTTGGCTGTTTAAATGCCTTGCAAATAACCAAAAATTAAAATAAAATAAATATACTAAATTAAATAACTAAAACGAATAAATGAAACAAAAACATTCAAAAGACATGCAATTAAACACATAAAGTCACATAGGGGCATCATAGGATCAAAAAAAGTACTAAAATAAGGGATAGAGTGTACCTCCCTTGAGTTGGGGTCCTAATAACACGAATTTACTAATTTACCCTCCAAAATAATAAAAAGGGTCAACGGCAACACTTTAATTAAAATAATCACATGAAATGGGAGATAACACAAAAATTAAATCAATCAAGGTATTCAAATAAAGATAAACAAACCATATTTGACAAATTAACACAAATAAGGATCCAATTGAAAGAATTAAAGGAATTTTAGGGGTCTAATCATTATCATTACAAAATAATTCAGCGGGGCTAAATTAAAATAAAATAAAGTTAAGGACTTAAGATGAAGACTACCCAAAATTCACAAAATAAATTAAAACATTCTCATCAATCCCCAAAACACAAAAAAATACCCAAATTTTAATTATTTTTACTAAAAACCTAATCAACTAACAATATTTAACTCCGATTACCCTAAATTCCACAATTAATCTACTCAATGAACCACTAAAGCATGAAAAAGAGGAAGTGAAGTCACAAAAGGGCAAATTTGGTTCATTTAGAAAAGTTTTTGGGCCATAGTCAATTTATTTAAAAATACAAGGGGGCAAAGTGTAATTTGTTTTGAAATTTCATGCAAGCTGCGGACAAGCTTTCTTCTTCAACATGTTTCTGCAATCTTTACTTCCGCAACCTTCTTCGCTTATTCTACCAAGTGAATTAAATGCAAAACTCAAGCAAAACTCCTAGTTCATCAATCTAAAATCAACAAAGCTTCAACCCATGCAATTAATATCATCTGAACATGATCATCTGTCCCTAGAAAATCCAACCACAGCAGCTAGACATGCAGACCATGAAGACAGACAAAATACTGGAAAAAGAACCCACAACCCATCAACTCCATAACCCTCATCAAATACAGATGCAAACAAAGGAAATGTAAGATAAAAACTAGCAAGTTCCGAACCCCTTCACAGGTTTCCTTCTGCCAATTTTTCTGCTGCAACTTTGCAGCTCCCACTCACACAAATTTTATTATACAAACATCCGAATAAAAGCTGTCAACCAAGCTCAAATAAACCCCAAACTTCTACCCCCAAACTCAAGCCAACCCACAGATTTCTTGACTAAAACAGAAACATAACTCAAACTTCCTCGAATACCAACCCAGACATGCAACCGAAAGTGTTGTATGGAACACTACAAAGGACAGAATGCTCTTGGGTTAAAAACAGATTTTAGAAACCAAATGATAACAGAAGCTAGACCCTCAGACATGGCTATGCCTGGAATATAAGTAAACGGCGAAGAAAAGAAACAACTTTAGCCATTCCAAAAGTCCAGTTTACCAACATTGCCGTAACAAGCTGGAAGTTTTTGAACTTGTTGCAGCAGATTTATCATGCATTAAATTTCAGCCATACGCAATCCAAAAACCAACAACAGAATCATCAAACATTCTGCACTCTTTTTAACATAAAAATCTTAGGCCTAAACACACAAGAAAAAATCAGAAAGAAAAGAACATGCCGAAACTGGAAAATTCCCGCAACTTTCCTGAGCAACATCTTGTCTCATGATAAACCCAGCCAGCATCTCCGAACAAAGCAACAAAGCTTCTGAACAAAATCAACCAAGCTCCACAAAAAACAAGAAAACAGCTACTCGAGCAAATGAACAAACAGGAGAAAGGAAAATGGAGATAGCATATCAAAAAGGCAGTAGGCAAAGCAAAGGTTACAATAATGAAACCAGTTGCATTGAAACCCAAAATCATGATTTTCATCCTTTTCAGTTTCATGCATGAAAACTAACGACTTTGATTAGCAAATCTGTTAATGGAATCTCAGCCAAACCACAAGTAACAGCAAGAGTAACAAAACAGACCCCAGTTCAACGACCCAAAGAAAAGGAAGGCTGCTGCAAACAAGCTGAAACATTCAAACTCATTGGGCAGCACTTCTTCCAAACACACTCCAAAGACCCTAACAGACCCAAGATGCAAGCCTTTAACTCACCAGATTGGAGAAAGCTACAACCTTCAGTCAAACAACAACACAAAATACGTGAAAACACCAACCACTAACAACCCAAATAAAAACACATGGAATGTCCCTCGTTGCTGCCAACATATTTGAGCAAGGCCGAGGGCCTCAAACCTTTGCCCGGTAGAACATCAAATCTATTTCTTAAGGAATCCAGGTCTACCCAACTACGATAAAGCATTCCACGGAATAAGGAAGCATAAAGCCATATTCACCAAGAAATCCATCCACATCAATCATAACCATGAATACAAAACCAGAAAATTGTAAATCCTCTCGCCCTAACCACATCAGACATCAGAAGGCTTAACTTGAAAGGATTTGCCAAGAACTCAAAGATAAGTATAGATTACCTTCTGTTCTAGGATGTTTAGGATGACGTGCGACGATTTGTGCCTAAACTTTTCCTCTAGCCGAAACCTCCTTAGAAGCTCCCTCTTTGGTTCAGTTTTCTTGCTTTTCTCCAACTTTCTGCCCGAGAACCTGTTTCTGATTCTTTCCCTCGTAGTCTCCTTCTCCTTCCTGTTTTCTTTCCTTCTCACTTTTCTTTCTTCCTCAGCTCTCCCTCGCTTCTCCCACTGCCGAGCCTCTATCTTCTGTTTTTTCTCAACCGAAGGCTTCTCTCGGTTCCTTCTATCTCTTACCCTAAGCCGCCACCCGGATTCTCTCCCCTTTTTCGCCTCTTCCTTGCTATCCTTTTATAGCAGCTTTAGGCCTCTCAAAACCCTTACTTAATGGTCCGGATAGAACCTTCAGCTCACCCCTTTCTTTTCAAGCCATCGGATGGCTTTTAATCTTGATGTTGTTGGATCAAAGCTAGGTAATCATGTACTGGTTTAATCCAATGGAGCGAAAAAAATGGAGAGAATTTTGAGGGAAAAAAAAATGGAAGGGAAACGATTCCTGGAATGCTGGTATTGCACCAGCAGAGGAAACATAAGACGTGCGCGTGCTTTGACACGCGCGTGACTCCTTTTTTTTTTTTTAATTCAATAGCAAATAGGGAATGATCTTCTTAATTAAGAACAGAAATGAAACAAGGTAAATAAAACGCTGAAATTTTATTTTACTTTTCATCATTTTATTATATATTTTCAAACTAATTCTCAATTAATTCATGTGAAACAAACAACTACTTTTTTTTATAACAATTGGATCTAAAAGAAGTAGAACATATTTTGTGGACAATTTTCTTTTCGATAATATTTTAATGCTAAAAAATGTCTTAAAACAAAAATTAAGCGATTAATGAGCCAAAATGAATAAATAATTATTTAACCAATAAATAAAGCTAAATTAAAATTTATGGATATCTAAAATGCTAAAATATTTCTAAAGCAAAAATCACGATATTAATAAATAAAGATAGATAATAATTATGAATAAACATGAAGATAATAAATAAAGATAAAAATAAAACAAAATGAATTAAAATTGGTGTCTACATATAATATTTAATTATAATTATATATTTATTATAATATTAGTATAATTATATAATATATTTATAATTATTATAATATATTAATATAATAAATATAAATATAATTATAATTATTATATACATATATATTATATATTATATAAATATATATTTTTTATATTATTTAATTAAATATAATTATATTATATGATATATAATATAAATTTATTAATATTATATAATAATATATTTATAATATTTATAAATGTATATTATCTGAGCATGTAATTATAATATATATGTGCCATATAATAATAATATATTATATAATTATATTTATATTTATATTATAATATTTGTATAATTATATTATAATATTTAATTTAATTAGTTACAATTATAATAATGATATTATTAGTTATATGTAGTATATAATGTGTATTAGTATATGTAATATAATTGATATTATCAATTATACTAATAATTATACATGTTTTACTAATAGAAATTATTAATTAGATATACTAAATTTACTAATGCATTTAATTAGTGAAAATTTCTTATATTCCCGTTTTGAAAGAGCCAACGAATCAAACATCAACTATAATAATGATGTACATTCTTGGTACTGAACCAAGCAGATGTATTGGAATGACTGACTCCATTTCAAACCCAGGATGAATGATCCCAAATCCGAATCCAATTCCAAGATGGGAACCAAACGCCACCTTAGAAAACACATTTTTTCATTAATGATTTTTTTATTTCAAAAAATGACGTACGACAGGTTGGCAACTCCATTAGGGATCACTAGTGAATCCGAGCACTTGGTTTAGTCATTTTTTCTTTTTCCAACCTTTTTAACGTATCACATTTAGATGTATTAGGCTGCAATTTTTGGGGATTTTTTTGCATTTTCACATTTATGTTCATTTTCTCGCTTTCTATGTATGTGATGAATGGTTTATTGATTTACTTGTATTACTTATTTTTTGTCACACTTTGCATTTGGGGTGGGGGTGATATTACTCTAGGAGCCTTCATGTATGTTTAATAGTATTAATCTCTCTTTTTGAAGGAGTACTTCATATGTGAATACGTTATTCTTTTCAACTCTTTAATAATTTTTTTCCTTTTTAGCGGTTGTTGTACCACTCTTCTTTATTAGACATATGACTGTGGCGTGACGTGCATGTAGCAGTGTCTGAGGGATCATTCGAACCACCAACTTGAAACCTTGGGATTGATGACCCTTTGGCCTTAGTTTGAAGGGCTTGGGGACCTAAAGGCCTTATGGAATCTAGATGTATTAGTGAATTTCAACCTCATGCATCCATGTAAAATTGCCTTGGAAGAGTCTTTTTTGCCTTATTAGGGACACTAGACACGAGTGGAGGGGTTTTATCCCTTTTCCTTTACATTTGTATGATTTGTTTCTCTAATATGTTATATGTTATTTATCAAAGGAACTAACTATATTTTCTTCTTTTTTCTTGTATTTCGTAAGCTTCAGGAGTCTTGGCACAATGCTCATTTAGGGAAGACTACCTTTCTAGATAGATTATATTATATTTAAATTTCAATTTATTGCATTAAAATTATGTGTATATATTGCATGTCATTTTTAGGCTTACCCTGACATCCAAATGGGACTCGTTTAGGTCATGTTTTCAATTACAACATTTCGCATATTTATTTGCTTTAATAAACTTTCATAATGCATTAACCATAGACGAAATGCCATTTTGGGGATCCTACATTAGGAATAAATGAATATATAATCTAATGAGACTTGCACATTTATCTTTTTTTGTATTAGCTAAAGCAGTAGTGCACAACATAAAGATAGGATCCAATCCTGCCGTTGATGATGGCACCGAAGATTGTGGAGTAACTTTTGCACACTATAGAATATGAGCTTCTAATAATCACCTTTTGATCATTTTATTAAACCTGGTCAAATCCTTTGCATAAGGATGCTAAATCCAAAATGTTTACAATTAATTCTTTGTTCTTAAGATAATAAATATATTGAGGTCAAATCTTGATTTTAGAAACCTCATAGACTAGTGCATTGCAATGAAAATTGTGAGATTTGCAGCTACAAATGAGTGGGCGATCCAGTCGATTCTTGGGTAAATCATTAATCCCATCCAATCCATTTGAACTAGTTTATTCTCTCTTAGGGTTTCAATCCATGCTCTAATAAAGAAATAGTCAAAACATTGGAATCCTTTCAAGAATAAGCCCTTTCATATTAAATTGACTGTTAACATCTTTTCATGTGCCATCTAAAGCAATCAATCCATTCGGATTTTGTCCTCATTCCATTGGGTCAAATATCTCATGTCTTTACAATTGACCAATTTTTTAGGTTGTTTTTCAATCAAATATCAATAAATTGATTTGATCCATTAGGAATATTGCCTACCCTAGAGGATTGCAGTTTTCATATTAGGCCAACTCTTGGCATAAAAAGAACTCACCCATAGGACATGCATACTGATTTTGTGATTTTGCTTACTAACTTTGTGTATTTTCCTTTTTCTTTTCCCCTCCTCTATATAAATGTTTCTCCTACATTTGACAATAATTTTGGTCTGATAAAGTTTTTGAAAATTAGAAATGTTACTTGATTCTTGAGTAGATCCTATAATACAAAACATGGAGAATTCATTTGGAAACACGAGTTTAGAGCTGCTATAGTGGTTTCATGGCTTATTTATCAAAAAAATTTCTGTTCCCAACACATTTTGTACAGAGAGAGAGAGAGAGTGAGTGGGTGGGAGTTCTTTAGAGATTTTTCTTTTTCTTTTCTTTTCTCATTTGTACTCTTGTTGAGCAAACTTTACATTTGCTCTAATAAAGTTTTTCATTTAGACTATTCTTGTTTTGCTGTTTTATAAATATTTATGTGCATTCCATTTTCTTTCGCTCATACAAAGACTTTATGATAGACTTAAGAAACAAGACTAAGTTGAGATTCTTAGTTTTGTCATTTCTTGCATGAAATTCACGAGTACGCATTTAGCTTTCTAAAATCTTTAGATGCACTAGATTTGTGGTCTACACAATTCAATGAGAGCGCCTGAAAATCAAAATCCTGAATGGGCTACTCGACCTTGTAGTTTGTCTTAAAAGACTAGGTATCATAGCTTGTCTCCTTCATTTTTGCTATTCACATTTTGTCTAATGCGAAATATGGATTGCTTATGCGCCATGCTTCAAGTTTCAAGTAGTTCGAGTTCTTATTAATAACTTAGTAGCTCATTTTCCAGATTTCTAGTTAATTTGGTAGGAATAAACTTGGTCCAAGATCTCATGTTGAATTGGATCCAAATTAGTTGTCAAGTCTATTGGTCAATTGAGTCATTTTGTTAGTCATTTCCTAGTGTAATAATCGGCCAGCAATAAGCTTCTTAATTGGGCCGTGAGTTAGTTGATTAGAATTAAGTAAGTTAAGTTGAGTCCATTAGTGTAGGTATAGTAGGGTTATAAATATTTGTATAGTTTCATTCAAAGGGAAGAAATATTGATGTTTTTTCTAGAGAGTTTTCTCTTGACTTGTTGCCGAACCCTTGAATACTTTAGATAGGTTATTGAGTATTCATCTATGGCTTATTAATCAAAGAATACGTTTGATTGTTGCACCTTTCGACCAACCTTAATTCATCTTAAGCGGTCCCTGGTCGAATTAGGTTCATCCCTTATACCAAGATTTGTTGTCCACATGAACAACGGGTTGAGGTTCTTTTGTGTTCATAATCTGATCAAGATAGATCCTTCCGCTACTTGATCGATTCGATTTCTTCTTGAGCGGTCCTTGGAGAATCGGGGTCATATAAGTTGGTATCAGAGTTTCGCCACTTGATCCAAGTTAATATCCTTTTCTTTTCTTGTTTTCCTATTTGTTCCTTTACCAAACCTTACCCAATTCATAAAAAAAATCTGTTCATCGTTCTGGGATTTGAACCTCTTATGATTTCCTTGTGTCGTTTGTGTGTGTTTAGTGCTTGTTGTTACTCTTGAGTCGTTAGAAAAAAAATACTGTTCACCAGGTATTGTTCATCGTACTGTTCACTTGCTGTCACTGTTCACATTACTATTCATTCGAAAAAAAAATTCCATACCTTGTGTTTGTCTCTTGTTGTTCTTGAGTCTTGTAGTTGGTTTGATGTTTTCTTGAAATACCAATCTTAGAAGTTCTTGTAACCCTAAGGTTTGTTCTTGAAGATCATGAAAAAATTCTTGAATTTTGTGGGTTGCCTTTAAATTCTTGAACGAAATTTCTATGTAATCAGCCTTATTTGGTTTCCAAAACAAAGTTGTTGTTGAGTTTTGAAACAAAAAGATCCAATCCATTGTTGAAAAGGAGACAAGAACAGCCCGGCTTTCCTAGTATCTTAATTTGAGCTGTGTTTGTTCCAATAGTTTCCTAACTAGGATTTCTCCCCAAATACACTTTGGATTGGTACAAAAGAGTCTCTAATTATTGTTTCACGCGGGGAAAGGGGATTGTTTCCATTAAATTTCGTTGCCAATTTCCAAATCTGGTTGGGATTCCAAAGGAAAAAATTTGCGAAAGCTTCACTACCTTTCCTAGTTGGAATTGGAAATTTCCTGCAAAACAGCCTTCCTTTTTGTGTCATTGTCCTAAATTTTGTGGGAATTTGGTTAAAGGTAGTTTCTAATCCTTGTTTCCTTAGGAAAAAGGGAAGGAAACAGCCGCTTAATTCTAGATTTCAATAGATTTCCAAATTCCAGCTGATACGAATTCCGTTGATGATGAAATTCGCAAACAACCCCAGATCGATGGTGATTGTTACAGGTTTGGAATTGGCGGAATTTCCCACACTGAACCCCTCTAATCCCTGTGATTGGAACCTTGATACTTTCTTGACTTCAATCCTACGAATTAGCGAACCCTAAGAATTATTAGAAGGTGCCACAATCAAGGATGATATTCTTGATTGATAAGCTGAACGAGTACTAGATGCTTCTAGATGTTCAAGGATAGCTTGGAGAGCCAAAGGAGAGAAACTCTCAAGAATGATTGTTTTAAAAATGTGTAATCTATTATTGAAAGAGGAAAAACAATGTTTTATCGTTTCTTTACAAAACTCCTAGTGAAACAAGGTCAAACAACTTAACTTGTTCAGACCATTTTATCCTTGCTAAGGTCGATTCCAGCCTTAATGCTAGTCCATTTTATTAACGACTAATTGACCCAAATTAAAGACTAACTAATGACTCAACTAATAACTCCATAAGCTGGAAAATTCGCTGATATGAATCCCTAGGGTTCGTTGATACAAATCCCGTTGATGATGAAATTCGTGAACAATAGCCCCGGATTAGTGATGATTGTAATAGGCTTGGAATTGGCAAAATTTCCTACTCCGGACCCCTCTAATCCCCGTGATTGAAACCTTGATACTATTTCAACCCTCAACTTACAAATTAGTGAATCTTAGAAATTGTTAGAAGGCACCACAATCAAGGATGGTATTCTTGATTGATAAGCCGAACGAACACTAGACAATTCCAGATGTTCAAGGATAGCTCGTAGAGCCAAAGGAGAGAAACTCTCAAGAACGATTGTTCTAAAAATGCATAATCTATTATTGAAAGAGGAAAAATGATATTTTATCGTTTCTTTACAAAACTCCTAATGAAACTAGGCCATACAGCTTAACTAGTTCGAACCATTTTACCCTTGCTAAGGTCGACTCCAAGCTTAAGTTGGTCCATTTTATTAACTACTAATTTACCCAAATTAAAGACTAACTAATGACTAAACTAATAACTCCATAAGCTGGAAAATTCGGTCCACAAAAATCTTTCTTCCAAATGAATTTGAGCAGCCCTTTTAGTGGAGAACATCATTCCCCTCCTCGTGAAAGCGATTTGTGCTCAAATTAAAGTACTGCTTACAATAGAGTACATTGGAGAAAGTCTTGATGAACGCGAGCCAAGAAACATGCCTTCTACGCAACTTGATCATGAACCAATATGCACGTTCCATCTCATGTATCCTTTGCCAGGAGCTCAAACCATTTATGTACCTTGGATAGCATTGATCACCACTTGTTGAGGCTTCGATTTGAAACAATCTTTTTTAGGTTCTTTTTTCAATATCTAATAATATATTTAATGTTTCTAATATTATTTCTTTAGAGGAATATTGAACAATAAGATGTCTTACCTTATTTATTTTAGCTTTGGTTGCTAGATCTTTACTAATAAATTTTTGATATTCTTGGCAATATGTTATTCTTTTTGAGTTATTCATTATTTATCTAAGTGTTCAGTTCTATAGTGGGCTGTAAATGCTTTGTTTAGTTGTGTGAGGACTCACAAAATTCTTCTTATTTTCTTAAAATACCCTTTTATTTTGATTAAATTACTTTATAGTATCTTTACTACTCATTTACTCCCTCAATAGTTACAATAAATCATAGAATCAAGGGTTGTACCTTTAGTTTTATAGTTAGCGTAAATTAGGGTTTTCGCGTAGCTGTGTGTACTAAATTTGGTGGATAAGAATGAGTATTAGGTAAGGAAAAATGTATGATTAGAAGTGATAATAATAAGCCAGTGAACCATAAGTAAAAACACAAGTACGTTCGAGTTAAGGAAAAACGGCTCGAACCGACGTGCACCGTTTGCTATCGATTGAGTGCACCATTTGAACACTACTTTATTCCCTTAATCTCCTCGTTATTAATTGAGCAAAATCAGCCCCAAAATATCCTCAAGCTAGCGGAAATTTTGGACCAAGAAAAAGAGAGAAAAGAAAAAAAAATTGACCACAAATCAAAGTGTGACACTTGTTGACTTTGACCAAGCAAATTTCCTATCTTCTTATCTTTCTTCTTGGCTGATTTTTCTTCATTTCTTGCTGGTCTTGGCCGAGAGTGAGAGGAGAGAAAAACAAGTGAGGAAAGCTAGCAACTTCAACCTTGAATCCATCTTGTTTGAGTGAAATCTCAAAACCTAAACCGATTAAACTTACCTTGTGGTGTTTGGCAAGCTTTGTGTGGTAAAAGTTTGGGAAGAAAGAGGTTTGGTTTTCACTTACAAGCAGCTCTTGTAAGGCATTCCTTTCCTTTTCTTGTACTTAATCTTGTTAAAATTGGGAGATAAGCTTGTGTTCTTGGTTTTCTATGGTTAATTATTTAGTTTTGAATGATATGGTGGAATGTTTAGCTGAAAATTTCAGTTGTGATTATTGTTGTTTAGCTAGTATATGATGATGATGAGCTTGGATAGGGACTTGGGGTAATGATTAAAGGCTTGAGTGTTAGTTTTAAGCATTGAAACATCAAATATCCTTGAATGCATTTCAATATTAGTATATGAGTTGTTTTGACCAAGATTTGGTATCAACTAAGATAAAAAGTGTTAGTTTTCTCTCGAAAACTTTGAGTTACCTTTGCTCACTTCAATTTGGGATTGGTTATTCTTAGGGTTTGTCGGTGATCAAGGGCATAATTTGGAAGGAAACTTTTGACGTTATTTTGCTTAAATTGGTGAGTGTTCTTTGTAGTTTATGCTTCAAATGACTATGTGGATTCTTGTGAATGTTTGATTAAATGTTAAATGTTTTCAATAATTGCTAAAATGAATTTTTGCTAGGCGAGTGTGTACTTTATCGCACTCGACCTAAATGAACGTGAATTTTCAATGATTAAATGATTAAATGCTACTTGTATATGAATGTAAGCCTTTTGGCTGAACTGAGCCCTTACCCTTCGTTGCCAGTCGACTCGAGCTAAAAGTGGACTCGGTCGGGCGATTGGTGACCTTGGGATAATGTTTGGTATACTCGAGTATGACCACGATGATTGGTGGAGACTGGCCAGTGAATTGACTAGTGGCGGGAAATGAAATGATTGAATGAATGTCAAAAACATTGGAGGAATTTTCACTTGCAAATGTTTTCTAATGTTGGAGGAATAAGGAAAATGGTTGGTGAACGAATGAACGAATGGCTCCACGTGAGCATATATCCTTTTAATGAGTGGGTTATTATTGCTTTTATATGTTAAATATTTTTTGGATTATTTGCTATTAAATAATTAATGTCCTGGATTTAATTGCTTGATTATGTGTATGGAACCTCACTGGGCTTTTAGCTCATTCCTTTAGATTTGTTTTCCTTACAGGGGATACGAGCGAGATGTGAGACTTGTACAGGTTAGCGTAATCTAGTTTTCTTGGATTTTGCAATTGTACTAGCGATAGTGCTCGACTAGGGTTGGTTGCACCTGGATTGTAAACACCTTGATATATTTGGGCGTGTATAAGCCTTGTAGCTGGATTTGAGTATCAATGTATATGTTAAACTTGGAATTGTTGTTTTATTTCTTTTCTATGGTTGTAAGTTCTTTGCTCGAGTTAAACGTGAATGAGTCCTGGCGAGACCTAGGCAGACGACTCGCTAAACCTTAGGGTACGCCCTAGGGGGAAGTGGGGTCGTCACAGGTGGTATCAGAGCTACTTCGCGTGGTCTCTGCGCAGAGTGAGTTTGGGCCAAGTGGTGTTATGTGAATGAGTAAAGGTTTAAGTACTCTTCTAGAGCGTAAGTTGTCAATCATGAATGTGATAGGTATAAACCCTTTATTTTGATACTTTGGGAAAATTAGATATGTGTGTCGGGTAGGAATCTCAAATGTGATGATTTACTCTTGAGACCGGCCGGCTCGAGTTGTGAATTATCTTATTTCGGATTCTTGTACCCGAGTACTCAAGAGTTGAGGGTAATGCTAAGGACATGAGATCTCCACTGCGGGGAACAAAAACGGGCTAATGTTTTGCGAGAGCAAGTGCACGGGGTCAACGGACGTCTAGTTCGGGTAGTAAGAGAAGTGAGAGATCGGATGAAGAATATTTTAACCGAGTGTGGGATAATATCGGCCAGAGAGAAGTGGAATCAGCTGGATTAGTGATGACCTAAGCTAGAAACATAAGACTTTGAGGTTGTAGGAAGTAAGTTAGGGTGGTTGGGACGGCATGTCGTGTTTTTCTTCTTGTTTTGCCACTGTATGTATTTTGCTCGTGACATGTCAATGCTTACATGCATAGTACTTGCTGCACTTGCTTTTGTTCAACTTGATATGTATCTTTGTGAACTTGGTGTGTTATAGATATGCTAAGCATGTTTCCTTATCCTTGGTTTTATGGTTTAAAATTGTCTTTATCTTGCCACTTTGACCAATCTATTTTGTTTACGTACTATATCACCTTTTGAAAAAAAAAAGATAGAAAAGGGTATGGAGGGGAGACATAGACACGGACATGGAGCTAGTCGTGGCCGTGGGGCTATGTGAGGACCCGAATTTTTTCTTATTTTTATTTTATTTTACTGGTTTATTTGATTATTTATTCACCCGTTTACCCCAAATAATTTATTTCATCCGTTTCAAGTCCATTTGCATGCAAAAATGTCCCTTTTATAATTTTAAAATGTTTCGTTAGCAAATTTAATTTTTCTACGGCTCGTTTAACGAGAAATAATGAGTACACATTTTTTGAGGCTATGTTCGATCCGAGAATGCAATAGCCTTGGAGAATTAAGAATGATCATTAGTAGACTAAGAAGTTAATTGAGAGATTAGATGTGAGTTAGTTAAAATTAAGCTTTTACCGCACGCACGTCAATAGTTTCCCGAAAGTCGCGCCAGTACAACTAGCTGCAGATTTGAGAATTTAATACTAGAGTAGTAAGTGTGAATAATTACCATATTAAAGGAAGTACCTTGGGGGATTAGTGCAAGAGTGTATCAAACCTGAGAGAAATTGGTGGTAAGAAACACTAGCGCGACACTATTAAGGGTTGACTTTGTGCATCAACTTTAAGTTAGCATCTCCAACACAATTCTTCATTCTTGCTCTCCAGGAATTGGACCACAAAACCCTCCATCACTCCCTCATTTTTGGTCAACCAAGAAAGAAAGAAAAGGGAAGAGGACAAAAAACTTCAACTTTTGCTCCAATTTTGCTCCAATAGAACTTGCAACTCCTTGCTAGCTTAACTTGGAACTTGAGGACATCTTGAAGAGAGGAGAGGGCCGGCTGGTTGGGGGCTGTTTTAAGGAGTATCTCACACCAAAAATCTAGGATTCTTCTTGGGTTTGGAAGGTATAAACATCTCCCACCAAAATTCTTGCTTTCTTGTTTCATTTCTTGGTTTTGAAGCTTGTAGCTTCCTTATTGTTATTGTTGCTTGGATTTGATTGGTTGAAGTGGGCTCCATGAACTCCCACCTTGGTTATATGAGGGCTGCCATGATTTTTATGTGTGTGTTAGTGTGTTTGTGATGAGTTTTAATGGAAGAAACTAGAAGAGGAAAAAGAAAGAGAGGAACAGTGAGAGAAGAGAGAGCTAGCCGAATTTCTGGTTATGATGTTCTATTTTGATTTCGAATTTTTTATGCTTGTTTGGGCTATGAAATTGGTGGATATATGTTGTATATTGTGTGTACAAAGTTCCTTTCAAAAATCGTTTCAAATGTTTGCTCAAAACTAGAGTTTTCTAAATTGAAAGAAATCTGGAAATGGCAATCTGGATGTCCGAACAGTAGCTCTTTGTTTGAACATAACTCTCTGCACACAAGTCAAATTGAGTGTCATTTGTGGAATTCAAAATTAGACATTCATAGCTTTCCAATGGTATAAAAACCACCTACTGGTTCATTTTGTGTGAACCATAGAGAGTCGGCAAAGTTGGCCATTCTGTTTTGACTGTGTATGCGAATGAAACTGGAAACTGCATCTTGTGGCTCAATTTTGTCCCACTTATGAAATGATTTTCAAAATGATGTCTTCTGATGAATTGTAGAATTTGGAATCTAGTTTCTAACACCATAAACCAATCACAATTTGGAGTTGTACAAAGCGAGATATGGTCTGATTTCGAAAGTGCAATAAAGCTGGAAAACTAGAAGTTTTTCCCTTCTTGCTGGCCGAATGGTCAAGTTTGTTGTGGGATGTTTTGTTTCGAAAATTTTGATGTCAATTGACCATCAATTGCTTATTAAATGTTTATAGGACCTTATTTTCAAAAATAGACCGAATTCGGGCTGATTTCATTGTGCAAAACGTTTGGAAAAGGAAGAAAAGCAAGAGGGCAGATTAGCTTTGAAACATTTTCTGAAATTTAGCCATTTTGTTAACTACCTTTCCACATGAGTTTTTGTGTGAAATTTGATAGAGAGGTAGTTCACATATGGAAGTTTAAGTGTACCAAATTTGGTGTAATTTCAATAACCTTTCGATATCCAAATGATGCTACAAAAATGGCTTTTCAAATCTGGAAATTCACTGTTCAAGTAGTGAAAATCAACCGACTTTAAGTTGTTATATCTTGTTGCTCAAAACTCTGAATTTAGTTCTGTTTGTTGTATTTGAAACCTTGTTTGGAATTTTTATTGTGTTACGAATTTCAGAGACTAATTCATTTTCTAGGAATTTTACCGAATTTCCAAAGATTACTGAAAACCAAGACTGGTTCTGTCTTGCTTTCTTGAATCAGCAACTTTGAACTGAAAAATGAATGCTTTCTATTTAGAATCTTGGAAAAGTGTCTTCTAGGAACTTTTAGTACTTTGGATCTAGTTTCCAATAGTATAATGTTTTCTATTTTTGGACGTACCAAACTCAAGATCTGATTTTACCAAATTTGTCGTGCAAGGCTGAAATTTTTGATTTCTTAGGAAATAAGTTTTTAATAACTTTTCATTTCCTTTTGATATTGATGGTTCGTTTTGAATCCAATTTCATGGAGGATACGAGTTATCCCTTGTGACTTTGAACTCTCACTTCTGAATCTTGAATTTCAAGAGAGTGAAGCTCTTTTGAGACATTGTTCTAAGTTTATGCAATACATTTCCTTTCCTGGTAGGTTAAATGATTGTGAGTATATGTGAGTGATAATTGCTCACTATTTCTTCAGGCGCTCAAGAGGATTGAACGAAACCTCGGAGCGGAACACTAAAGGACTTATTTACTCACTTATTTTGAATTGGTGAGTGTTCCTTGTAGGTGTTTGTGACTTGAATAGTTTTGCTACATGTTTATCGCATGTTTCTTATGTGTTTAAGTGTTAAGTGTTATCTATAATTGCTCCTATGTAATTTTCCACCCGTTTTAAGGTGAGTGTGTACTTTATCTCACTCGACCTACTAAAATAACAAATTTTTACCGTTTAACCGTAAATTTCTACCGTTTACCGATTTATTTGATTACTTGCGCATGTTATAAGCTCTTAGCTGAACTGGGCCCTACCCTTGGTTACTAACCTGCTCGAGCCAAGACTGGGTTCGGTCAGGTAGGTTGGAACCCTGAGCCACCGTTCGGTATACTCGAGTATTACCACTAGAGAGATAGGGTGATGGCCAGACAAACCGGGAAAATTATTGGAGTTATAAGGTGAAACTGATCGAAACAGTTCCACGTGAACACCGTATCCTTTTAATGTGTGTTTATTTCTGTAAAATAATAAATGTCTCGTTTTAATGTGCGAATGTGAAATCTTGAACCATATATGTGTTATGCTTAATTTACTTGATTTATTAGAACTGCTTATGTGTTTTGGAACCTCACTGGGTTGTTTAGCTCATTCTACGCTTTTGTTTTCCTTAACAGGGTTCAAGATCGAGAGTACTCGTGAATAGTACTAAGTTATTTTCTTTTGAAGACTTTAAGTTGTATTATAGCAGATGACTGTAGTGCATATTCTTTTGGGTTGTATTTAAGCTTGAAGGTTAACTAATTGTGTTTTGGAGTACTTTAAATGCATATTGAAAATATTTGAAGTGTTTCTAGTTTTTCAATTATGGATTGTAGTGAGTCCCGACGAGAGTTGGGTAGGCGTTCCGCGGATACCCTTGGGTTCGCCCTTGGAGAAGTGGGGGCATCATAGGCTTGGCAATCAGAAGAACCAAGGAATGAAAGAGAAACAGCAGCCAAGCAAGATTGTGGACCAAGGGTCGAAGCAAGGGACCAAGTAGCAACGGCAATACAACAAATGGCTAATATCTTAGCGCAATTGGTGGAGCAACAAGGCCGAGCTCTAGTGAATTAGTCTAGGAACCCTGAGATAGGAGAGGACAGGGTCTTAGAGCGTTTCCAAAAGTTTTCTCCTTCGAAATTCCTTGGAGGGTCTGAACCGAACGTAGTTGAAAACTAGTTGGAGGCAATGATAAATATTTTTGTAGCCTTGCATTATACAGAGGAAAGACAAGTGGCTTTTGCCGTCTTTCAATTTGAAGGATCGGCTAGAGCATGGTGGAATGTTATTAGGTCAAAGTGGGAAAGAGAACAGACTGCATGGACGTGAGTAAATTTTATAAGGGAATTTAATAAGAAATACCTCCCACCTTTGGTCCAAGAAAAGAGAGAGGATGAGTTTATTAGGTTGCGTCAGGGAACCCAGAGTGTGGCCAAATATGAAATGCAATTCACTAAACTGTCTAAATTTGCTTCCGAATTAGTGGTTACGGAGCGAAAGAGAGAGACGGTTTATACAAGGATTAAATTTGGAAATCCAAGAAGCTTTAGTGGCGGTTCAAGTTAATACTTTTACGGAAGCTCTTGAGAAAGCTCAAAGAATTGAAAATGCGAAGGCACAAGTAAAAGCTTTCCAAACACGAAAAAGGGGTACATCTAGTAGTATACATGAGGAAACTAGAGAAAAGGTAATGCCTTCCAAAGTGAAAAAAGTGAACCACTTACCTCACCCACCATGGACACCTGGAGCACTAGATGAAGGGTCTACAAAAAGAAGTCAAATGGGACGAGGAAATTTCTCAAGAAGTCCAAAAAGTGGCTTCTCGCTTGGCCTGTGGATATTGTGGAAAGACAAATCACATGAGGAGAGTTGTTGGAGGAAGGGGCGAAAGTGTTTGATTTGCGGAATTAGCAATCATCAAATTAGCAACTGCCCGAAGAAACAATGTGACAGCCCCACCGTCCCCTAGGGCGAACCAAAGGGGTTGGCGGACCGCCTGCCCAACTCTCGCCAGGACTACGAAGTCGAATCACACAAACCCTAGATTACGCGCGATCGAAACCAAAGAAAACAAACACTCGGAGACTACTACGCCGAATACACACAACTAAAATGTTCCGAATGATTAAAAGTAGTATCTCAAACGAATACACCTAATATACATGCTTAAACACTTAAGTACATACATAGAAAGTTGTACAAGTCAAAACGTGATACTTGATAAAAGTAACTAGGGTTTTGATTACAAAAGAGCGTAACAAAATAACATTTACACTAGCTTGACACTTTCTTCAAAATCATGGTTCAAAAGTGTTGTTCCCTGTAAGGAAAACAAAGATAACGGGAAGGGGTGAACTTACGCTCAATGAGGTACCAGAAGTACAAGTAGTCATGAATCATGGCATTTCACGTATCAATCATGTAGTTATACACACCAGATAGGGAAATAATAAACATTTCAAAGGGAAAGGATACAGGTGGCTCTCAGGAGCCAAAATGCCCAATTGCGATATTTGATCCAAACCCGTTGACTCTCCGTCAACATAGATAGAACCAACATGTCCGTAGACCCCACTTTACATCGAATTCCGTCCACCAAACATACCCCTTACCGGGCCTGAACACCTCAACCGAACAGAGGGTGGTAATACTCGAGTATACCGAAAATCCAGAGTCTCAATACCCAAAGATTTCTCAGAAACAGACTACTGTGGTTCGTTATCTAATCGACCAGGCCTTTACCGGCTCGACTCGAATAACTAGCCACCGGATTTGAGCTCAGAGGTAACAGAAAGGTCGTTGGATGCAATGTCCAAATGGCAGTAGATTAAGCATAGATAACAGATTCAAAATTTTCCACAGTAAATAGGCATACTGACAAGAGAACAAAGGTGATAAAGTACACCCTTGTCTCAACGGAATAAACAGATAGCATAGTCATTCAAATTACAGATTGCATGAACAGAAACCAAGTTAAGCAACAAAGGAGGGGAGTAGTACACTCACAACAGATGCAGTGCCTTTACACGTTGGTTTTGGGTATTACTCCGCTCTTGGAGTTCAAATCTGCGAGGAAATATTGTTTAAGAGCATTGAAAAGTAACTAAGGCTCGAAACTTAAACATTTCGTTTAACGAGAATCAAGTAATTGAGACTTATTTAGAGACTATTCGTAAAACCCTTGATCACTTTTCAAACGGTGAAATTTTGAAGCCATTATATGTGAAAAATGCCGTTTGGGTCGAAGAAATGAAAGAAACGTATTTCTATCAGTTGTAAATTCCAAGGGTACAAGTTTCGGCCGAAATTCAACTTATATATCTCCACAAAAGGAAACTCGAATAACCTAGACAAATCGAGTTGGACTCGTCCTCAAAACCGTACTCAAGACAAGTGTAATTCTACTTAACCCTTGAGTGCAAATTTGGGCAGCACGCCTTTTGTGTTTACCAAATTTCCAGCCATTTATGGCTTCATTCTTTTCCTTAATTCAGCCCCACAATACACACAAGTAAGGTTACCACAATAGCCCTTCCATTAGGCTCCAAAATCATCCAAGTACAACACAAGTGCAATAGTACAAGCAAATATCAATTTTGAAGACAAAAGCTAAATGGCAGATTTGGCATCTCGTAGTATTTTAGTCATAACCGGAGCTATGGTTATCGAATTGGGATGAACCTTATACCATTTCGAAGCTATGACAGGGGGGAACAACTTTCATGAAGGCCACCTAACCTAATTTATAGTTTATCTAAGTCGAATTTGCAAATCACAGATCCAACAGTTCGTGATCAGTCTGGTTGTCAGCACTGATTTTAACTGGCAATAACTCAGGCTACACAATTCCGTTTTGGGTGTTTTCAGAGGCGTTGGAAAGATAAAACATAGGGCTACAAGTTTTGTGTTTTGGCCAAAAGCTACTTGGATATGAATCAGGGTGAAAAACGCAGCCCAAACTGGTCAATTCACAAAACTGTTTACGAATTGCAGCTTGTGGCAGTAAGGGTATTTCGGTCATTTCACATCCTACCATGCTCTGATTGAGCTGAAATTTTACCAGTAGCTAGCTAACCCAAATACCTACAACTTTCATGTTTTGAGCAAGGGCTGATTCGGTCTTCCTCAAGGACGAACATACAGTGCAAAAACAGGGCAGATTACTACCACATGTAACCCTAAGCTGGAATCTTGTGTACAAAGCTGAAATTTTCCGCAAGTAACCACAATTAACACACACTAGCTCCAATTCTATACCATATTAAGCCATCAATTCAAGCCAACTATGATCATCATATGAAAACAGAAAAATTCCCAAGAAAATAAGAAATTCACCTAACTTCACTTCAATCCATGAAATCATCTACAAAACAAGCTATTTAACTACTACAAGCCACTAATTCACTATTTATTATGAACAAAAGTTAAGTTCCAAGCAAAATACCTTAATCCTCAAGAAAGGTAGTAACTTAGAGCTTTCCCTTGCCAAACAACTCCACAATCACCTTCAATCCTCCTTAGTAAGCTATTTCTACGGAGGAATTCGAAGTTTTATCGGTTGGTTTTCAAGTTTTGGGCAAAAATTGAAAGAAAAGTTGAAGCTCTCTTTCCCTTTTTCTCTCTCAATATTTCGGCCAAAGGAAGAAAGAAATGAAGAT
The DNA here is from genome assembly GCA_023065735.1 of Coffea humblotiana. Taxonomy (NCBI): domain Eukaryota; kingdom Viridiplantae; phylum Streptophyta; class Magnoliopsida; order Gentianales; family Rubiaceae; genus Coffea; species Coffea humblotiana. The sequence continues at coordinate 63,184 of JACYVW010000046.1, read as the reverse complement.
GATTTTGGTCAAACTTAAGCTTTTGGTAAAGTTAAAGGAAAGTTAGGCAAGTTTAGTCCAATAAGAACGCGACACGTGCCACTTTTGGATTTCTTTCTTATCCTTTAGCTTACTAATGACCAAATATCTAACCAACCTCTAATTATCACTTAGCACCTAGTAATTTAATGCCTTACTGCACAACTTAACCTAATTGGCCGAATTTCTCTCACTTAACGCACTAGCGGGTCCCACATCCGCTATTCGCTCCAAATCTCTCGTGAACTCACTTATACTAGAAAAATGGTTTAAAACTATATTTACTTATAAAATATATGTAAAATGAATATAATAAAGAAAATAAAAAAAATGTGTGCACGAAAATCGATAAAACCCTAAAACCCTAAAATCGAATTTTTTTTTTTCGAGTTCTCACAAACAGCCACGAGGGAATAGCGTTCAACAAGTGGATAGAACCAAACCGAAACAAGCTACTGAAAGAGGGAGCCGACCAAGAGTACCAGCACGGGTAAATGCCTTGGACAAGCAACAGACTCCGGAGTCATCTAAGGAGATGAAAGGTAAAAATTTTGAGGACAAAATTTTCTTAAGGGGGAGAGAGCGTGAGGACTCACCAAATTCTTCTTATTTTCTTAAAATACCCTTTTATTTTGATTAAATTACTTTATAATATTTTTACTACTCATTTACTCCCTCAATAGTTACAATAAATCATAGAATCAAGGGTTGTACCTTTAGTTTTATAGTTAGCGTAAATTAGGGTTTTCACGTAGTTGTGTGTACTAAATTTGGTGGCTAAGAATGAGTATTAGGTAAGGAAAAGTATGTGGTTAGAAGTGATAATAATAAACTAGTGAACCATAAGTAAAAACACAAGTACGTGCGAGTTAAGGAAAAACGACTCGAACCGATGTGCATCGTTTGCTATCGATTGAGTGCACCACTTGAACACTACTTTATTACTTTAATCTCCTTGTTATTAATTCAGCAAAATCAGCCCCAAAATATCCTCAAGCCAGCCGAAATTTTGGACCAAGAAAAAGAGAGAAAAGAAAAAAAATTGACCACAAATCAAAGTATGACACTTGTTGACTTTGACCAAGCAAATTTCCTATCTTCTTATCTTTCTTCTTGGCTGTTTTTTCTTCATTTCTTACTGGTCTTGGCCGAGAGTGAGAGGAGAGAAAAACAAGTGAGGAAAGCTAGCAACTTCAACCTTGAATCCATCTTGTTTGAGTGAAATCTCAAAACCTAAACCGATTAAACTTACCTTGTGGTGTTTGGCAAGCTTTGTGTGGTAAAAGTTTTGGAAGAAAGAGGTTTGGTTTTCACTTACAAGTAGCTCTTGTAAGGTATAATGGTTTCCTTTCCTTTTCTTGTACTTAATCTTGTTTGATGTTTAGTTAGGGTTTGAAAATTTCAGTTGTGATTATTGTTGTTTAGCTAGTATATGATGATGATGAGCTTGAATAGGGGCTTGGGGTAATGATTAAAGACTCGAGTGTTAGTTTTAAGCATTGAAACATCAAATTTCCAGCATTAATGATGAATCTACCCTGTTTTTGACCTGCATATTTGTCCATGTTAGAGGCCGAATCAGATCTAGATCAAAACATAAAGGTTGTAGAGAATGGAGTTAACTATCTGCCTGTTAAATGTCAGCTCAATCGGAGCACTGTATCATGTAAAATGACTAAAATACCCCTGACTGCCAAAAGCCCTATTTCACAGGCAGCTTTCTATTTTCTTTGAAATTGCACATTTTGACCCTGAAAATGCATGAACTGGGTGTCGATGTTTTCAAAGGAAATGTAGGTCTATGTCTTAGCTTCAAAACACCATAATATTTACCCCAATCTCATAAGTGTAGCTTCAAATGTGACCAAAACGCCGGAAGATGTCAAACCTTCTACTTAGCCATTCGTCTTCAAAACTGGTTTCCAACTTTGATTTTTATAGTTGCATTGCTAGAATTGCCTTGTATTTGGATGAAATTGAGCCTAGTTGAAGGGCTATTGTGTTAAGATTGCTTATGTGTGAATTTGGGCTGAATCGAGGAAAAACAATGAAGCCATAAATGGCTGGAAAATAGCAAAATACAAAGGGCATGCTGTCCAAATTTCTATTACTTGCTTTTATGAATATTAGTGAGATGTCAGGTTTGAATTTAGGGTTAGTTGGATCTTAAGTTACATATGTATCCTTGAATTCATTTCAATATTAGTATATGAGTTGTTTTGACCAAGATTTGGTATCAACTAAGATGAAAAGTGTTAGTTTTCTCTCGAAAACTTTGAATTACCTTTGCTCACTTCAATTTGGGATTGGTTATTCTTAGGGTTTGTCGGTGATCAAGGGAATAATCTGGAAGGAAACTTCTGACGTTATTTTGCTTAAATTGGTGAGTGTTCTTTGTAGGTTATGCTTCAAATGACTATGTGGATTCTTGTGAATGTTTGATTAAATGTTAAATGTTTTCAATGATTCCTAAAATGAATTTTTGCTAGACGAGTGTGTACTTTATCACACTCGACCTAAATGAACGTGAAATTTTCAATGATTAAATGATTAAATGCTACTTGTGCATGAATGTAAGCCTTTTGGCTGAACTGGACCCTTGCCCTTTGTTGCCAGTCGACTCGAGCCACAAGCGGACTCGGTCGGGCGATTGGTGACCCTGGGATAATGTTTGGTATACTCGAATATGACCATGAAGATTGGTGGAGACTGGCTAGTGAATTGGCTAGTGGCGGGAAATGAAATGAATGAATGAATGTCAAAACATTGGAGGAGTTTTCACTTGCAAATGTTTTCTAATGTTAGAGGAATAAGGAAAATGGTTGGCGAACGAATGAACGAATGGCTCCACGTGAGTATGTATCCTTTTAATGGGTAGGTTATTATTGCTTTTATATGTTAAATATTTTTTGGATTATTTGCTATTAAATGATTAATGTCCTGGATTTAATTGCTCGATTATGTGTATGGAATCTCACTGGACTTTTAACTCATTCCTTTAGTTGTATTTTCCTTATAGGGAATACGAGCGAGGTGTGAGATTTGTATAAACTAGCGTAGTCTAGTTTTTCTGGATTTTGTAATTATACTCGCGCTAGTGCTCGACTAGGGTTGGTTGCACCTGGATTGTAAACACCTTGATATATTTGGGTGTGTATAAGTCTTGTAGCTGGATTTGAACATCAATGTATATGTTAAGTTTGGAATCGTTGTTTTATTTCTTTTCTATGGTTGTAAGTTCTTTTCTCGAGTTAAACGTGAGTGAGTTCTGGCGAGAGTTGGACAGGCGACTTGCTAAACCCTAGGGTACGCCCTAGGGAGAGGTGGGGTCGTCACAAGTTGTGCATATTTATTAGTTATTAAATATTTTTTATGTTCAGCTTCTCTTAAGATCTTGTATCTATCATGGCAGGTGATTGGATTACAATTATACAAAGTAACATGAAACCACCTTTCTTGATAATATGTAATTCTTCCATTTAATTGTTGTAACTGATATGCATATTCTTTAATAAGAAATAACATCGAATCACATATTTCACATTCTTCAATTTTAAGGAGAAGGATAATGACAATCAGAATCATCAAATTCTATTCCATTATCAAAATATCTAATAGGAACTGGGTTTGCGTCATATTCTTCATCAGAAATATAATCATTGTTATAATTTAAGGGATTATGTAGATCATTTTTGGGCTATGATACCATTTCTGTACCAAAATTTAATTCAAAATTTAAGTTTGGGTTGGCTAACAAGATATTTATATTTATCATTCTTGATGTAAAAGATATTTTTATTTGTAAAGTATATTCAGGATGTGTGATATTTATTGATAAAGTACTAAATAGGCTTGGCGTATCGTCCATAAAATTTTCAAGAGAATAGAGTGCATACCATATCTAGACTAACAATTTCTTATTAACAAAAGAAAATGATCCAATACGCTTCCATACCTTAAATCTGATTTTTGACCGACAAAACTCCGGCTATCTCCCCGAGAATTTCTTACTTGGGCGTTGCAGACTTCAACCACCGGGGTGACTTCCTTTAAGAGTTGCTTTAGAGTTTTGCAGCACAGTTTAGTTTTGTTTCCTACCTCTAAGCATACTCAAATGCAAAGTAAGAAAAGCTATAAAGAAAACTTCTACTTTTATTAATGAAGAGTGTAAGGATCGAAGACAACCTAAGAGGGGGGGTGAAGTAGGTTATTTAAAAAACTAATCAAGTTGTAAGACTCTTTTTCCTCAATTTGAAACTTACCCTCTTTTCTAGATGACCACACAATGTAGCAATTAATGAGAGATCAAGATTGCTTATGAGTAGAAGAGAAAGACAGTTTGTATTTGCAATATAGTAAGTAGTAGAGAAAGGATAGCAAACCAGAATCACTTCCAAGCTCCTCTTGAGCTTGGATACGCTTTATAGAACAAGTTTCTTCAAGTTGATCAATTACAGCCAATCTTTGTGTACAAAGGAAGGATCACTTCCTCCTTACCCCAAGCCACACTTGATCAAGTTAGGAAATTTTACTATCACTCGGATAACCCTCACAAAACTACACTATTGAAGTAATTTTCTCACATAAGAAAAGCTTCTATGAAATTTACACAACTAAGAGTACAAATTTTCCTTGAAGAGTATTTTCTCACTAAAATCACTCTTGATATGATGTAATCTCAATGTGCAAAGTTGTTTAGAAGTGGTTGACTTTGTTCTATTTATATGAGACCAAAAGGTTTTTCAATTAATGCTGCCAACGGATAGAAGGTAGCTAAAGAGTCAACTAGTCGTTGGTAGTGTCGGACGTCCGGTGGACCTATTTCTTGCTTCTGAACGCAGGCAGTGAACTCAAGAAAATTTCTTGAATTATTTCGGACGTCCGGTACCTTTAGTGTATGCATCGACGATAGGGAGTGAACTGAGAATTCTTTTTCAATTCTTTTCGGACATTCGGTGCCTCCAAAACTTTGCGTTCGAAGTGTCGCAATGTTTGTCGGACGTCTGGTGCTCTGATGATGTGCGTCCGATCGAAATCAGTGAGCTTAGAAGGAATAACTTAATATCTTCGGACGTCCGAGAGTGGAGTTCTTTATGCGTCCGAAGTTGCGCAATGATTGTCGGACGTCCGATCCAGTCTTTTTGGGCATCCGACAGCTGCTTCAGTATTCTTTGTGCTTAGTTTTCGAACCTGTTTTGCTCTATTTCTGAAAAGGTCTATTAAGAAAATATTAGTAACATCCATTTGTTTTTGTGCGTCCGACAGCCGTTTCAGTATTCTTTGTGCTTAGTGTTTGAACCTGTTTTGCTCCATTTCCTGAAAAGGTCTATTAAGAAAATATTAGTAACATCCATTTGTTTTGTAATCATCAAAAGCTATGGATTGAGATAAACAATTTTCCCCTTTTTGATGATGACAAAACAATGGATGGACGAAAAATAATTGAGGCAAAAACTCCCCCTCAGAATAATTTTCTCTCACGTATATATCACTGGATAGGCAAAAACTCCCCCTCAGAATAATTTCCTCTCACGTGTAGATCACTGGACACTCCCCCTCAGAATGACTTCCCTTCACGTATAGATTACACTTATCACCAGATTGCATATCCATTTCTCCCTCTATCGGCGCCCTATTTTTAAATGAAAAATAAAATTAACGTGTTTATGAAAAATGGATTATGAATTTTTGGTTTAATTTTGAGTGAAAATGATGAGTTTTTTATTTTTAGAAAATAAATAAAGAAAATGGGCCTAAAATGGGGTTTAAAATGCGACGATTTTTGGCCCAAATTATAGTTTAAAAAAGGTTTTTGAATAAAAAAATTGGAGTCACCACTTGGTATTGAGTTAAGGTGTACCAAGTCACCTAAAATGAATTTTTAAAGAAAAAAGTAGAAAAGCCCTTTTAAAACGACTCCAAATCTTCGAAAAATCAGAGAAGAGTGTTCGGGAGTCACATTTGAAAAAAGGGAAGGTAAGGATAAAAATTCAAGACACCCTTTCAACCTAGTTAAGGCTAGTTGCGTAATTTAATCAAAAAATTTTCTTATTTTAACCTAAAAATTTATCACATTTGGACGTACTATATGGATGCAAAATCTAAACCTAGTTATCGGGGTCAATATATATCTTCAAAATTTGATTGGTGCAAATCGCTTTAATTGCGACGCTCAAACGTGATTTTTTGAAGAGGCCACGAATATGCAAATCATGAGACTCGAAAGAAAGGAAAAAAAAGAAAATAATGATATACAAATATATATGACCTAAGGGAATGCATCATAACGGGTACGGGGGACTAATATTCGTGACTCAATTTTTCCTTTAATAGAGGGAATACGAGCGTGCTAAGGTTAGATAGCCAAACTCGTCCATATTCCATATTCAAGGGGTATTTCTCTTATCTAATCATGCAAATGTTTAACCTAACTCTAATTCTTAAATGGAATGCAAGTCTAATGTCGTGCTTTCATACAAAGGGGTAAGGAATATACATATAAGGGGAAATTTGGGATAAGGGATATAAATATATAAGGAAAGTGTCATGCAAATGGTAAAAACCCTAAAAAGTGGAAAAATATGCATGAGATGAAGTGATTTTATCACACAATTATGATCTAACGCGTAGAATGATTCCTAAGAACCTAGTATTGGACTAACCCATGTCTACAAGTCTTCACTAGCGTTGGACCAGTAGGAAAACAGAATAAAAGACTACAACTAACGTTGGACTAATATGGATTCGGGAAATGGATCACAACTAGTGTTGGACTAGTGTGGTGGCATCTCACATTAGTTATAACTAACTAATCATGTAAAATTTAATAAAAAACATATAAACACATAATATCACATAAACACATAACACATAATTATGATATCTAGATGCAAGACCCTAAGAAAGCGAGTAACACATAACACATAGGCATGCAAAACACACAAAACAAATAAAACCCTAACTAATACATTAGGGCGCCCTAACTACAATCTAAAGGGGAAGGAATAAAAATAAATAATAAACCCCTAACTATTACAACTCAGCATTTAAATGCCTTTCAAATAATAAAAATTAAAATAAATGTACAAATTAAAACAAATAAAGAGAATAAATAAATAAATAAAATGAAAACATTCAAAAGGCATGCAATTAAGCACATAAAGTCACATAAGGGCACATAGGATCAAATAAAGCCAAGATGAGGGATAGAGTGTACCTCCCTTGAGTTGGTGCGCTAATGAAATGAAATTACTTATTTACCCTCCAAAACAATAAAAAAGTCAAGGTATCATTTTAATTAACGAGTAATCACATGATATGGGAACAAGCATGAAATTAAATCAATCAAAGGTATTAAAAGGAAAGTAAACATTCCATGTTCAAGAAATTAAAACAAGTAGTGACTTGATTGCAAAAATTAAAGAATTTTGAGGGGTCTATTTATTATCATTACAAAAATTAAGGGTCTAAAAAGAAATAAATTAAAATTAGGGACTTGAGGTGAAACCCACCAATCAAATGATAAAATTCACAATAAATAAAAACCCATTTTTTACAATTAAACGACAAAGAATTCAAACATTCCACTAAAAATTCAAATAAAAAACTATAAGTCTAGAAAAAGTTATTAAACCTTCAAATTCATCCTAAAACTCATTAAAAATTCATCCTAAAATCACATCAAGACATATTAAAGAAAAATGGCATGTTAGAGGGATGAAATTAATTAAGTTGTTCAATTAGTTGGGCCATAGAAGAATTAAGTGCAAATCAAGGGGTTAAAAGGCAATTTTTCTTTTTATTTTTCCATGCAGGCTACGTAGAAGAAGCTTATACTTCTGCAAATTCCAGCCATGATTTTTCTGCAACTCCAAACCATTTAGTAACTCCAGGCAGCTCAAGAAAATTTGAGACAGAGCTCTAAACTCCCACACTCCTCAAATCCTATACACCTTTATCAAGTACAAGATTAACATGCAAACGAAAGAAAGCTAAGATGAGAAAACTGGCAAACTCGAACTCATTCATGGGTTCCTTTCTGCAATTTTTCAGCTTCCATATGCGCAGGAAGACAGCCGTGAACATGAACTCAATTGAAACATGCAAGCCTGTCAACTAATTCCATAAGACTCAAACCAACACAAACCATGCGATAATACAAGCTCAAGGATTCAAAAATCCCTCCTCCCCAACAGATTTGCAAAGATAGGAAAACATCTTTTGTTGCTTTTACTAAGTTCTTGAAGGTTGGGTTCAATTTTCTGGTGGGTTCTTGAATTCAATCCAAACATAACTAATGGCCAAGCCAACAAAACTTGGATCAAGACAACAAGATTATCCGGTGTTCTTTCCATTTTTCAACCACAAATCTTATGTTTATATATGAAAAATCCGAGAGAAAAAGTATGCGAAACCACAGCAAACTTGCAGCCCAACATTCATTAGATTTCTCATTAACACGCAGTGGAACATGCAACCAAGGGAAACTAGGAAGGATTAAAAAATGAAATTTTTATAACTTTTCATGCATGGGATCCGAAGAAGCTTTCTTCTGCAATTCCTAGTTCACCATTGCAACTATCAGATTACACTCTTAAACACACGACTACCACTTCAATCAAACCCAGCTTGAATCAAAACAAGATTTGCCGCATATCCCTCTCACTTTCAACATACAATCCTTATGTTTAAGCACCGGAAATTCATACAAAAGATCATGCAAGCATCAAATAACAAAATTCTGCAATTTTTTAGCTATGATTAGCTACACTTGTGGTGTTCATCAGATGTAATTTTTTCATCCAAGCACGGCCAGCTTCTCAACCAAACAGCAAAGGTATGATCTCAAACATCAAAACCACAGAAATTCGACATTCAAACATGCAAATCTTCGGCAAAAAATTTCTGCAACATTCCTACTGCTCTTTTCGGTTTATTCCACTCAGGCATACTTCGCAAAGTTAAACCACAACCAGTAAGCTAATCAGTCGAAATCCATCAAAATCTTCAACCCAGCATTGTTAACTCACAGACATGCAAATGCCTACCCAAAAGATCCAACTATGTAACTGGGTATGAAGAACACAACCAAGACAAAAAAGAAAAGGCTTGCGGTAAATGCGCACATAATATATCGATTAAGCTACAAGTAAAACCCACACTTCCGTCCCTCAAATCCAGACCCAACCTACGGATTTCTCTTCTCAAACAGAAGTAAAACTTAACCTTCTTCGAATAACAAACCCAGACATGAAAACAGAGTGTGTCGGATGAAATGCAAAAGAAAACAGACAGAGTTGGCTCTAGATTTTAGAAACAAAAAGGTAAGAAAAACAAGAGCCATCAGACCTGGCTATACCCAAAACACAAGACAAACAGCGAAAAAAAGAAACAACTTTGGCCTGTGAAATGCAAGTGAATGGAAGAAAAACAGCAGACTATCTCTGAAAATCATCCAAGCATCAAACTTTATTCTAGTAATTCAACATCCAAGCATGAGTAAGAGCCCAGAATCTCTGGTTACGCAGACAAGATTCCATATGAAATGGAAATAGATAAGAAAAAGAGCTGAAGACTACATGTTTACCACCTTTGGACTTGAAATTTCAGCCTGGGCTCGATGAAGAGATCAACTGCGGACTCTGATAAAGAAACCTGAAATTGGGTTTTCAACCTTGGAATTTCCTTTTCCACTTACTCGTTCTTAGATCGCTCGGTTCTTCCTTCTAATTTTCCTTTCCTTGCTATTTTCCTTTGGTTCTCTCCTAGCTCAGTTTTCTTTCTTCCAGCCACCACTCCAATTACTCTACTCTCTTCTGGTTCCTCACTCTATCCTAGACCCTCACTAGTTTCTTTCTCCAGTCTCCCATCACTCTTGCCCGAAACCCTAAGCTGCCTAGGTTTCCTTCCTTTTTCCCTCACCAAGCCTCCCTCTCACTCTCATTTCGGTTCCTCCTTCTTACTCTCCCGTTGTTCTTTTCTCTCGATTTTTCTCCAACCTCTAGCCGCCGCCTCTATATGCTCTCTACCTTTTAAACCTTCGGTTCTCCCCATTTTGTCTCTTTTATATCAGATGAAGGCCATCAAACTCTCATCTCAAGGGTTCACATAGAAACCCAGTTCTGCCGCCCTACCTTTCAAGCCATTAGATTGGTTTTGTTTCTATGAGATTTTAGAGGTTTGGATCAAAGCCAGGTGGGATGGTGTGAGAATGATCCAATGGTGACAAAAATGAAGGAAACGGTGAAACAAAAATGAGAAATGAACCTACATTTTGTACTGTACTATAGCATTTCCCATGGCTTCGTATCAGAAGCCATGGGAAAGAAATGGTGCACGCGCGCGTGGCTTCCCGCAATTTTTTTAACAACAATAATAAAGTGAATTTCTTAACAAAAATGGAAATAAAACAAGATCAACTAAAAGGTAATAAAATGCTAAAAAATTTTTGTGTTTGATTGATGATTTTTCCTTTTATTTTATGATATATTTTTAAACCTGATTTTCGTTACTTTCTCTTTTTCTTTTCATCAAAATCAATTTAGGTAAACAAAATCCCCAACTGAAGTTATGTGGCAACAAATTCTCAATTTATTAAATCTAAAAGGATTAAAACACATTTTTTGTGAAAAATTTTCTTTTTCGAAAATTTAATTCAAGAAATCTTAGAAATAAAAATGAAACCAATGAACCTAATTTATAAAATAGTTAAAAAAACCTCCATAAAATAAGACAAAACGATAATAACAAATCTTACAAATAAATCTAAAATCGAATTAAATAAGGAAAGAAACTAAAAGATAAAATGAGTGGAATTTTGGTGTCTACACCCACTTTTTGTCATCGTTAGATCAACCAGAAACCAGTATCCAACAACTAGAAACCCAACATCATCAATATTATCAGCAATTATTAACAACCAGAAACCCGAAACCCAACAGTGATATCAGCAATTATCACTGTCAGTAGTCAAGATCATCAACATTATGAATATCATCAATATTGGCAGCCAATATCAGAAATCAGAGACCAAACTGAATTAAGAGTTAACCAAATAAAAATAATCCACAAAAGCAAAATCATTCAGAATATAAAGATAACCAAATAGTTTTACAAACCAACAGAGGAAAGGAAATAGAATCCTTAATACAGAGCACATAAAATGTTTAAAATACAAAAGATGCAAAAGTCTATTATGAACTACCATCCTAATCATGGAGTGCAATTGCCTAGAAGTGCCTAAATGGTGATCTTGGACGATCCAAGCCTCCTCCTTGCTAGGTGAAACTGAGCAGGATTCACTTCTTTTTCTTCAGTTTCCTCATCATCATCCTCTTCAGTTTTCTCTTCAGTTGCTGGAGCCTTTCCCTTGTGGCTGAGAACTGGAAGCACGAAACTCTGGAGTGGTTTCAGTATGAGAAGTTTGCTCAATTGGCTCAGTTCTAGGTTCCTTTTGGTGTACATTCTCATTGTCTTGAGGAACAGGAGGCACAAGCAAATTCCTTTTGTCAATGAAGGTGGCTTGTTGGTCGGGTGACATGGTCATCATCAGACCATCTTCAAGGAGTAAGATGTGTTGTTTGAGATTCTCAAGCAAAGAAATGACCTCAGAGTTAGATGAAGAGGGTTTAGTGGCTGACCTTCTAGGATGGATAGTAAAAGATGAGACATACATGGACTGATCTCAAGAAGTCCTAGGGGAGACAGGTGTTTCATGAAGATTTTTTCTCCTAGACTCCAAAACAGTTTTCTTGTAGCACCATTTACCATCAAAAAATTTGAGATTTTTTCTTTCAAAATATGTTTTTGAAAAGACAGTGGATGTACTTTCTTTTGGTGATTTGCCAGTGAAGGAAATTTTAAAATGAGCAAAGATTGGGGTTAGAAATTTTTCATAGGAAAGTTTCCTACGGTTGTCAGTACTGATTTTGAGTAGAAATTTGCACATTACAAAACCAAAATCAATGCGGACTTTTTCAACAAAGCAGTAAAACAAGTAAAGTTCCATTTTGTTGGCATCTGTTCTCAGTCAGTAGAAACCAACAAATTTGAAATTATAGAGAAGATGATCAAATTTTGAGAATTGAGATCCTCCAATCTTGCCTCAGCAGGAGTATTAAAATGAGTTTGAAAATAATTCATCAGTTTTGCAACATGAAAATGATAATAGGCAGAAAGAATTCTTCATATGAGAAAAAATTTGTAATTTTTCTTTTAAAACCATTTTCAATTTTGGTTTTCAGAACAGTGTTGACAATGTCAGGATTTAACTCTATATCAACAGAATTGACACGTGAAACTAGATCAGTGTGTGATCTACCCTTCCTAAGGTTGGTAAAGAATTTATAAAGCATATCAGGGTAATAAGTGTTGGGAATAGTCAGAATATGAGTCCATTTTTGGAAAGCAAAAAGTTCAAGAACAGGTTCAAGGTCAAGTTTACAGAATTCAGAAGGGAGAATGGTTCTTTGAGTGATAAAACCCTTCTGTGAAATCCATTCGAACATGTAGACACCAAATTTTTAATTTTAATTTTATTTTATTGTAATTGATTAAATGATAGTAAGGGTTTTTAATTATTTTATTTTATTATTATTTTTTACAAATTGGGTTCGTTGTTTTCATTTTATTGCTAAGATATTTTGTATTAAATTTCAGAAAAAGAAAATTTCCACAAAAAAGTTGTTTTAATCATTTTGGATTCAATTTGAAAATATATATAATTGACATTTAAAAGTTTTCAATTTATTTTAATTTGTTTTTTAACTTTGTTTGATTTTTGAAGGAAAAAAAAAAGCAAAAACAAAAATGACAAAAAGGAAAATGTGTGAATAGGTGGAAGCTTGCATGTGGGACAAGTGTCCCTTTACTTCTTTGACAACACAACACCTAGAGAGATTAGGTGTCTAGACACTTGGAGATCATGCAAGAGGGTTAGGTGTGAGGAGTAATCACTAGACAAGTGTCCCTATGGTTGGATGAGTAGGGGGACACTTGTAGGTTTAGGATTTTGAGGGGAAATTTGGGGAAAGCTACGGAAAAAGAGAGAAATCAAGGAAGAAAAAAAAAGGCTAAAAAAAGAAGCAAAGGGGCGGCGGATGGAAAAAAAAAGAGAAAAGAAACGAAAAATCTAAGGAAAACAGGGAGCAAAACAAAGGGGGGAAATCTGGAATTTGGGCGACGAACTTCGGGTTAAAGCGAGGGAGAGAGCAGGAGAGGTACGAAAAATCTGAAAAAAAAAGCAAAAGAAAAATAGAGGAGCAAGGCTGCGAAGAAGAGAAAATCTAGAAAATTGAAAGGGAGTTTCAGGGGTGGGACGAAACAAAAGAGAGTAAGCCAGAGGAGAAAGGCTTCGGCAAAGTGAAGAAAAAAAAAAGTTGAAAGAAAACAGAGTAACACAAAAGGCAGCGGACAAGGGATAAAGGGGGAGCTGCAAAACAGAGAAAGAAAAGGGGGGAACCTGGAAACTGGGAAGGAGTTTTTGGGTGAGGGCCAAAAGAAAAGAAAAACCAGAGGGAAAACCAAAGACCAAGAGGCCCGGCTACACGAAGAAGCCGCTGGAATTGCCGCGCTTGCGAGAAGCCGCCACCACCTCATTAGAATTGTCCATTACACCTGCGAATCTGCACCAAGAAAACGCTGTAAGTCATCCCTTTTCTTTGCACTTCAGTCTCCCTTCAGGCATAGGCTTTGGAAGCTTTCAGAGCATGTCTGCCGTGCCTCTATTTATTGCAAATTTCTTGCTGATTGTTCATGATTTTAGGATATACATGTCTTATGTGTTAAGTGGACTGGAATCTCTTGTTTTCTGAACAATTTTGGGGCTGACTAACTTCAATTGAACAAAAAATTTCGGTGAATTTTAATGCCCATTTGCTGTTCGATGAAATGTCTATTTCGTCTGCATTCTGCGCGTGAAGAAACTAGATGAGTCAACAAGTCCAATTCCTTGCGTTTGAGAAATCTTGATTTATTGGTGATTCACGCTGTTGATGTTTTCGTTTCCTTATGCATCCTTTTGTATGAATCCGAATTAATGTCATGAGAAAGAATTCTTGTGGGTTCATTGTCTGATGGGGAAGGGCTAAGAGTTGACCTGATTCGGTATTGCTGATCGAAAAAGAAAGACGGGAAATGGTAGCTGATGCCTAACTGCTTGGAGAAGATGACTGCTTGTTTGGATTTACAATTTCTGTCCCTTATTCTCCTTTCTTTGTGATTTAGCCCACAATTTTGGAACTTTCATAATTCAACCCCCAAAATTTTATAATGCTCTCGATTAGGTCCTTATTTGATATCGCATTTTGAACCCCTCAAGTTTCCCTTATTCTGATAGGACCCGAAAATTGGAAAAAGTTGAACTTATTTCGCCTTTTTTAGATTTTAATCATCTTGTCATTTTTTTTTCAAGTAGTCTTTTGGTAGATTAATTCTTGATTTCATGACATAATTGTGGCTTAATAATTTTAGTTTGATTTTATCATTGTTGGATTTTAGTGAAATAGATGATTTGGGTTAAGAGGTTATTTTTGCTTGGGTTTAAGGAAGTGGATTTAGTTTATTTTTGGCTTGAGCCAGAGGTCAAGGCCCATCAGTTTCATTGGATAATTTGAGTCAAAATAATATACTGGTCCACTCCACTTGCCTTGGACTTTCGGTTGGACTTGCAAGGTTCAGCCCAAGAAAATAGAAAAACGGCCCAATGGCCAGTTAAGTCAAGAAGTCTGATGGTGAAAATTTCATTCCAGTCCCTCAACTTTTGAATATTTATTATGGCCCCAAAAACTTTCAGTTCTTTCAATTCAATCCTTAATTTAATTGCAATAGATCCCTAAACTTATTTTTTTATTTGACCCTGAATCTTTTAATAATTATAATTTGACCCCCACAACTTTGTTAATTTTTGCAATTAAGTCCCTGCTTGCCTTTAATTTCTTAAATGTAGGTGGTTCCATGATTCAATTGATCAATTTATGTTTATTCCATTTTTTTTATGATTATTGTTAATTAAAGTGATGCCTTGATCTTTTTCTTGTTTTGGAAGGGTAAATAAGAAATTTCACTTCATTAGACAACCAATTCAAGGGAGGTACACTCTACCCCTTATTTCGATTTTATTTGACTCTATGTGCTCCTATGTGATTCTAAGCGTGCAATTGCATGATTTTTGAATGTTTTATTTTTATTTCATTTAGTCACTTTATTTGTTTCAATTTTGTATATTGATTATTATTTAATTTGTAATTATTTGGAAGGCAATTAAATGCCGAAATTGTAATAGTTAGGTTATCATTTTGTTTCCTTCTTTACCCCTTTTAGATTGTAGTTAGGGTCCCCAAGTGTAATAGTT
Source organism: Coffea humblotiana (assembly GCA_023065735.1). Classification (NCBI taxonomy): domain Eukaryota; kingdom Viridiplantae; phylum Streptophyta; class Magnoliopsida; order Gentianales; family Rubiaceae; genus Coffea; species Coffea humblotiana. The sequence goes on along the minus strand of JACYVW010000046.1, from coordinate 47,817 downwards.
AGGGATTTATTTGCTTTGTGTGATTTGCATGCTTGCCTGCTATATGTTACCGTTTTCTTAGGGTCTTGCATCTAGATATCATGCTTATGTGTTATGTGTTTTATGTGATTTTGGTGTTTATTTGCTTTGTTATGTTTTACATGATTTATTTGGCTATAATAAATGTAAGACATCACCACACTAGTCCAACGCTACTTGTGGCCTGTTTTACGATTCCACACTAGTCCAATGCTAGTTGTGGCTTGTTTTACGATTCCACACTAGTCCAATGCTAGTTGTGGCCCTATTTCCCGCTTTTTCACTAGTCCCATGCTAGTGAGAATTCTTAGACATGGTGTGATGCCCCCACTTCTCCCTAAGGCGAACCAAAGGGTATCCGCGGGACGCCTGCCCAACTCTCGTCAGGACTCACTACAATCCACAATTCAAAAGTTCGAAATACATCAAATAACTTCAATATATAATTAACGCACTCCAAAATATTTCACGCTTACAAGTACTTAGCTTTCAATTTTAATACAATCTAAAAGAGTATGTACTACAACCATCCGTTATAATACAACTTAAAATCTTCAACAGAGAACATTCTAGTACTATTCACGAGCACTCTTGGTCTTGAACCCTGTTAAGGAAAACAAAAACGTGGGATGAGCTACACAGCCCAGTGAGGTTCCAAGACACTCTAGCAGTTCTAATAAATCAGGTAATTTGAACATACCACATGTATAGTTCCAAGTTGCATATTGGCACATTAACATGGAATAGTTATCATTGTACAAAAATAAACACACATTGAAGGATACGGTGTTCCAGTGGAACCATTTCGGTCAACTTCACCTTATGACTCCAGTGATCCCCTCGGTTGTCTGGCCATCACCTTATCCCTCCAGTGGTAGTACTCGAGTATACCGAAACGGTGTCCCAGGGTTCCAACCTACCCGATCGAGCCCAATCCTGGCTCGAGTAATTAGTAACCAAGGGCAGGGCCCAGTTCAGCTTAGAGCTTACAACATGCACAAGTAATCAAACAAATTGATAAACGGTAATAATTTGTCATTTTAGTAGGTCGAGTGAGATAAAATACACACTCGCCTTAAAACGGTGGTAATTTCATAAGAGCAATTATATGCAACATTTACACTTAAACACATAAGCAATATGCGGTAATTTTATATGAACATATAATTCACCATAATCAAGTAATCAAATAGTCATGTAGCCAAGAAGGCAGATAATCAAGTAATCAAATAGTCAAGTAAATCGGTAAACGGTAATGGTTAACGGTTAACGGTAAACGGTAATGGTAGTCGGTGAACGGTGGTAATTCATGGTTAATCGGTAGACATTTATCATATTAATAGGCCGCCTATTGGCCATCTATTTTTACCACTTAAGAGTCGAGGAGATTCACTCCAATCGACTTATGCAACCATAGCATAGTTAATCATTAAAACGCTTCATGTAAATATGCATTTCAAGTATTTCATATCGAATAATTCAAGTACATTTTACTTAAATAAGAACGAGTGCGGAAACACATAACACATAATGACCATGGATTGAATATATCATAGGTTATTCAAATCACGTACTCCTATATGGAACACTCACCAATTCAAAATAAGTGAGTAAGCGCGTAACAAGTGTTTAGGCGTCCGCTTCGAGTTCCTCTTGAAGGTCCTCTTGAGCACCTGAGCAAATAAATAATAATCCATTACTTATAATCCTAATTATCGCGAAAGGTTGCACTCTTGTGCAATCTAGAGAAATCTTACGAAAATGAGTCTTAACTTGCTCAATTTCAAGGTTCAAAAGTGGTGTTTAGACACATAAGAAGAAACTAGTTTTCCTTCTTGAAAACAAGTCCAAAATGGTCAAGTAGTGTCGAAGGATAGGGAAGGGTCTCAAAAACTCACTTCCCTTCAAGTTTGGAAATTTTCAGATTTGAGGTGTACTTTTGGAAAAATCATAACTCACTCTCCGTAAGTCTAAAATTGGAAACATTGATACCGTTGGAAACCTCTTCCAGAGTACTAAAAGTTCCTAGAAGACACTTTTCTATGATTCCTAATGAAAGATATTCAAAATTTGGCTCAAAGTGGCTGTTTTGGACCATTAAGACAGTTTCGGGGTTGGTTTTCAGCTAACTTTGAAAATTCGGCAAAAATCACAGAATTTGATCTAGCCTCTGAAATTTGGTACTCAGATAGAGTTGCAAGAAAGGTTTAAAAAAAACAAACGGAACAAGAATCGAAGTTTTGAGCGCTAAGATATAGCAGCTCAAAGTTGGTACAAAAATGATGTTTACTGGGCAAAATTTCCAGATTTGCAGCTTAAACTTTGGGACTTTAGTTGGGCATTGAAACGGACTCAAATGGCACCAAATTTGGAAGTATTATACTACCATATGAGGGCTATTCCTCTGTCAAATTTCATAGGAAAATTCATTCGGAAAGTTAGTGAACAAAGCCACTAAAGTTTCCAAAATTCCAAAGGCAATCTGCCTTGTATTTGTGTTTTCTCTTTTCCAAACATTTGGCCAATGAAAATCCTCAAACATCATCATTTATGAAGACAAGATCTAAGAGACATTCAAGATGCATTTGGGTAGGTGATTAACACCAAGAAATTCGAAATATTAAGTTCCCAAATCAAATGGGTCACAAGTCAGTCCAAAATGAGGGTTTTCAAACTCTGAGTCAGTTTCAAATTTCGGCCACACTCACTTCAATTCAACTCGGAATTGAGCGTGGTCAGTGGGCGTTGAAAACTAGATTCAAAAATACTACAATTTCTTAGAAGAAATCGTTTCCAAAATATATCTACAAATAGCTCGTTTTAAACATCAAGTTGCTTGCTCAAAACAGGGGCTCTCTGTGAAAAACGTGAAACAGGACAGTCAAGTTCAGATGGTTGGTACGGATCACTCGTGGTAAAATCAGAACATGAATTTTTATACCCGTTAGAAATTTGAGAATGTCTAAGTTTCCAGTGCCACCAAACGGCACTCGATTTCGATGTCGGAGAAAAAAAGATATGGCCGAAACAAGAACACTGCCAGGGCAGTGAAGGGAAAATTTGCCAGGTTGCATACCTTACGAAATTTCAAATATTTGGCCAACCAATTCATGGAATTTTGATGAACTTTCTACACATCTCATACAACATATAAACATCATAACTAAGCCATTAGATCCACAAAAATCACACTAAAGGGGCTCGGCAGAACTGTCCAAAATCTCAATTTCATTTTCCTTTGAACTTATCCTTCAACAATTACAACCTATTTTCCACTAATTTATCCACTAATCCATCATTAACAACATTAAAACTCATCAAATCAGCCCAACAAGTCATAGTGGGAATTCATAGAGCCCACACACAAAGATCTACAACAATATAAAGCCACCCACATGAATCTACCAACCGTATAAGTGCAATCTAACGATATATAATCGAAGATTCAAGGGGTTGATCGTTGGTTACCTTTTTGGAGTGCTTAAAACAAGAAATTTTTGGACTTTTGAACTCCAAGAAAAACCGTTTAGAGAATGAAGCCCTCCCCTAGTTCAAGTGAATCTTCAAGTTATTTGCAAGATGGGTTGAAAGTTTGGAGTGATTTGGTGAAGGAATGAAAACAAGAAATGGAAGAGCTTTTGGTGTTCTTTTCCTTCCTTGGTTGCACGGCTTTTTGGAGCAAAATAGAGTGAAATGTCTGATGATAAAGCTTCTAGAGTAAGCTTGGTAGGTGAGAGGCTTAAATGCTCAAAAGTCAACCCTTTAATCGCGCGTGTACGCGCGCGTTTCGTGCTCGATTCCTCTCGGGTTCGATTCACTTGCTGCACTAAACCTCTAATCCACTTATATTCACACTAATATTATTCACTCTTAATAGTCTAGAAAATAAGGGTCTAAAGTCCCTCAATTAATCGCGCGCGCGGAAAACGCGTATTTCCGACTTGTGCGCGATAAAGCGAAATCTCTAAGAAATTCTTATAACGATAGTATAACTGTGACAGCCCCACCTTCCCCTAAGGCGAACCAAAGGGGTTGGCGGGACCGCCTGCCCAACTCTCGCCAGGACTACGAAGTCGATTCTCTCAAACCCTAGATACGCGCGATCGAACCCAAAGAAAACCAACAATTGAAGATTTCCAAACCAAGAACACAAGGCATGCATTCATCATCCAATACACGAAGAAGACATGGCTAATTACTTATATACAAACATTGGAACTTTCGAGTCAAAAGGAAATACATGCTCAAAGTACAATTAGGGTTTCTTATACAGAGGAGCAAAATCAAAAGGGATGTATATCACTAGCTCTACTCTTTTCTTCAAAATCCTGATTTCCAAGAAGTTAAACCCTGTAAGGAAAACAAAAGTAACGGAACGGGGTGAGCTTACGCTCAATGAGGGTACCCAAAATACATGCTATCATGAACCATGAAGATTTCTTTCATTTACTCAAGTAGACATGGCAATTAAGAAATGAATAAACATCTTAGACAGGAAGGATACAGGTGGCTCTCGGGAGCCAAGTTCCCATTGCAGTACTTGATCCAAACTCGTTGACCCTCCGTCAACGTTTAATGAAACAAATAGGTCCGTAGATCCCTCTTAGAACGCCAAATCCCGATCACCAAACATACCCCTTACCGGGCCCGAACACCTCAACAGTAACAGTGGTTGGTAATACTCGAGTATACCGGAAATCCAGAGTCTCCAATACCCATAGATTCCCCAGGAACAGGCACCCATGGTTTGTTACTTTCCCTCGACCGAGCCTTGCTGGCTCGAATCAAGTAACTACCCATGAGGTTGAGCTCAGACTTAACAGGCACAGGAAGGTCGTTGGATACGCGTCCAAACGACATCATGTCAAGTATAAGTGACAGATTCAAGTGTGCAGGATTCATATGAGACACAGGTAAAAGATTCAAGTAGATACAGGAAACAAGTCACACAGGCCAGAGAACGAGTGTGAATAAAGTACACCCTCGTCTCATACTGAATAAACAAATGATATAGTCATTCAAGTCACAATTTGCAAGCATAAATGCCAAGTTAGACAAAAAGCGAGGGGAGTGGTACACTCAACAATTCAAGTAAAGATACGTCAAAAGTCTTCACCCAAAGTAGGGCTTTAATCACTGAGAAATCCTAGAATAACCAAGACAAGAGAATTAGGGTTTTCACATTCACAAACCCAGTAAACGGAGTGCACAAGTGAGGCTCGACTACCCGTCGAATGCCTATTCAAATGGACTACAATGCAAGGAGGAAAAATGTAAATTTTGAGTAAAACGGGTAATAATTGGTCTTAGGGCAAGAACGACCCCCAAAACCCTTCATTTCTTCCAAAACCATACCTACAGTGATTTACTAAACTCCAAACTTAAGGTGCAAAATGAACGTAAGAATAATTGTACGAAAACAGGATTTTCCAGATTTGCGCACCATCATTGGAAAAATCATATCTCACTATTCTTAAGTCCAAAATTGATAAAATTTATACCGTCGGAAAATACACAAAAAGGGGTACAATTACTTAGAAGACACATTTATAAGATTCAGATCACAAGTCGGTCAAATTCGAGCCTCAAATTTCTGTTTTATCCAGTAGAAGACAGAACAGGTATGCAATTTCAGTCAACTTTGGAAAATCACCAATAAATCACACAGACAGAATCAGGGTCTGAAATTTTTACGGTTTCTAGCCCCATGAATCTAGTTTAAAACGCAATAAACCAAACTTAATTCTGATATTTCTACATCAAGTTATAGCAAATTTCCCAAAACTGCTCAAGGGTTCCTGCGAAAATTTTGACAGCACCTCCCTTGTTTTTCCTTTACTTTTCCATCCTACAAACCACATCAAACTCAATCCAATTCAGCCACAATTTCACATATAAATCACAAGTTATTAAACACACCTAATTAGGGTTCAATACCCCTCATATATAGCCAATTATAAGCTCATTAACCATCCATAAGAAAGCCCCAAATTGAAACCCTAAAACTGAAATTTTCCATGTAAAGCTGAAATTTTCCGCAATTCACCGCAATTAACGTATACTAGCACCCAATTACACCATACTAAGCCATCAATTCAAGCCAACTATGATAATCATGTGAAATCAGAAAAATTCCCAAGAAAATGATAAATTCACCAAACTTCACTTTAATTTACAAAATCATCCATAAACTAAGCTCCTTAACCTATATAAGCCACTAATTTGCAATTATTATGGACAAAATTGAAGTTCTAAGCAATATACCTCAATCACCAAAAAAGGTAGCAACTTAGGGCTTCTCTTTGCAAAATCACCCCACAAACACCCTTGATCTTCCTTAATAAGCAATTTCTACGGGGCAATTCGGATTTTTATCGATTGATTTGCAAGATTTGGACAAGAATTTGAAGCAAAAGTTGAAACTCACTCTCTCTTTTCTCTCCCTTGAGGTTCGGCCAAGATGCCTTGAAGAAATGAAGATGATTTGGTCAATTTTTAGCTTTAGTAAAGTTGTAAGAAAGTTAGGCAAGGGTTGGCCCAATCCCGTCGCGCCACGTGTCACATTTTTTATTTTTTTCTTATCCTTTGACTTGCTAATGATTAAATGTCTAACTAACCTCCAGTTATCTCTTAGTGCTCAGAAATTAAATGCCTTTCTGCACAACTTAACCTGATTGGCCGAATTTCTCTCACTTAACGCACTAGCGGGTTCCCACATCCGTTATTCGCTCCAAATCTCTCGTGAACTAACTTATACTAGAAAAGTGTTTTAGAAAACTATATTCACTTATAAAATGTCTAGAAAATTAAGATAGTAAGATAAAATAAACAAATGCATGAAAAGAAATAGAAATAAATGATATGAAATAAAGGAATTTACGGGTCCTCACAATAACTAACTATCACTTGAGTATTTAATCATAAAAAATACTTATTTTAAGACTAATGTACAAGTCTCCAATTTTTCATATTGTATTCTCGAATCGATCATTATTTCCAAATGCGCATTCACTATTCTCACTTATCTAACCTTCTAAAATTAATTTTCGTAATAAAGTCATTTTAAAAATACATGCAAGCCATAGTTCCATGTAATTGGGTCTAAAAAGGTCGGAATAAAATATTGGAGAAAATGAGTGAGTAAATAATTAATTAAGCCAGTAAAATAAATAAAATAGGGAAAATTGTGGGTCCTCACAACCTCCCCTCCTTAAAAGAATTTCGTCCTCGAAATTCATACCTTCCGTAATCTCAGATAACCCTGAACCTTGTTGCGTAATCATTTCATGTGTTCTTGCAGATGCCACTGGTCGGTTTCCGCCTCCATTGACTCTTCGGGGGATAGTTCTATTTCCTTGTGAAGTAGTTGTTTCTCGTGAATATCGCTTTGGACAGTCATGAACTTTATGGTTGGGGCTCCCACATCCCATACACTTTCGTCCCTTCAGCCAGCAGTTTCCTTCGGTATGATTTGTCCTTCCACAATATCCACAGGTCGAACGAGGTATTGTGACTTGACTTGCTTGCGAGGTTTTCTTTGATTGTATCTGTCTTACTGGAGTTCTTCGTGATGTAGTCCCTTCTGGTTCCTTTATCATGAGCGGTGAAGGAAGTGATAGTCTTATTCCATCCATTCCATTTCTAACTTTGGGTGGTGGTTCAATTTCCTTTAATTTACTATCGGATGCATCTCTTTTCCTCGCTTGAAAGGCTCTTAGTTGAGATTTTGTACTTTCCACCCTTTGCGCTTTCTCGAGAGCATCACTAAAGGTTTCAATCTGTGCTGCGGCAAGGGCAATCTTGAATTTCTAAATTTAATCCTTGGATAAACCGTCTTATTCTCTTCCGTTCCATAGCCACCAATTCTGGAGCATATGTAGATAATTTTGTGAATTGGGTTTCATACTCAGCTACACTCAAAGTTCCTTGACGAAGTTTTATAAAATCGTCTTCTCTCTTTTCTTGGACAAGTGGAGGAAGAAATTTCTCATTAAACTCTCGTACAAAGTTTATCCAAGTCCTTGGAGTTTGATCTCTTTCCCACTTGTTTCTTATAACATTCCACCAAGCTCGGTCTGTTCCCTCAAGTTGAAATACAGCAAAAGTGACTTGTCTTTCTTCCATGTAGTCCCAAGGCATCGAATATATTTCTTATATTTTCTAACCAATTTTCAGCCACTTCCGGGTCAGATCCTCCAGAAAATTTAGGCGGGAAGAATCTCTGAAACTGCTCTAAAGCTCGATCCTCTCCTATCTCTTGGTTTCCACGTTGGTTTCCTTGTCCAACTCCCTGATCCTGTTGAGCTACTAAGAGCTCTAGTATATCCGTCATGCGAGTTAAAACTAATCCTATTTGGTCATTTCCTTCCCCAACTCTTGGCTCGGCGTTTTGATCAATATCAGACCCATTATCTGCTCTTTGATTTCGGGGTTGTCTAGGTTGACGTCCCTTTCGTTGTCCTCTAGTTTCCATGTTCACAGCTAATCTATACGCATATGCATAAATCTCACACTAAGCCATAATATGGACTACTCACACATACCAATAACAACATTTAAAGGGAAATAGAATCACTTGCACAAATAACATTGTCACAATACAAGTCAAACATAAACTAGATTTCATTAAATCATAACACAAGTTATAGTCAAGAAAATTCATACCAAATCCAAGTCAGTAAACAAAAGTAACAGGTAATTATCAAAGTACATTCATCTCCAATGTACAAACTCTTAAGTTCTACTCCTATTGTCCCACTACAAAAGATCACACTTAAGATAATATCATACCCTTCATTTGCCAGATCCACTAAATCCGCCAAAATTCACAGTTTCTATAATTTGCACTAACAATTAAACACTGATTTCCCCGTAGGAGTCCTAACCTCCAAGCTATAGGGCAGTGATCACACTTGTATCATTCGTGAAACTAAAGTTTGCACAAGAATAGTTGACTTCAGAGTCAATTCAAAATCTAGTTAGATGATTCAATCTGGTAGTTCAAAACTTAAATAAGAAGATATATTTTCAATAGAAGACTAAACTTACCAAAACTTTTCGCACTTACTTGTCCAAAACCAAGTCAATCATAACATGCGAGATAAAATCGAGAGTTTTAATGTATTTTGGATATGTACGTGGCAGAATATGATTCAAAATTTCAAAATTAGGGTTAAAGATACAAACCCCCTTTTTTTTCGCTCGAAACTAAATTGTCTTGGTAAGAAATTTCAAATAATATTTTTTTATCACAATCATCAATACGTTTTAAAATTCTTCAAATACGTTTAAGAATATTAATCATATAGATTAATGCATGGATATAATAACACATATGTAATAAAATAACGTATACATGAAGGATGTTTCAAAGATTCCCTTAAAGTTTCAAGTTAAGAGTTGCGTTTAAGTAAAATGTATACTTTAGAAAATACTTTCAAGAAAGATAAATAGACATGCAGGTTCATATATGTGTAAATTTCGATCCAACACCTGCACCACCTTTCACCTCTAATCCAAGAGCTAATTCTAGTGGTACATAAAGTTTTGTCATTTTTACTCTCCAATTCACAGCAAATATTTATTCTTATTCCCCACAAATGGAGATCTCAAGTCCTTAGGGTTGCCCTCAACTCTCAAGTACTCGGGTACAAGAATCCGAAATAAGATAATTCACAACTCAGGCCGTACGCTTCCAAGTGTAAATCATCCAAGTTAAGATTCCTACCCAACATACGTATCTAATTTTTTTCCCAAGTATCAGAATGAAGGGTTTATGCCCATCACATTCATGATTCACAGCTTACACTCTAGAAAAGTACTTAAACCTTTACTCATTCACATAATAAGGACCATGGCACCCCTTGGCCCAAACTCACCCCGCGTAGAGACCACGCGAAGCGGTTTTGATTTTTATCCCTACGAGCGGTCACTTAACTTTCAAACTAGTCCCACAGTCCAGCATCCTAAACTTTTAAGCCTAGGATACTCTACAAAGATCTGAAGCCTAAGCTCTGATACCAACTGTGACGCCCCCACTTCTCCCTAAGGCGAACCAAAGGGTATTCGCGAGACGCCTGCCCAGCTCTCGCCAGGACTCACTACAATCCACAATTCAAAAGTTCGAAATACATCAAATAACTTCAATATATAATTAACGCACTCCAAAATATTTCACGCTTACAAGTACTTAGCTTTCAATCTTAATACAATCTAAAAGAGTATGTACTACAACCATCCGTTATAATACAACTTAAAATCTTCAAAAGAGAACATTCTAGTACTATTCACGAGCACTCTTGGTCTTGAAACCCTGTTAAGGAAAACAAAAATGTGGGATAAGCTACACAGCCCAATGAGGTTCCAAGACACTCTAGCAGTTCTAATAAATCAGGTAATTTGAACATACCACATGTATAGTTCCAAGTTGCACATTGGCACATTAACATGGAATAGTTATCATTGTACAAAAATAAACACACATTGAAGGATACGGTGTTCCAGTGGAACCATTTCGGTCAACTTCACCTTATGACTCCAGTGATCCCCTCGGTTGTCTGGCCATCACCTTATCCCTCCAGTGGTAGTACTCGAGTATACCGAAACGGTGTCCCAGGATTCCAACCTACCCGACCGAGCCCAGTCCTGGCTCGAGTAGATTAGTAACCAAGGGCAGGGCCCAATTCAGTTTAGAGCTTACAACATGCACAAGTAATCAAACAAATTGATAAACGGTAATAATTTGTCATTTTAGTAGGTCAAGTGAGATAAAGTACACACTCGCCTTAAAACGGTGGTAATTTCATAAGAGCAATTATATGCAACATTTACACTTAAACACATAAGCAATATGCGATAATTTCATATGAACATATAATTCACCATAATCAAGTAATCAAACAGTCATGTAGCCAAGTAGGCAGATAATCAAATAATCAAATAGTCAAGTAAATCGGTAAACGGTAACGGTTAACGGTTAACGGTAAACGGTAATGGTAGTCGGTGAATGGTGGTAATTCATGGTTAATCGGTAGACATTTATCATATTAATAGGCCGCCTATTGGCCATCTATTTTTACCACTTAAGAGTCGAGGAGATTCACTCCAATCGACTTATGCAGCCATAGCATAGTTAATCATTGAAACGCTTCATGTAAATATGCATTTCAAGTATTTCATATTGAATAATTCAAGTACATTTTATTTAAATGAGAACGAGTGCGGAAACACATAACCCATAATGATCATGGATTGAATATATCATAAGCTATTCAAATCACGTACTCCTATATGGAACACTCACCAATTCAAAATAAGTGAGTAAGCGCGTAACAAGTGTTTAGGCGTCAGCTTCGAGTTCCTCTTGAAGGTCCCCTTGAGCGCCTGAGCAAATAAATAATAATCCATTACTTATAATCTTAATTATCGCAAAAGATTGCACTCTTGTGCAATCTAGAGAAATCCTACGAAAATGAGTCTTAACTTGCTCAATTTCAAGGTTCAAAAGTGGTATTTAGACACATAAGGAGAAACTAGTTTTCCTTCTTGAAAACAAGTCCAAAATGGTCAAGTAGTGTCGAAGGATAGGGAAGGGTCTCGAAAACTCACTTCCCTTCAAGTTTGGAAATTTTCAGATTTGAGGTGTACTTTTGGAAAAATCATAACTCACTCTCCGTAAGTCTAAAATTGGAAAAATTGATACCGTTGGAAACCTCTTCCAGAGTACTAAAAGTTCCTAGAAGACACTTTTCTATGATTCCTAATGAAAGATATTCAAAATTTGGGTCAAAGTGGCTGTTTTCGGACCATTAAGACACTTTTCTACAACAATATAAAGCCACCCACATGAATCTACAACCGTATAAGTGCAATCTAACGTATATAATCGAAGATTGAAGGGGTTGATCGTTGGTTACCTCTTTGGAGTGCTAAAACAGAAATTTTTGGACCTTTGAACTCCAAGAAAAACCGTGAGAATGAAGCCCTCCCCTAATTCAAGTGAATCTTCAAGTTATTTGCAAGATGGGTTGAAAGTTTGGAGTGATTTGGTGAAGGAATGAAACAAGAAATGGAAGAGCTTTTGGTGTTCTTTTTCCTTCCTTGGTTGCACGGCTGTTTTGGAGCAAAATAGAGTGAAATGTCTGATGATAAAGCTTCTAGAGTAAGCTTGGTAGGTGAGAGGCTTAAATGCTCAAAAGTCAACCCTTTAATCGCGCGTGTACGCGCGCGTTTCGTGCTCGATTCCTCTCGGGTTCGATTCACTTGTGCACTAAACCTCTAATGCACTTATATTCACACTAATATTATTCACTCTTAATAGTCTAGAAATAAGGGTCTAAAGTCCCCCATTTATCGCGCGCGCGAAAACGCATATTTCCGACTTGTGCGCGATAAAACGAAATCTCTAAGAAATTCTTATAACGATAGTATAAACTAACTATCACTTGAGTATTTAATCATAAAAATACTTATTTTAATACTAATGTACGAGTCTCCAATTTTCCAAACTTATTGTATTCTCGAATCGATCATTATTTCCAAACGTGCATTCACTATTGTCACTTATCTAACCTTCTAAAATTAATTTTCGTAATAAGTCATTTTAAAAATATATTCAAGCCATAGTTCCATGTAATTGGGTCTAAAAAGGTCGGAATAAAATATTTGGAGAAAATGAGTGAGTAAATAATTAATTAAGCCAGTAAAATAAAATAAAATAGGGAAAATTGTGGGTCCTCACACATGGGCTAGTCCAATACTAGATTCCTAGGAACCCTTCGAGCGTTAGATCATGATTGCATGAAAAATCACTTCATCTCACGCATATTTTTCTATTTTTAGGGTTTAATCATTTTGGTATGACACTTTCCTTTTATCCCTTATTGCATGTTCCCTTATACATATAACCCTTATCCCATATTTTTTCCTCTTATACACATATACCTTATTCCATAATTTCCCTTTGTACGTATATCCCATATCCTATACTCCCTTTTATAGCTATATTCATTGTTCTCCTTTATATCCCATGCATGAGACATGACATTAGATTTGCATTTCATTTAGGAAAATTAGAATTAGGTTAGCACATTTGCTTGACTAGATTATGAAATAATCCCTTGAATATGGAATATGGACGAGTTTGACTTTCAAACCTTAGCACGCTTGTATTCCCTCTATAAAAGAGAAAATGGAGTCACGAATATTAGTCTCCCCGTACCCGTTGTGATGCATTCCTTTGGATCATATATTCATGTATAATTATTTTATTTTATTTTATTTTATTTTATTTTTTCTTTTTCTTTTCACGTCTCTTTAACTCTCATATTTTTGCAACAAATTCGTGGCTTCTTCGAAAGTTCATTTTTGGGCTTCGCAATTAATACGATTTGCATCAAATCACTTCGAAAAAATATCTTGACCCCCCGATACCCTCTTAGGTCTAGGGATTGCATCATATAGTACTTCCAAAATGTGATAAATTTTTAGGTTAAAATAAGAAAATCTTCGACTAATCACACAACTAACCTTGGTTAGGTTGAGAGGGTGCCTTGGATTTTTATCCTTGCCTTCCCTCTCTTCAAATATGACTCGCGAATCTTTTTCTCTAATTTTCGAAAACTTAGGAGTCGTTTAGAAAGGGTTTTCCATAATTTTATTTAAAAAGTTCATTTTAGGTGATTTGGTACAACTTAACTCTATACCAAGTGGCGACTCTGATTTTTATTCAAAAACCCTTTTTAAACTATAATTTGGGCCAAAAATCGTCGCACTTTTAAACCCCATTTAGGCCCTTTTCATTTTCTTTATTTATTTTCTAAAAATCAAAACTCATTTTTTACCCAAAATCCATTTTTCTAAACTCCTTATTTTCTTATTTTGAAAAATGGGGCGCGATAGAACCTCTCCCTGGCATCATCATCAATGAACTTTGGTAGTGGGGTAGGTTCCTCTGCAATCTGAATCTCAGGTTGCTCCTTGGCTGTTCGTTTCCTCTTTCCACTTCGTGGAGCATCATGTCCATCGGTCTGTCTACCAGACCTTGTTCTTTGGTGACTTTCTGGTGGAAGTCTCAGTGGCTTGCTGATTCTCAGCATTTTGCTCAGCAGTCTGCTGTTCCTCAATTTGCTCAACAGAAGGATCAGCATTTTGCCTTTCCTTAGTTTGAGCAATCCCCTTCTTTTTAGCAGACCGTTTCCCCTTTTTACTATGAGGTTCAATCCCTTTTCTGGGTGATTTCGTGATGGATGCGTCAACATTAGTAGGCTGCTCCAGTTCCTCTTCACTATCACTGACAGGAGGCAATGCAGTTTGCTCAGCAAAAGTAGTTTGCCGTTTCTCTGAATATTTCTTTTGGGCCGAACCTTTCCCTTTTCCACCAAGTTTTTTCGTTCCTCTCTTTGGAGATTTGGTGGTGGATGGCTCATCAATGTCAATGTCTTTATCCCTCAACTTGAACCTTGTGGTGCGTCCGGCACTGACAGACCCTCCTCTAATTCTTACCATGATGAGATGCAGGATGTTTATGTTGCAGAGTACGATACAAATGTGTATGAGAAAAACTTAGAGTGCGAATGGACTACAACAAATGCTTGACTTGTCCAAAGAGAGTAAATTTTGAGTGGTTAGGGTTACGGGTGAGAATTGAGATTTATGGAATAGTTGGCAGTTAGAGGAAGTTATGAGGGGTTATGAACGGGCAAAAGGAATGTAATGATTTTGGACAAAACAATTTCTCGGAACTTGTTCAGAAGAGAGATGAATTTTGAATTTGAAATTTGGAGAAGATGAAGAGTTGCGTTTGAGACAACGGTAGAAAAAATGAACTGACTGAGGGAAGGGACTGTCTTATAAGACGCAATGTTTGAGTATCGGACGGCCGAACGAAGTAAAGCGTCCGACACAACCGTCCAAAACAGAACTTTCTGAAAAGTGATCAAAGAACACTGTCGGACGTCCGTTCTAGCGCTTCGGACGTCCAATAAAGAGTGACCAGCGAATTTTTAGAATATTTTTTCTGAAACGCCCCAATTTTATTCTAAAAAATACAAATTGATCCAGTGGTAAGGCTTTTGTGAGAATATTAACAATTTAATCTTTTGAACAGATATATTGAACACGAATTTCACTTTTTTGGACAAGATCGCGAATGAAATGATACTTTATGTCTATATGCTTTGTCCTAAAATATTGAATGGAATTTTTTATCAAATTTATGGCACTAGTGTTATTACAATACATAGACACACAGTCATACATTAATCCAAAATCATTCAATGTGTTTTTCATCCACAATAATTGAGCACAACAAGTTCCGGCGGCAATATATTCCGCTTCGATTGTAGACAAGGAAATAGCATTTTATTTCTTACTAAACCAAGACACTAAGTAATTACAAGAAAGTGACATGTTCCAATTGTACTTTTTCTATCTATGCTACAATCGCCAAAATTAGCATATGAAAATCATATAAAGGGAACTCATGACATTTAGAAATACCAAAGACCCGTAATTCAAGGTTCCTTTTAGATATCTAAGCATTTCTTTTCACTGCATTTAAGTGAGATTTTCTTTGGACAAGATTGAAAACGAGCACACAAGCAAACAACAAACACAATATCAGTCTACTTGTAGTTAAATAAAGCAAACTACCAATCATACCTCTATACTTCTTTTCATCAACTTTTATACCTTCTTCATCCTTGTCAAGTTTGGTAGATGTGCACGTAGGTGTTCCAACTTATTTTGAATTTTCCATTCGAAATATTTTGAGCAGCTCCTTGGTGTATTTAGTTTGATTAATGAATGTTCTTTCTCGGGTTTGAATCACTTGGAACCCAAGGAAGAAATTTAATTCTCCCATCATACTCATCTCAAACTCTTTTTGCATAATTGTGAAAAAATTCTTGCACAAACCCTCATTAGTAGTACCAAATATAATATTATCCACATAAATTTGCACAATTAAAAGATCATTTGAACTTTGTTTAGTGAAAAGAGTGGTATCTACAATGCCTCTTTTAAAATCATTTTACCATGCTCTTGGAGTTTGTTTTAATCCATACAAAGGTTTTGAGAGTTTGAACACATGATTTGGATAAATTTCATTTTCAAAATCGGGAGGTTGGTCAACATATATTTCTTGATCAATAAAGCCATTTAAGAAAGAACTTTTAACATCCATTTAAAAATAGTTTGAAATTCTTGAAACATGCAAAAGCCAAAAACATTCTGATTGATTCTAGTCTAGCTACGGGTGCAAATGTTTTATCAAAATCTATTCTTTTTTCTTGAGCATATCCTTCGCTACAAGTCTAGCCTTATTCCTTACTACTTCACCTTTGTCATTCATTTTATTTCTAAATACCCATTTTGTGCCAATGATAGGATGATCTTGAGGTCTTTCAACTAATGTCCAAACATTGTTCCTTTCAAATTGATTTAGTTCCTCTTCCATAGTTAAAATCCAGTTCATCTTTTAAGACATCAACAACATTTTTTGGTTCAAAATATGAGACTAATGCAAAATTATCCATCAATTGTTTAGAGGAGGAACTAGTTCTGACTTTTTCGGATGGATCACCAATGATGAGTTCCTTATGATGGTTTTGAACAAATTTTCAAACTCTTGGAAGATCGTTAGGTATACCAACATCCCTGTCATTACCTTCCAGTGCTGGGCTAACTTGAGAACCATCTTCCTTTGAATCATTTTCTGGTGAAGCACTATCTTGATGATTAATTGGTGAGTTTCTTTAGTTTTTCTTGAAACAACTGCATCATCATTTCACCACAACTTTTGAAAATATCACTATTAGATTCATCAAAAGTGACATGTATAGCTTCCTCTATAACGAGAGGCCTTCGATTATAGAGTCTAAAACCTCTTTTATTTTCACAATAATCCAAGAAAATTCCTTCATCAGATTTTTTATCAAACTTTTCAAGATGTTCCTTGATGTTTAAACTGAAGCATTTGTAACCAAAAATTTTGAAATATCCAACAATAGGCTTTTTATCAAACATTAACTCATAAGAGATTTTGTTTAAGATTGGTTTCAAGAGAACTCTATTCATAGTATAGCAAGCTGTATTTATGGTTTCAACCCAAAAATATTTTGACAAATTGCATTCACTTAATGGTTCTTGCTACCTCTTGAAGAGTTCTATTCTTTCTTTCAACAACTCCATTTTGTTGAGGAGTTCTTGCAATTGAAAATTCAGACGTAATTCCATTATTATCACAAAATTCTAGAAAGTCACAAAATAAAATTCTGAGCCATTGTCACTTTTGATTTTGATGATTTTCAACTCAATCAGATTTTGAACTTTTGCAAATAATGAAACAAAGTTTTTGAAGGCATCATCTTTGTGTGCAAGAAATATCACCCAAATGTATCTAGAATAATCGTCAACACTATCAAAGCAATATCTTTTGCCACCTAAACTAACAGTTTGTGTAGGACCAAATAAATCAAGATGCAAAAGTTTCAAAGGTTTTGTGGTAGAAACACATTTCTTGGGTTTTAAAAGAAACTTTGACTTGTTTTCCAAATTGACAAGCATCACAGATTTTGTCCTTTTCAAACTTAATTTTTGGCAAATCTGTAACAAGTTCCTTTTTGGAAATCTCTTTTAGCAAATCCATGTTGAAATGATAAAACCTTCTATACCATAACCAAAGGTCTTCATTTGCTACTTTAAGACATTTAAAGTTGGAAGAATCAACATTTTCAAGAACAACTACATAAATGTCATTTATTCCTTTTTCTTTGAAAATAATGTTGAATTTTGAGTCAAGAACAAGACATTCATATTGTTTAAATAGCACAAACAGATTTCTGTCATACAATTGACTAACACTCAACAAATTATAACTTAGATTATCAACTAGAAGAACATTGTGAACAAAAGTTTGACCATTCTTACCAACATCTCTAATTCCAACTGTTTTGGTTTTGTTATCATCTCCAAATGTTATTTTTCCACTTGATTTTGACTTGAATTTGATGAATTGTGATGGATCACAAGTTATATGCCTTGAGTATCAACTATTTATGAACTATTTTGATTCCTTAATGACATTCACCAAATTCACCTACACAAGAGTTCACAAGATGATATTTGGTACCCATTTATTTTTTGGGTTCTTGAGAGTTAGCATTATGTCTAACTATCCACATACATTTCATGCCATTTCCCATATTCTTTCTTTCATAGCAATTATTGTTCATGTGACCAACTTGGCAAGAAAAGCTACATATAGTCAGTGAATTGCCTACAAAGACAGGTTTAATAAATCTGACTTGCCTTCTTTTATAGATGTTAAATTCGTTTGCATTAGAGTTCAACCTTTTCTTATGAATGTCAAAGTGAGGTTTTGATTCATTCTTTTGAGGGCAGTCTTGTTTCTTGTGTTTAAGCAAATCATCTACACCATCCATTCTTCTTTTCAAGTCACCTTGTTCTTTTTTGAACAACTCACACAGTTTTACTTTTCTATCAAGCTCAAAAAGTAGAACATTCTCATTCTTTTTCAAGCAGTCATTTTCAGTTTTCAGCATTTTGTTTTGTTGAAAAAGATTGCATTGTCTTGAATAAAAAACTAATTTTCTGTTTTAGTTCTTTATTTCTAGCATATGATTCTTTCAAACTATTATGCAATCTCTCAATGAAAGACTCAACATCATCTTTAGATTCATCATCACTAACAGGTTGAGAGTTGCAAGTAGTTACCTCATCATCACCAATAGTCATGAAGGCCATTTGGGCAGATTCCTCTTCTTTTTCGACTTCACCTTCTGAGTTGCAATCATTCCATGTAATTTGAAAGTTGTTGAATTTTGATTTTCGTTCAACCTTTCCTTTCTTCTTTTTCTTCATTGGACATCCACTCACGTAATGTCCAGGTTGGCCGCATTCAAAGCATTTATTAATTTGCTTTTTATTGAACTCTTGTTTTTCTTTGTTTCTTGCATTGTTGAACTGATTGGGAATGAGTTGCTGTTTCCTCCTTTTCTGAACCTTCGTTTGTTAAGGATTCTCTTGAAACTTTTTGTGATGAGAGTTAGATCACTGTCATCAACTTCAGCACCTTTTCCATTGTGACAGCCCCACCTTACCCTAAGGCGAACCAAAGGGTTCGGCGGACCGCCTGCCCAGCTCTCGCCAGGACTCGTTCACTCACAACAAAGAAAGTAAAATAAAGCCTCGAGAATAAGCGGAAACGAAACCCAGTCTTGAACCATAAATTTCATTCACCTCAAGCCCAACCAAAATATACAGTCCCAAATATATACATAAGCTTTAAATTCTTAGTACATTCCAACCCTAATCAAGCACTAGAACGAGATCAAAAGCCAAAACAATACAAAAGGCTAAACTATACTATACAGGTCTCTCGCCCTTGCTCGCAACCCCTGTTAAGGAAAACAAAAGACGTGGAATGAGCTAAAAGCCCAGCGAGGTTCTATATACTCAACTAAGCAATTAAACAAGGACATTAGCACGTAACAACAAGTAATCCAGATAACATTTACAATATAAAGCAAGAGTAACACATTCATTAAAAGGATACGTGAAGCCATTCGTTCGTTCGTTCATCGACCATCCATTCCTTCAGTCATTTAGAAAAATTTCATTTGTCATTGAAAATCCCTCCGTCATTCTTGCCATTCATTTCGTTCATTTCGTTCTTCCCCTTCTGGCCAGCGCACTGGCCAGTCCTTCCCAAACTTCATGGTCATACTCGAGTATACCAAACATTCATTCACCCAGGGTCACTAATCGCCCGACCGAGTCCGCTTCTGGCTCGAGTCGACCAATAACCAAGGGCAAGGGCCCAGTTCAGCCCGAAGGCTTACATTCATGCACAAGTAACATTCAATCATTCAATCATTGAAAATTTCACGTTCATTTAGGTCGAGTGCGATAAAGTACACACTCGCCTAGAAAAGTCGTTTTGAGTATTCATTGAAACATTTAAGAGTTCAAATAACTATAACAAGCCACGTAGTCAATGGAAATATAGCGTACCTCAATCACATAACAAGGCAACAATCCAAATAGTCACAACAATTCACATAGTCATTAAAAACAAATCGTATATAGAACACTCACCTAATTAAGCAAAATTACGTCCAAAGTATCCCTCCGGATCTCAACCCTAGTCTCCAAGAAACCCTAAGAGTAATCAAGAGAATACATTATGGTTTCTATCATCAAAATATGTGGGTGAGTCAAAGAAATCCGAATAAAACTAATACAAAGTAAAAGTATGATTTTAGAAGTGGAAAGAGTACATTTTGATCAAAGGAAATGAGTAACTAAAGGTTTTCCAAACCAAACATGAAAACTAAGCTCAAAAGGTTTTAGAAAATTAAATCGGAAAAATTTGGAAACAGTTGCCACTTCAGAATATGGCCAGAACTTGGTCGGATACACGGCCGAATAGTGAACAGTAGTTTTTCCTCATTTTTCGTAAAACGTGTTTTTGGCTCAAAACTAACACATTTACAAAGAATTAATGTATAACAAGTATCTTGGTTAAAAATCATATGAGAAAGGTAATTAAATACCTTGAATTCACACTTTAAAACCTTGCGCGTTAAAATTAGGTTTTTGTGGCCGAGAAACCCTAGGCCACTCCTTTTGTTTCGGAACGAAAATGAACACGTATTTGAAGTTCAAAACTCGACAATTGGAACCAAACATTATGGTACAAATGGAAATGTACAAATGCAAGTAAACTAGCTCACATAACACTACTCAAGTGGAACTAAGTTACTCTAAGCCAAGTAAGCCAAGTAAGTCTAATGCATCACAAAACTACATTCCAATCTCATTTCCATTCACTCAAGTTCAAGAAAATAAACGGACAGCATTTCCCCTTGTTTTCCTTACTTTTCCATCCTACAACCAACCACAAATCATACCATTCAATCATAATTGCAAATACCAACCATAAGCTATCAAACACCCTTAAAATGCAACCAATTGAAGCTTTACAGCCATCCAAAACCAGGCCCAAATATTCCAACATAACTCAGCACACAAAACTCCGATTCAGTTGATTCCAAAGCCATATGAAAGCTAAGATACAAGGCTACAACTCTTAAGAAGGCATCAAAAGCTAATTCATTCATCTTCCCAGCCAAAAGAGCCAATTACAGAGGCTGATTACCATTCTCGGACAGAAACAGGGCAGCAGGGGTAAAATAGTCATTTCACAGGTTACCGTGCTCCGATTGAGCTGAAATTTTTCAGGCATGATCTACACTAAATTCTCTACAACTTTCATGTTTTGAGCTAAGTCCAATTCGGCCTCCAACATGGCCGAACAACACTGGTCAGATTAGGGCAGAAAATTCACAATAAATCAGAAATCTAACCAACTCTCCACTAATCCACAAAATCATCCATTAATCATGTTAGTAAGCCACCATAGGCCACTAATTAGCATCTATTGGAACCAAAGAAGGGTGTTCTTAGCAACCTTACCTTCAAACCTCAAAGAAAGTTGGTAGCTTAGACTTCCTCCTCCCAAAACAACTCCACCAAGGCCTTCAATTTCCCTTAGCTAGCACTTGTATGGTGTAGTTTTCAATTTGGTTGGTTAAATCACAAGATTTGAGTAAGGATTGAAGTTGGAAATTGAAGAGCTCTCTCTTGTTTTCTCTCCAAGGGGGCTGGCCAAGAACAAGAGAAATGAGAAGCTTTTTGGGTCAAATTTTGGTTTTAAGAAAGTAAATGTCTTGGGTCAAAAGTCCAACATCCAATGAGAACATGACATGTGGCCTCTTGAAGTTTCTAAGCTTATCTCCTCTCCTCCAATAATTCAAGTAGCTAACTAACCTCTAATTATCTTCTAACACCATGTAGAATAATATCACTTAGTATTCCATCACCTAATCGGCAAAATTATAACGCACTAGCGGGCCCCACATCGAACAAATGCACTTCAAGTTATGTACACTAACTTTATACTAGGAAAATGATTTAAAAATTGTACTTACTTGTAAAATGTACAAAATATTTAATATTTTTCAAAGGACAGTATAAAATATAGGCACAGAAATAAAATAATACTTGAAAATGTGAAAATTTTCGGGTTCTCACACTCTCTCCCCCTTAAGAAATTTCGTCCTCGAAATTTTACCTTCCGTTTCCTCGTGTGCCCCCAAAACTTGTTGCTGCTCTATGGCATATATCTGAGCTGGTGTTGTTGTTCGGTTCCCTCGTTCGCTAGTCGGTTTCGGTTTGGCTCCACTTACTTGTTGAGTACCAGCCTCTCGTGGCTGCTTCCTTGGACAATTACTCTGCTGATGCTCACCACTCCCACAGATCAAACACTTTCGCCCTTTTCTCCAACAGTCATTCTCAGTGTGGTTTGCCTTTCCACAATAGCCACAAGCCAAGCGAGGAATTACGGTTTGGCTTTTCGCGAAAAGTCTTCGCAGGCACTATCTGACTTCCTTTGGTAGATCCCTCATATAGGGCTCCAAATGTCCAGGGTGGATGAGGGAAATGGTTCACTTTTGGCACTTTGGAGGGCGTTGTCTTTTCCCCAGATTCTTCCGGTATGCTACTAGGTGCGCCCCTTTTCCGCACTTGAAAAGCTTTTACTTGTGCTTTTGCATCCTCAATTCTTTGTGCTTTCTCAAGAGCTTCCGTAAAGGTGTTAACTTGAACCGCCGCTAAAGCTTCTTGAATTTCCAAATTCAAGCCTTGGATAAACCGCCTTATCCTTCTTCTCTCAGTAACCACTAATTCAGAGGCGAACTTGGATAATTTAGTGAATTTCGTCTCATATTCGGCCACACTCAGGGTTCCCTGACGCAATTTAATAAATTCGTCCTCCCTCCTTTCTTGGACCAGAGGTGGGAGGTATTTCTCGTAAAATTCCCGTGTGAAGTTCACCCATGTCCATGCAGTTTGTTCTCTCTCCCATTTGGCCCTAATAACATTCCACCATGCTCGGGCCGGTCCTTCAAATTGAAAACACAGCAAAGTTCACTTGTCTTTGCTCCGAGTAGTTTAGGGCGGCGAAAATGTTAATCATTACTTCTAACCACTGTTCAGCTATATCTGGATCAGATTCTCCAAGGAATTTGGGAGGATTAAACTTTTGAAACCTTTCCAAAGCCCTATCCTCTCCTATTTCTCTTATCTCAGGGTTCTGGGGTTGATTTACTGGCAATTGGCCTTGTTGATCTACCAATCGCGCGAGGATACTAGTCATTTGTTGTATCGCCGTCGCCACTTGATCTTCGGCCTCAACCCTCGGCCCACGCTCTTGCTCAGTTACTGTTGCTCTTTCTTTACTGGGTTCTCGAGCTTGCCTAGCCCCACGGCCACGACCAGCTCCACGTCCGCGACTACGTCTCCCGTCCATTCCTTTTTCTCTCTCTCTTTTTTTTTTTTTTTTTTTCAAAAAGGCGTTTTAGTATGCAAATAAAGTAAATCGACTAAAATGGCAAGATATAACACACCAAATATGCAAGAAATCGTGTCAAGTTAGACAAACCAAGTACAGCAAGTACTATTCAGGTAAATATCGCAATGTCACAAGTCAAACACATTCAGTAGCAGTACAGGGCAAAACAGGAAGAAAACACAACGTGCCGTTCCACACTCAACTAAAACACTCCCCAACCGATCTCTCACTTCCCTTACTATCCGAGCTATACATCCGTTAACACTTTACACTTACTCTCACTAAACATTAGCCCAATCCTGTTTCCCACGAAAGATCGCAAAACCTTAGTACTACCCGCGTACTCAGGTACAAGAATCCGAGATAATTCGCCACTCGAGCTGGCCAGTCCCAAGTGTAAATTATCTACAATCGAGATTCCTACCGGACGTACATTTCTATTTTCCTCAAGTACCCTAAAAAGGATGTACACTTATAACATGCACGATTCATAACTTATGCTCAAAAGAGCTCTTAGTCCTTCACACTTATTCACGGAATCAGGACCATACACCACTTGGCCCAAGCTCACTCCGCGCAGAGACCACGCGAACCTGCTCTGATACCACCTGTGACAGCCCCACCTTACCCTAAGGCGAACCAAAGGGTTCGGCGGACCGCCTGCCCAGCTCTCGCCAGGGACTCGTTCACTCACAACAAAGAAAGTAAAATAAAGCCTCGAGAATAAGCGGAAACGAAACCCAGTCTTGAACCATAAAATTTCATTCACCTCAAGCCCAACCAAATATACAGTCCCAAATATATACATAAGCTTTAAATTCTTAGTACATTCCAACCCTAATCAAGCACTAGAACGAGATCAAAAGCCAAAACAATACAAAAGGCTAAACTATACTATACAGGTCTCTCGCCCTTGCTCGCAACCCCTGTTAAGGAAAACAAAAGACGTGGAATGAGCTAAAAGCCCAGCGAGGTTCTATATACTCAACTAAGCAATTAAACAAGGACATTAGCACGTAACAACAAGTAATCCAGATAACATTTACAATATAAAGCAAGAGTAACACATTCATTAAAAGGATACGTGAAGCCATTCGTTCGTTCGTTCATCGACCATCCATTCCTTCAGTCATTTAGAAAAATTTCATTTGTCATTGAAAATCCCTCCGTCATTCTTGCCATTCATTCGTTCATTTCGTTCTTCCCCTTCTGGCCAGCGCACTGGCCAGTCCTTCCCAAACTTCATGGTCATACTCGAGTATACCAAACATTCATTCACCCAGGGTCACTAATCGCCCGACCGAGTCCGCTTCTGGCTCGAGTCGACCAATAACCAAGGGCAAGGGCCCAGTTCAGCCCGAAGGCTTACATTCATGCACAAGTAACATTCAATCATTCAATCATTGAAAATTTCACGTTCATTTAGGTCGAGTGCGATAAAGTACACACTCGCCTAGAAAAGTCGTTTTGAGTATTCATTGAAACATTTAAGAGTTCAAATAACTATAACAAGCCACGTAGTCAATGGAAATATAGCGTACCTCAATCACATAACAAGGCAAACAATCCAAATAGTCACAACAATTCACATAGTCATTAAAAACAAATCGTATATAGAACACTCACCTAATTAAGCAAAATTACGTCCAAAGTATCCCTCCGGATCTCAACCCTAGTCTCCAAGAAACCCTAAGAGTAATCAAGAGAATACATTATGGTTCTATCATCAAAATATGTGGGTGAGTCAAAGAAATCCGAATAAAACTAATACAAAGTAAAAGTATGATTTTAGAAGTGGAAAGAGTACATTTTGATCAAAGGAAATGAGTAACTAAAGGTTTTCCAAACCAAACATGAAAACTAAGCTCAAAAGGTTTTAGAAAATTAAATCGGAAAAATTTGGAACAGTTGCCACGTCAGATCTGGCCAGAACTTGGCCGGATACACGGCCGGATAGTGAACAGTAGTTTTTCCTCATTTTTCGTAAAACGTGTTTTTGGCTTCAAAACTAACACATTTTACAAAGAATTAATGTATAACAAGTATCTTGGTTAAAAATCATATGAAAAAGGTAGTTAAATACCTTGAATTCACACTTTAAACCTTGCGCGTTAAATTAGGTTTTGTGGCCGAGAAACCCTAGGCCACTCCTTTTGGTTTCGGAACGAAAATGAACACGTATTTGAAGTTCAAAACTCGACAATTGGAACCAAACATTATGGTACAAATGGAAATGTACAAATGCAAGTAAACTAGCTCACATAACACTACTCAAGTGGAAACTAAGTTACTCTAAGCCAAGTAAGCCAAGTAAGTCTTAATGCATCACAAAACTACATTCCAATCTCATTTCCATTCACTCAAGTTCAAGAAAATAAACGGACAGCATTTCCCCTTGTTTTTCCTTACTTTTCCATCCTACAACCAACCCACAAATCATACCATTCAATCATAATTGCAAATACCAACCATAAGCTATCAACACCCTTAAAATGCAACCAATTGAAGCTTTACAGCCATCCAAAACCAGGCCCAAATATTCCAACATAACTCAGCACACAAAACTCCGATTCAGTTGATTCCAAAGCCATATGAAAGCTAAGATACAAGGCTACAACTCTTAAGAAGGCATCAAAAGCTAATTCATTCATCTTCCCAGCCAAAAGAGCCAATTACAGAGGCTGATTACCATTCTCGGACAGAAACAGGGCAGCAGGGGTAAAATAGTCATTTCACAGGTTACCGTGCTCCGATTGAGCTGAAATTTTTCAGGCATGAATCTACACTAAATTCTCTACAACTTTCATGTTTTGAGCTAAGTCCAATTCGGCCTCCACATGGCCGAACAACACTGGTCAGATTAGGGCAGAAAATTCACAATAAATCAGAAAATCTAACCAACTCTCCACTAATCCACAAAATCAATCCATTAATCATGTTAGTAAGCCACCAATAGGCCACTAATTAGCATCTATTGGAACCAAAGAAGGTGTTCTTAGCAACCTTACCTTCAAACCTCAAAGAAAGTTGGTAGCTTAGACTTCCTCCTCCCAAAACAACTCCACCAAGGCCTTCAATTTCCTCTAGCTAGCACTTGTATGGTGTAGTTTTCAATTTGGTTGGTTTAAATCACAAGATTTTGAGTAAGGATTGAAGTTGGAAAATTGAAGAGCTCTTCTCTTGTTTTCTCTCCAAGGGGGCTGGCCAAGAACAAGAGAAATGAGAAAGCTTTTTGGGTCAAATTTTGGTTTTAAGAAAGTAAATGTCTTGGGTCAAAAGTCCAACATCCAATGAGAACATGACATGTGGCCTCTTGAAGTTTCTAAGCTTATCTTCCTTCCTCCAATAATTCAAGTAGCTAACTAACCTCTAATTATCTTCTAACACCATGTAGAATAATATCACTTAGTATTCCATCACCTAATCGGCCAAAATTATAACGCACTAGCGGGCCCCACATCGAACAAATGCACTTCAAGTTATGTAACACTAACTTATACTAGGAAAATGATTTAAAAATTGTACTTACTTGTAAAATGTACAAAACATTTAATATTTTCAAAGGACAGTATAAAATATGGCACAGAAATAAAATAATACTTGAAAATGTGAAAATTTTCGGGTTCTCACATCCATCCAGGGAGGCAGAATCATCTTCATTTTGAGATGCCTTTAGAGTAATGCTCCTTCTTACTTTTGCATCCTCTTCCTCTTGCACTTTGGACTTAAGGTTCAGCTCATAAGAGGTTAGAAAATTAATAAGAGATTCAATAGGCAAGGAATTTAGATCTCTAGTTTCTTCAATGGCAGTCACTTTACTCTCCCAATCCTTGGATAAAGCATTCAGAATTTTTCTATTTTTCTCACCTAGAGAGTATTCCTTTTCCAGCACCTCTAAATCTTTAATGAGGTCATTGAATCTACAATACATCTTATCAATGTTTTCATGAGGTTCCATTTTGAACGATTCATACTTGGTAACCAGAATAGATTTCTTTTGTTCTCTCATTCTCACTCCCTTCATGGATTTCTCTAAATTTGTCCCAAATTTCTTTAGCGGACTTACACCCTTTAACCCTAATGGATTCATTTGAATCTAAGACACTATACAACGCATTCATAGTTTTAACATTCAAGGTAAGGTGAGTTCTGTTTTCACCAGTCAACTCATTTCTAGTTTTTGGTCTCGATCTATAAGTGACTTCATCTATTATAGAGGTATTATATGGATCTTCATTGACAATAAACTATAGTTCGATATTAATAGATTGCAAGAAAATGATTATTCTTTCCTTCCAACTCATATAATTGGATCCATTAAATATTAGGGGTCTAGTAACGGATTGTCCCTAGAAAAACATGACATTATTGGTTGTCATTTTTATTCCAAAACCAATTGAGTTTAATCTCTAGGAGACCAAGCTCTGATACTAATTGTAAAGATCGAAAACAACCTAAGAGGGGGGGTGAATTAGGTTATTTAAAAATCTAATCAAGTTGTAAGACTCTTTTTCCTCAATTTGAAACTTACCTTCTTTTCTAAATGACCACACAATGTAGCAATTAATGAGAGATCAAGATTGCTTGTGAGTAGAAGAGAAAGACAGTTTGTATTTGCAATATAGTAAGTAGTAGAGAACGGATAACAAATCAGAATCACTTCCAAACTCCTCTTGAGCTTGGATATGCTTTATAGAACAAGTTTCTTCAAGTTGATCAATTATAGCCAATCTTTGTGTACAAAAGAAGGATCACTTCCTCCTTGCCCCAAGCCACATTTGGTCAAATTAGGAAGTTTTACTATCACTTGGATAAGTCTCATAAAGCTACACTATTGAAGTAATTTTCTCGCACAAGAAAAGCTTTTATGAAATTTACACAATTAATAGTACAAATCTTCCTTGAAGAGTATTTTCTCATTAAAATCACTCTTGATATGATGTAATCTCAATGTGTAAAGTTTTTTAGAAATGGTTGACTTTGTTCTATTTATATGAGATCAAAAAATTCTTCAATTAATACTTTCAACGGATAGAAGGCAGCTGAAGAGTCAACTAGCCGTTGGCAACGTCGGACGTCCGGTGGACCTATTTCTTGCGTTTGGAACGCAGGCAGGTGAAAGAAAATTTTTTGAATTATTCGAACATCCGGTACCTTTTAGTGTATGCGTCCGACAGTAGACGAGTGAAACTGAGAATTTTTCTTCAAATTCTTTTCGAACGTCCGGTGCCTCCAAAGTTTTGCGTCCGAAGTGTCGCAATGTTTGTCGGATGTCCGGTGCTCTGATAATGTGCGTCTGATCGAAATCAGTAAGTTTAAAAGGAATAACTTAATATCTTCGGACGTCCGAGAGTGGAGTTCTTCATGCGTCCGAAAGTTGCGCAATGATTGTCGGACGTCCGATCCAGTCTTTTTGTGCGTCCGACAGCTGCTTCAGTATTCTTTGTGCTTAGTCTGTAAACCTGTTTTGCTCCATTTTTGAAAATGCCTATTACAAAATATTAGTAACATCCATTTATTTTGTAATCATCAAAGTTACGGACTAAGATAAACAAAGAGATTATAGTACAAGATAGATTTGGCAAACTACTTCTCTCTCTCTCTCTCTCTCTCTCTCTCTATTCACTAAACATGAGAGAAAATTTTACAAGACAAAGTTTCTTTCTCAGCTCAATGAAGGAATCAATTGCCCTTTTCTCCAAGCCATCTAGCTATTTATAGAGTTTGGCGGACTTTAATGTCGGACTTCAATTGATTTTTCCACGAACTTGTTCTAGCTTATATCCCATGGACTTGAACAACACATTTTGGATTCCGCAAGTGACATAAGTGCTTACGTTTTATTCCATGCTTTGACTGCTTGAGGCCATATCCTTAGTTTCTTTTTTCTCCTTGGTACAAGTCGGATACGTGTTATTTTTATGTTTCCTGTTTTCTCATCTTGCATAAAGTTTTGATTGCTTTATTATTGGACTTTATTCAACTGCTTTCAAGAAAACATATTTTTCAATTTAAATAATTTACTGCTGCCTTTGGAGTCTTTCCAACAATGTAGTCATTATTGAAGAAAATGCTCCATTTCCTCCATATGTATGAAAACCTTGCTTTGGTGTATTTCAAGATTTTGCAAAATAATCCTTATTCCAAGGGCTCTTCAATAATGTATTTTATCTTGAGAAATATATTCATATTCTTTCTATTGAGGGTAAACCTTGATGTCCAACTCATTAAATTTCATGACTTTGATATGATGAAAGGATTAATATCTATTTGAATTTTCAAAATCTAGCCCAACTGAAATAATCTTGAGCATTCAAATGTCTCTGAGACCATATGTAAGATTATTTTGATAAATATACTTAACTCCTTCTTGAATCCACCGAGGGAGGTTGAAAATTTCAGGAAAAGTAGGATTAGTCATATAGATAGCATTGATTACTCCAAAATTATACAATTTTTGAATGAAATTGCTATCACATCCCTGCACGCAATTCAATTGAGGATAGATTTCTATGAAATTCATATAATATGTTTTCATATTTATAAGCTATATAATTCTCTCATAATAGAATTGTATTCAGAGATGAGTGGATGCTCATTAATCATATTATCTAGTATGAATATCCTTTGAGATGTCTGGTTTGGCTAAAATCCGTTTTCAATGATATTCCATCATTGAGAGAATTTATTCCAGATCTCTCAGTCTGTTGACAATCTTCTTATCCCGGTGAAGGGGGAAGAATTTCTATTTCATTCTTTTTGAATAGGTCATATAATAATTCTTTAACCTTATCGTAAAGGTTGACTGTGTTATAGCCTCATTCGGCATGCTTGATAAGAAGTTCAGAAACTTCTTTATTCATGTCTTGATAATTCATAATATTCATTACGTTATTAAATGACGTCTGCAATTGATAAATTTGCTCAGATAACTCTGAAACTTTATCCAAGAGGATTGTTTGCTTATTCATTAGCCCTTCCATCTCTAGTGAGAAAATCTGCACGACAATTCTCATTAAATTTTATTAATTCAATTTCAATCATGAATTTAGATAATGCCATTTTCCATCTAATTAATCTTTTATTTTAAGGTAGAGGTTTAATATTATTTTTAATAAATGCTCTTCCTTGAGAATTATCTGTTCATAACATAAATTTCTTAAGTAATAAAAAGTAGTAAAATGTATGACATACTCTTATTACTGCAATCAATTCTTTTTCATTTATGTGATATTTTGTTTCTGTATCTAAAAATATTCCAGATGCATATCTATATAATAGATTATTTTCTGTCTTTAAAACTACACTCCATACTTTCTCAGAATCATCAATTTCTAGTATAAGATTGTCTTTATCAGATGGTAAAGTTAATGTAAGGATCGAAGACAACTTAAGAGGGGGGTGAATTAGGTAAATTAAAAACTAACCAAGTTATGAGACTCTTTTTGTTCAATGTGAAATTTACCCTCTTTTCAAGAAGACCACACAATGGAACAAGTAATGAGAAAGCACAAATGCTCGTGAGAAGAAGAGATGAACAATTTATATTGCAAGATAGTAAATGAAAGAGATAGAATAACAAACCAAATTCCAAACTCCTCTTGAGTTTGAGTATCACTTTATAGAGCAAGTTTCTTCAAGTTGATCAATTATAACAAATCTTTGTATACAAAGGAAGGATCACTTCCTCTTTACCCCAAGCCACACTTGGTCAAGTTAAGAAATTTTACTATCACTCGAATAACCCTCACAAAGCTGCACTATTGAATCAATTTTCTCACACAAGAAAAATTTATACGAAATCTACATAACTAAGAGTACAAATCTTCTTTGAAGAGAATTTTCTCACTAAAAATTACTCTAGATCTTTTGTAGTCTCAATGTGCAAAAGTATTTTGAAATAGTTGACTTTACTCTATTTATATGAGACCAAAAAGTTCCTCCATATAAGCTTCCAACGGATAGAAGACAGTTGAAAAGTCAACTACCATTGATAGTGTCGGACGTCCGGTAGTCTTGTTTCTTGCGTCCGACAGTAGGCAGAAAGCAAAAGAGATTTTCTTTAATTCTCTCGGACGTCCGGTACCTTCAAAGTTTGCGTCCGAAAGCAGATGGTAAAGTTTGAGAAATCTTTTTCAATTCTTTCGGACATCCGGTATCTCCAGTGCTCTGCGTCCGAAGTGTTTCGCAGTTTATCGGACATCCAGTACTTTGACATTTTGTGTCCGATCTAGGTCAGTGAGTTTAGAGGAAATATTTTAATTCTTTCGGACGTCCGATGATGGAGTTTTTCATGCGTCCAAAGTTGCTCAATGATTGTCGGATGTCCGATCCAATCTTCACAAGCGTCTGACAGTTTCAGCAATCTTTGTCTTTTCTAAATGCGCTTAATCTTTGAACCTGATTTGCTCGATTGCTGAAAAGATATTTGAAGAGAGAATTAGTAATATCCATTTATTTTGTAAACATTAAAAGTTAGGGACCCAAATTTACAATCTTCCCCTTTTTGATGATGACAAAACAATGGATGGAGCGAAAAAATCATTGAGTCAAAACTCCCCCTTACATAATGCATAATGTATCAAAAAAAAATTATAAGTGCCACTCCCCTTCAGAAATGACTCCCCCTCACACATATACCGGAAGATTTTAAAATTTTTTGACATTCTATTTTCTTATCATCCTTATCCATTTCTCCCCTTTTTGTCATCATTAGATGATTCAAATCCATTATCCAACATCTAGAAACACAACATCAATGTCATCAGTAACATCATTAACCAAGAATACCAAACAAAATTAGCAATCATCAATATCAGCAATCAATATCATAAATCAGTAGTTACAAGGATACCTGTAGACACCAAATTTTTAATTTTAATTTTATTTTATTTTTCTTATTTTTATTGTAATTGATTAAATGATAGTAAGGGTTTTTAATTATTTTTATTTTATTATTATTTTTTACAAAATGGGTTCGTTGTTTTCATTTTATTGCTAAGATATTTTGTATTAAATTTCAGAAAAAGAAAATTTCCACAAAAAGTTGTTTTAATCATTTCGGATTCAATTTGAAAATATATATAAGTAATTGACATTTAAAAATTTTCAATTTGTTTTAATTTATTTTTAATTTTGTTTGATTTTTGAAGGAAAAAAGCAAAAAAATATGAAAAAAATAATAAGGAAAATATGTGAATAGGTGGAAGCCTGCATGTGGGACAAATGTCCCTTTATTTATTTGACAACACAACACCTAGAAGGTGAGGTGTCTGGACACTTGGTTGGCTTAGAAAATTTTGGGGGAACAAAAATCAAAAGAAAATACAAACAAAAGAAGGGCTTTGGCTAGAAAAAAAAAAGAGGGAAAAAAAGGCAAAAAAAGGAGAGAGAGCTCTCGGCTAGGAAGAGAAAAGGGGAAGTGAAGAGGGCTCTAGGCTAGAGGGGGAGAAATAGAGAGAACCGAGAGGGAAGGCTTTGGGGTTGAAAAGAAAACACAGAGCAAAGGGGAGGAGCAAAACCAGAGGGGCGGCGAACAAGGAAAAACTGAGGGGAAAAAGAAAAAGGACGGCGGACAAGGGGAAAAGGGGGGAACTGCAAAACAGAGGAAAGAAAGGAAAAATCTGGGAAAAACGAAAGGGAGCGCGAGAAAGGAAGGGCTTCGGCAAGAAACCAGAGCCAAGGAAAAGCAAAGGGAACAGCTTGGGCAAAAACAGAGCAAAGCAAAAAACTGAAAAGTGTAAAAACAGAGGGAAAAACAAGAGGGAAAAAGGAAATCTGGAATTTGGGGAAGGGGCTTCGGCCGGGCAAGAAAAAGAACCAAAGAGAAAGACCAAACGGGCTGAGGAAGAAACCAAAACAAGAATAGAGAACTGGAGCAAGCAAGAAAGGCCGAGGAAAAGAAAACAGAGGAGAAAGGCTTCGGCAAAGAGCCATAGCTGAGGAAAAGCAGAGGAGCAAAGCTGCAAAGAAGCAGAGCAGGGAAGGTTTATCTGAAGAGCTGCCGGAACCGCCGCCGCTCCTAGCCGCCACCACCTCACCGAACCCACCATCATCACCTGCCAATTTCACCAAGCAAACGCTGTAAGCCGTCTTCCTCTTTGAATTTCAGTTTTCCATTCAAGCGCAAACGTTGGAAAAGCTTAAAGCATGTCTTTTGTGAACTGATCCGGTGCCATGTTTCTGTGGTTATGCATAAGTTCGAACATACATGTCCTATGCGTTGATTGGGCTGACTTTCTTGGGATTTCTGATAATGTTGGGGCTGATTATTGCATCATTTGAATGGAAAATTGCTGAATGTTTCCATGCCCATTTACTGTTTGATAAAATGCCCAACTGAAAATTTTACTTTGAAGACGATTGTCTGCATTTGCGTGTGAAGAAACCGGATAAGTCAGCTAGTTCGTTTCCTCGTGGTTGAGAGATTTTGATGTATTGGTGTCTTGCACCTTATCTGTTTTTTTCGTTCCCTTTATGCTTCCCTTCGTATCAATCCGAATTAATGTTAGGAGCGGGAGTTTTTTTTTTTTTGTGAATTTTGTTGTCCTATGGGAATGGCCAGAGTCGAAACTAGTTTTTGGGTATTGCTCTGATTATGGAAATGGCGGATTCATGTTCAATCTGTTGGGAGAAGACGACCATTTGCTTAAATTCATAATTTCAGTCCCTCTACTTTCTTTTTGTTTGTGATTTAGCCCCAGTGTGTCGAACCTTCGTAATTTTTACACCCAAAACTGTTATAATTCTTTCAATTAAGTCCCTAATTTAATTGCAAACAGGTCCTTAAAATTTATTTTCTTATAATTTTGACCCCAGATTTTTGTGATAATTATAATTTAACCCCTAAAACTTTATTATTTTTGCAATTAAGTTCTTGATTGTTTTAATTTCTTAAAAGTAGGTTGTTTCCATGATTAAATTGATTCAATTTCATATTTATTTCCATTTTTTTATGATTATTTGTTAATTAAAGTGATGCCTTGACCTTTTCTTTGTTTTTACAGGGTAAGTAAGATAAATTTCACTTCATTAGACAATCAATTCAAGGGAAGTACACTCTACCCCTTATTTCGATTTTATTTGACCCTATGTGCTCCTTATGTGTTCCTATGTGATTCTAAGTGTGCAATTGCATGATTTTGAATGTTTTATTTTTATTTCATTTAGTCACTTTATTTGCTTCAATTTTATATATTTATTTTAATTTAATTTGTAATTATTTGGAAGGGCATTTAAATGCCAAAATTGTAATAGTTAGGTATTTATTTTACTTATTTATTTCCCCCTTTTTAGATTGTAGTTAGGGTCCCCGAATGTAATAGTTAGGGTTTTATTCGCTTTACTTTTTTGTGTGCCTAGCGTGCCTATGTGTTACGTGTTTACCGCTTTCCTAGGATTTTGCATCTAGATATCATGCTTATTTGCTACGTGCTTATGTGAATTTATGTGTTTATTTTTTTATTAGTTTTACATGATTTATTCGGTTATAAATGAATGCATGACGTCACCACACTAGTCCAACGCTAGTTGTGGCCTCTTTTTCCGATTTCTCATTAGTCCAATGCTAGTGAGAAAGTAGAAATATGAGGTAGTCCAATGCTAGACCCTTAGGAGCCCTTTGAGCATTAGATCATAATTGCGCGATGAAATCACTTCATATCATGCATGTTTTTTTACTTTTAGGATTTTTACCATTTTGTATGACACTTTCTCTATATACGTACATCCATTATCCCATGTTCCCCTGTATATGTATATCCCTTATTTCATATTTTTCCTTATAAGTATATTTATTACCCCTTTGTATGAAAACATGACATTAGATTTGCATTTCATTTAAGGGAATAGAAATTAGGTTAGATCATTTGCTTGATTAGATAGAAAAAACCCCCTAAATATGGGATATGGACGAGTTTGGCTTTCTAACCTTAGCACGCTCGTCTTCCCTCTATTAAAGGGAAAATTGAGTCACGAACATTAGTCCCCCGTATCCAACATGATGCATTCTTTTAGGACATGTATATTTGTATAATTATGATTATTTTTATTATTATTCTTTCTTTTCTTTTCTTTTCTTAGAGTCTCATATTTTTGCATTATTCATGACCTCTTCAAAAGGTCCCTATTGGGCATCACAATTAATGTGATTGGCACCTATTAAGTTTTGAAGAGATATTTTGACCTCTCAATACCCTTTTAGGTCTAGAATTTGCATTCATATACTTCCAAAATGTGATAAATTTTTAGGTTAAAATAAGAAACTTCTTGACTAAATTACGCAACTAGTTTTAGTTAGGTTGAGAGGGTGTCTTGGATTTTTATCCTTGCCTTCTCTCTCTTCAAATGTGAATCCCGAATCTTTTTCTTTGATTTTCATAGACTTAGGAGTCGTTTAAAAAGGGTTTTTCATAATTTTATCTAAAAAATTCATTTTAGGTGACTTGGTACACCTTAACTCAATACCAAGTGGCGATTTCAATTTTTTATTCAAAAACCCTTTTTAAACTATAATTTGGTCCCAAATCGTCGCATTTTTCAAACCCTATTTTAGGCCCATTTCTTTTATTTATTTTCTAAACAAATCAAAAAGTTCACATTTTTCAAATCAAAATCACCCAAAAATGCATTGCAATAAATCTTCGTTATTTTTCATTTTTCAAAAATGTGGCGCGACGGCTGGCGATTCCACTGGGGACTTAGAGAGTCCGAGCATCCGATTTAGTCAATTATTTTCTTTTTCTAACCTTCTTATATATCACATTTTGGAGGTGTTAGGTTGCATTCTTCTTTTCCTTTTTCCTCTTTTTAGGGTTTTTGCATTTATACGCGTGCGTAATCACCCCTCACACATTATGTATGTGATGAATGGATGGTTCATTTGCTTTTTACTTGTACCACACTTGCATTATTGGGTGGGGGGATAGTTACCCTAGAACCATCGACCGCATTTGATGGTATAATCCCTCCACTCAAAAGAAAAGCACCTCATACGTGCATGCATAATTTTATTTACCCTATTTTTCTTTTTCGTGGGCGTTTCCCACACCTCCCTGTAGGATTAGGATTGATTGCATTAGGTAGGCGGATGGTGTGCACTGTACCTATAGCGATGCCTAAGGGATCACTCGAGCCACCGACTGAAGGCCCTGGGATTGATGACCCTTCGCCTTTTGGTCTAAAGGCTTGGGAACCTTGAAACTTATCGCGTCTAGATACATTAGTAAGTCAAGCCTCATGCATCCATGAAAGAAATTGCCTAAGTTAGAGTCAACCTTACCTAACTAGGGACACTAGGCACGAGGGGAGAGATTCCACCCCTCTTTCTTTATTTATCTTTTTTGCTTTTTTATATCATTTAATTGCCTAACGTGTTATGTGATTATGTGTTGAACTAACGTTTCTTTGTTTTCTTGTCTTTTGCATTCACAAACGCTAGAAAATAAGAGATCTGGCATGATCCTCTTTTAGAACCTACCCTTTTAGATAGGTTATTGTACGTTTTAATTCAAATATACTGCATTTGTAGGTTAATAAGTGCATATCATTTTAGTCCCACCCTGGCGTACAAATGGTCCCTTTAGGTCATGTTTTCATAAAATTGCATATTTAATTGCTTTGATAAATTGGCATCATGCATAAACCTTAAAGAGAATTCCATTTAGGGGATCCCAAATTAGGAATAAGCCACCTTGTGTCTCGGATACGTAATCCAATGAGCCTTGCACGTCTACATTTTTTGTATCATCCAAAGGGGTAGTGCACAAGGTAAGGTAGGATCCGATCTTTTTCATGATAATAAAACAACTTTTGCACATTAGAATATGAGCATCTAATAATCATCTTTTGGCCATTTTAATATAGTTGGTAAAATTCCCTTGCGTAAAGGGCATTAATTTGAAGAAATTCACAAATAATTCCGCATTGTTGAGATGGTAAATGTATTGAGGCCAAATCTTGATTTTAGAAGGCTCATAGACTGATATATTGCAATAAATTTTTGAAACTACTAATGGACATTCAATTCAATCAATTTTCAAATAAACCATCAAATTCATCCAATCCATTTTATCAATTCATTCATTTTTAGGACAATTTAGTCAATTTTTAAATAAATTATCAAATTTCATTCAATTCATTTGACCAGTTTACCCTTTTTTAGGGTGATCTAGTGATTTTTGAATAAATTTTCAAACTCATTCAATCTATTTGGCCCAATGTATCCATTTTTAGGGCAATCTAGCAGAGTTCATCAATTTCATCCGATCCATTTAACGATTTAGAGTTTCGATGGCAAATTTAGAATTGAAATGGCTAGTTGTTTTTGAAAAAACTCATCCATGGTGTTCATTCCATTTGGATAGATTAGGGTTTCTAGCCATTGCAATGGTTAAATTGATTCCTGTGCCAAGCAAAACCATTCATTCGGATTTGTCCTCATTCTGTTAGGGGTCTCCCGCTGTTCAATCGGTCCAAAATTTTCAAATTATTTTTCCAATCAAATGAATTGATCGGGTCCATCAGGTATTGTATAGTGTCTGCTCTGAAGGATTGCATTTTCATGTTAGGCCAACCCTTGGCATAAAAGGGTCCCCTAATAGGACATGCATTCGAATTACCTCCATATATACTAACTCGTGTCTTTTTCTTTTCTTTTCTTGTTTTGCCAACAACCGATCAAGAGATGATGCTAAATAAGGTTTTCTAAAATGTTAGGTGTTTTTCAAAAATAGCTACACAAAGAAGCCCCATCATTACACGATCACATAGACGAGTTTCGAGAATTAGTGTAAACATGAGTACGCATCCGGAATTGTCTGATAGGTCTGCCACGACACCCCCAGCCGACCTTGAAATCTGGGAGTTTAATTGAGCGAAATGTTGAACAAAATCAATGACATAAGCACGGAGGTGACCGCACAAGGGCATATGATTGACCAATTGGTTGCTAGCAGCAGCAGTATTCAGCATAATCCCTTACCTGCTAGTCAACCTACCTACTTATGCCCTTACCTATATTACCCAAACCCACGCCCTGTTTACCATACTACTATCAATCACTCTCAACCTCAGCCAACCTATGCAAACCCACCTATACTACTCGCCCCAATTTCTCAACCCAATCATCAAACTCGAACTCGTCCCCTTATAATCCAAGACCTGCTCAACTAAACAACCGAACCCATCCTCCAACCAAAGAAATACCAAAACCCGGCCAATCTCAAACCTTCACCAATCTAGGCCAACCTATCGGACAATTGTACGAACAACTCAAAGCTGCCGGGAAAATTGGTGTTATGCCTCCCAAAATCTATCTTAAAGGGTTTCCCCGAGATTATGATCTTCAAGCCGTCTGCGCTTATCATTCTGGAAAACTATCGGGCATTCCACCAATGATTGTAGGGTATTGAAACATAAGATCCAAGACATGATCGAAGCAGGGGATATAGTGTTAAGGAAAAGGGAAGAGCAAGGACCGAGCACAAGTGCGAATCCTCTTCCTGAACACAAGGACACTAATGAAGAAATTTGAAAATCCTAGAAGGGGTTGAATTAGTGAGATCCCTCCTTCTTGAAGGGAGTTTCGATAAATTTGGGGAATTGTTTTGATTAAAATCCATGAAAATCATTTACGCATATGTCTTTTGTTAAACTATGTTTTTGTAAATATTCTTGAATCAAGTGGCTTTTTGTAAAACACATCTTGTTTAACAAGTTACAAAATGTACAGTTTGGTCTTTATCTTGAAATTCAATAAAATGTACATTCTTTTCAAATGGTTGAGAATAAAATCTCTTTGGATATCACCGTTCCGAAATTCGATGGCATCACGAGTATGAATTTGAATTTCAAAATGAAAGGAGTATCGAAGAGACATCCGAAAAGGTTTCAAAGAGGCTCGAATGGTATAAAGAGAAACTCAAGCCGAATTGGGGTCAAGTTTAAGGAAATAAAGCAGTGATTACTTGATGAGAAGTAGATAAATGTAGTCCGTCATGGTCAATATTATCAAAAAAGAGAAGGATTGGCCCATACTTACTATAAAAGGGTCAAATCATGACGAGAAAACAAAGTATTAAGGTGGCTTTCGTCAGTGCAAAATGAGATCAAAAGAAGAGTTTGCCGCAAATTGGCAAGATTCTCTTATTATAAAAAAGGTATTGCCTGGTGAAGCACTTGTTCTAGTAGAAATGAATGGACAAATTTTTCCTTAGCCGTTCAATTCGGATATGTGTAAGAAATTTTTCATATGATACATGGAATTTTCCTTTTAGGGTTAATGTGAAGAATGGAATGAAAGTCAGGCTTTCTTCTTTTCCCATTGAGACATTTTATCCCTAGTTATCCCTTTTGAACTTTCAGAATAAATTATTTCGTTTGGCAACCCCTGAGGATCGCAAACCCCACACTGGGGCAAATTTAGTTCTAGAAAAAAAGAAAAAGAGAGGAAAAACCCCACAATTGGGCAAATTCAATTTTAAGGAAAGCCGAAAGAGAAGAAAACGAACAAAAAGAAAACCTCAGTTAAAAAATAAATTGGGGCGAGTTGTGAACATTTCAAAAGAAGAATGAAAAAGAAAAGAAAGGAAATGAGAGAAAGAAGAACCTCAGTTGAGAATAAATTGGGGCAAGTTTTGGTTTATCCCTGAAACAGGGTTGACGCAATAATGCGACCTCAGATCATTTAAACCACTTTTGGAATTCTGCCTTCAAGCCTTAACCTTTTCTTAGCACCTCACCTGACCACATTACAAAAAACTAAAAGCCCTGGCTTCCGTTCTTTGTATCACCTCTTTCAGGAAATTTTCTAAATCACATGGCAAATGATGTCAATACACCTTCATCGATTTTGCAAGGGAAGGATTGTCGCACTGATACCATCATTTCATAAAGCATATTTTCGAGTTGATAAAGGCTATTGGTAGGATTTGTTCATTAGGTGAAAACCCGAAAGGATACTTTTGCAAAAAAAAAAGAAGAAGAAAGAATGAAAGAAGGAAAGAAGGAAAAGGAAAAAAGGAAAAGATGAAAATGAAGATGAAAATAAAAAAGGTGGGGGTAACTTTAGTGAAAACCCGAAAGGACGCTAAGGCAGAGTTTTATGAGTAAAAGTGAGTTCGGATTTGAAAAACTTGTGACTCAGTTCATGGGAATTCCTTTTCATATTGTGATTTTTCTGCCGGTATTGAATTCCCGACGGACGATATCCAAAGGGTCAAGTGTGGCAATTTATTTGAGATCAAAGTGTTTTGGTTTATCCAACATAAATTCTTGAATTTACAAGTTCATTTCTCTACAATTAATTTTCTTTCAAACAAAAAATAAGTGATTGTTTTCCTGTTACTTGAATTTTCATCATTTTGTGTAAATAAAATATTTTTCTTGAATTCCATGGTCTTGTTTATCTCTTTGGATTTATCAAGTGGCAATTCCTCTGATTTATCGAAAATCTCGGGATACCAAATGTCATACCTCATTAGCGTTGGAAGTCAACGAAACTGGATCAGATCACAGAGCAAAGTTGAATTTTTTCGCAACATCGAGGGGAAAACATCAAAGCACTCATGTTTACACGTTTCTTGAAAGTAGGATTGATCGGATGGTGGTGGCATTATCTGTTATTATGATTATTTCTATTTTTTGCAGGTTCAAATACCAAAAAGCAAAACTGGGGCAAATTTATTATAATTGTGGAATATTACCCAAGAATTGAGGGATTCGGACCGAGGAAGAGGTGAATCAAATCTCTGAAAAGGAGCAACCATGTCGTAATGCAAATTGAATGATCGGTTGCGCAATAACTCGTTGAAATTGGGGCAAATTGTTTTTGAAAAGATTTAAAAAAAAAAATCAATCAAAAAATCAAAAATCAAAATCAAATTTAATTTCCAGTTGGTGAAGTCTCAGCATCCGCCGCGCATCCTTCTATCCCCCATTCTTGACAAATTTAATTTCCAATTTTAATTTCCAGTTGGTGAAGTCTCAGTGTCTGCCGCGCACCCTTCTATCCCCTACTCTTGACAAATTTAATTTCAAATTTTAATTTCTTGTTGGTGAAGTCTCAGCGTCCGCCGCGCACCCTTCTATCCCCCATTCTCGACAAATTTAATTTCCAATTTTAATTTTTGTTGGTGAAGTCTCAGCGTCCGCCGCGCACCCTTCTATCCCCCCCTTCTCAAAAAATCAAATTTAATTTCTCTTGTTGGCAATTTAATTTTCTTTTGGTGAGTTTTAGCATCCACCACACACCCTTCTTCCCTTTTCTTAGCAATTAATTTCCACCAATATTCAATTCCTCGGCAGGACCGGATTTTATCCCGCTGACCCTTTTGTATCACGTTGGGTTTGGATTTTGTGCCACCAATCTCGGTTCCAGTTCAAGGCAGAATAAATACAGGTAAGTATTTGGTGTCTATGTTTTTGTCTCGAGTTTCTTCGAAACTCAGACAAAAAGGGGCAAGTTGTAGACACCAAATTTTTAATTTTATTTTATTTTATTTTTCTTATTTTTATTGTAATTGATTAAATGATAGTAAGGGTTTTTAATCTTTTTTATTTTATTATTATTTTTTACAAAATGGGTTAGTTGTTTTCATTTTATTGCTAAGATATTTTGTATTAAATTTCAGAAAAAGAAAATTTTCACAAAAAGTTGTTTTAATCATTTCGGATTCAATTTGAAAATATATATAAGTAATTGACATTAAAAACTTTTCAATTTGTTTTAATTTATTTTTAACTTTGTTTGATTTTTGAAAGAATAAAGTAAAAACAAATATAAGAAAAATAATAAGGAAAATGTGTGAATAGGTGGAAACTTGCATGTGGGACAAATGTCCCTTTATTTATTTGACAACACAACACCTAGAAGGTGAGGTGTCTGGACATTTGGTTGGTTTAGGAAATTTTGGGGGAACAAAAATCAAAAGAAAATACAAACAAAAGAAGGGTTTCGGCTAGGAAAAATAAAGAGGGAAAAAAAGGCAAAAAAAAGGAGAGAGAGCTCTCGGCTAGGAAGAGAAAAGGGGAAGTGAAGAGGGCTCTAGGCTAGAGGAAGAGAAATAGAAAGAATCGAGAGGGAAGGCTTTGGGGCTGAAAAGAAAACACAGAGCAAAGGGGAGGAGCAAAACCAGAGGGGTAGCGAACAGGCAAAAACTGAGGGGAAAAAGAAAAAGGACGGCGGACAAGGGGAAAAGGGGGGAACTGCAAAACAGAGGAAGGAAAGGAAAAATCTGGGAAAAACGAAAGGGAGCGCGAGAAGGGAAGGGCTTCGGCAAGAAACCAGAGCCAAGGAAAAGCAAAGGGAACAGCTTGGGCAAAAACAGAGCAAACCAAAAAACTGAAAAGTGTAAAAACAGAGGGAAATGCAAGAGGGAAAAAGGAAATCTGGAATTTGGGGAAGGGGCTTCGGCCGGGCAAGAAAAAGAACCAGAGAGAAAGACCAAACGGGCTGAGGAAGAAACCAAAACAAGAATAGAGAACTGGAGCAAGCAAGAAAGGCCGAGGAAAAGAAAACAGAGGAGAAAGGCTTCGGTAAAGAGCCCATAGCTGAGGAAAAGCAGAGGAGCAAAGCTGCAAAGAAGCAGAGCAGGGAAGGTTTATCTGAAGAGCTGCCGGAACCGCCGCCGCTCCTAGCCGCCACCACCTCACCGAACCCACCATCATCACCTGCCAATTTCACCAAGCAAACGCTGTAAGCCGTCTTCCTCTTTGAATTCAGTTTTTCCATTCAAGCGCAAACGTTGGAAAAAGCTTAAAGCATGTCTTTTGTGAACTGATCCGGTGCCATGTTTCTGTGGTTATGCATAAGTTCGAACATACATGTCTTATGCGTTGATTGGGCTGACTTTCTTGGGAATTTCTGATAATGTTGGGGCTGATTATTGCATCATTTGAATGGAAAAATTGCTGAAATGTTTCCATGCCCATTTACTGTTTGATAAAATGCCCAACCAAAATTTTACTTTGAAGACGATTGTCTGCATTTGCGTGTGAAGAAACCGGATAAGTCAGTTAGTTCGTTTCCTTGTGGTTGAGAGATTTTGATGTATTGGTGTCTTGCACACTTATCTGTTTTTTTTCGTTCCCTTTATGCTTCCCTTTCGTATCAATCCGAATTAATGTTAGGAGAGGGAGTTTTTTTTTTTTGTGAATTTTGTTGTCCTATGGGAATGGCCAGAGTCGAAACTAGTTTTTGGGTATTGCTCTGATTATGGAAATGGCGGATTCATGTTCAATCTGTTTGGGAGAAGACGACCCATTTGCTTAAATTCATAATTTCAGTCCCTCTACTTTCTTTTTGTTTGTGATTCAGCCCCAGTGTGTCGAACCTTCGTAATTTTTACATCCAAAACTGTTTATAAATTCTTTCAATTAAGTCCCTAATTTAATTGCAAATAGGTCCTTAAACTTTATTTTTTTATAATTTTGACCCCAGATTTTTGTGATAATTATAATTTAACCCCTAAAACTTTATTATTTTTGCAATTAAGTTCTTAATTGTTTTAATTTCTTAAAAGTTGGTTGTTTCCATGATTCAATTGATTCAATTTCATATTTATTTCCATTTTTTTATGATTATTTGTTAAATAAAGTGATGCCTTGACCTTTTCTTTGTTTTTAGAGGGTAAGTAAGATAAATTTCACTTCATTAGACAATCAATTCAAGGGAGGTATACTCTACCCCTTATTTCGATTTTATTTGACCCTATGTGCTCCTTATGTGCTCCTATGTGATTCTAAGTGTGCAATTGCATGATTTTGAATGTTTTATTTTTATTTCATTTAGTCACTTTATTTGCTTCAATTTTTTATATTTATTTTAATTTAATTTGTAATTATTTGAAAGGGCATTTAAATGCCAAAATTGTAATAGTTAGGTATTTATTTTACTTATTTATTTCCCCCCTTTTAGATTGTAGTTTGGGCCCCGAATGTAATAGTTAGGGTTTTATTCGCTTTACTTGTTTTGTGTGCCTAGCATGCCTATGTGTTACGTGTTTACCGCTTTCTTAGGATTTTGCATCTAGATATCATGTTTATTTGCTACGTGCTTATGTGAATTTATGTGTTTATTTGCTTTTTATTAGTTTTACATGATTTATTCGGTTATAAATGAATGCA
Organism: Coffea humblotiana; assembly: GCA_023065735.1. Classification (NCBI taxonomy): domain Eukaryota; kingdom Viridiplantae; phylum Streptophyta; class Magnoliopsida; order Gentianales; family Rubiaceae; genus Coffea; species Coffea humblotiana. The sequence goes on along the minus strand of JACYVW010000046.1, from coordinate 3,242 downwards.
TGACGTCACCACACTAGTCCAACGCTAGTTGTGGCCTCTTTTTCCGATTTCTCATTAGTCCAACGCTAGTGAGAAAGTAGAAATATGGGTTAGTCCAATGCTAGACTCTTAGGAGCCCTTCGAGCGTTAGATCATAATTGCGTGATGAAATCACTTTATATCATGCGTGTTTTTTTACTTTTAGGGTTTTTACCATTTTGTATGACACTTTCCCTATATACGTATATCCATTATCCCATGTTCCTCTGTATATGTATATCCCTTATTCCATATTTTCCCTTAGAAGTATATTTATTACCCCTTTGTATGAAAACATGACATTAGATTTGCATTTCATTTAAGGGAATAGAAATTAGGTTAGATCATTTGCTTGATTAGATAGGAAAAACCCCTTAAATATGGGATATGGACGAGTTTGGCTTTCTAGCCTTAACACACTCGTCTTCCCTCTATTAAAGGGAAAATTGAGTCACGAACATTAGTCCCCCGTATCCAACATGATGCATTCTTTTAGGACATGTATATTTGTATAATTATGATTATTTTTATTATTATTCTTTCTTTTCTTTTCTTTTCTTAGAATCTCATATTTTTGCATTATTCATGACCTCTTCAAAAGGTCCCTATTGGGCATCACAATTAATGTGATTGGCACCTATTAAGTTTTGAAGAGATATTTTGACCTCTCAATACCCTCTTAGGTCTAGGATTTGCATTCATATACTTCCAAAATGTGATAAATTTTTAGGTTAAAATAAGAAAATTCTTGACTAAATCACGCAACTAACCTTGGCTAGGTTGAGAGGGTGCCTTGGATTTTTATCCTTGCATTCTCTCTCTTCAAATGTGATTCCCGATTCTTTTTCTCTGATTTTGGTAGATTTAAGAGTCGTTTAAAAAGGGTTTTTCATAATTTTATCTAAAAAATTCATTTTAGGTGATTTGGTACACCTTAACTCAATACCAAGTGGCGATTTCAATTTTTTATTCAAAAACTCTTTCTAAACTATAATTTGGGCCCAAATCGTCGCATTTTTCAAACCCCATTTTAGGCCCATTTCTTTTATTTATTTTCTAAACAAATCAAAAAGTTCATATTTTTCAAATCAAAATTACCCAATAATGCATTGCAATAAATCTTCGTTATTTTTCATTTTTCAAAATGGGGCGCGACAATACCAATCATTTAGCATTCATAAACAGAGTGAATCAAACAAAAGATGACCAACAAAAAATCTTTCAAACCATAAAAGTTAACAAAATTTACAAACCAATAGAGTTAACTAAATAACAGAATTGAGTACAAAGTACTTGAAATGTTAAAATGCAGAAGATAAAATGTCTATTATGAGATGCCTACTTAAACATAAAGTGCAAGTGCTAGAAGTGCTAAATTGTGATTTTGGACGATCCGGCCTCCTCCTTGTTAGGCGAAACTGAGCAGGATCCACTTCTTCCTCTTCAGTTTCCTCATCATCACTGTCTTCATTTGCTGGAGCCTTTCCCTTGTCTTGTGGCTGAGAACTGGAAGCACGAACCTCTGGAGTGGATTCAGTATGTGGAGTTTTCAGTTGGCTCAGTCCTAGCTCCTTTTGATGTACATTCTCATCTTCTTGAGGGTAGGAGGCACAAGCAAGTTCCTTTTGTCAATGAAGGTGGCTTGTTGTTCAGGTGACATGGTCATCATCAGACCATCTTCAAGAAGTAGGATGTGTTGTTTGAGATCTCAAGCAAGGAAATGACCTCATGAGTGGATGAGAAAGGCTGAGTGAGTATTTTTGGGATGAATGGTAAAAGGTGAAACAAACTAGACTGATCTCGAGGAGTTCTAGGGGTGACAGGGTTTCATGACCTCTTTGTCCTAAACTCCACAGTTTCCTTGTAGCACCATTTACCATAAAAAATTCAGATTTTTTCTTTCAAAGTAAGCTTTTGAAAAGACAGTGGATGCACCTCTTTTGGTGACACCCCAGTGAAGGAATCTTAAAGTGAGCAAAGATTGGTGTTAAAAATTTTCATAGGAAAGTTTCCTACGGCTGTCAGTACTGATTTTGAGTAGAAATTTGCACATTACAAAACCAAAATCAATGCGGACTTTTTCAACAAAGCAGTAAAACAAGTAAAGTTTCATTTTGTTGGCATCTGTCCTATGACCATCAGTAGAACCAACAAATTTGAAATTATTGAAAAGATGATCAGATTTTGGGACTGAGATCCTCCAATCTAGCCTCAGCAGGAGTGTTAAAGTGTGTGTGAAAATAAGTCATCAGTTTTGCAACATGAAAATGATGATAGGCAGAAGGAAATCTTCATATGAGAAAAAGTTTGCAATTTTTCCTTTGAAACCATCTTCAATTTTGGTTTTCAAAATAGCATTGACAATATCAGGATTGAGAGCAATATCGACTGAATTGACTCGAGAAACAAGATCAGTGTGTGAGGTACCCTTTCTAAGATTAGCAAAGAATTGGTGAAGCATGTCAGGGTAATAGGTATTGGGAATGGTCAGAATATGAGTCCATTTTGGAAAGCAAAAAGTTCAAGAGCAGGTTCAAGGTCAAGCTTACGGAATTCAGAAGGGATAATGGTTCTCTGAGTGATGAAACCCTTCTGAGAAATCCATTCGAACCTCTCCCTGGCATCATCATCGATGAATTTGGGTAATGGAGTGGGTTCTTTTTCAGGTTCAGCCTCAGATTGTGCTCTGGCAGAACGCTTCTTCTTTCCACTTTGTTGACAGTTGGCACAGCAGTCTGGACATCAGACCTTGTTCTTGGTGACTTCCTGGTAGAAGGTTCAGCAGTTTGCTGTTCCTCAGCATTTGCTCATCAGTTTGATGTTCCTCAATTTGCTCAACAGACGGCTCAGTAGTTTTCCGTGCCTTAGTTTGAGCAGTCGATTTGCCTCTGGCCGGTGTTTCCTTTTTCACCACGAGTTGCAGTTCCCTTTTTGGGTGATTTCGTGATGGAAGGTTCGACCACTTCAACATCTTCATCTATAAGCCTGGTAGTGCGTCCGGCACTGCAGATCCTCCCTTACTCTTACCATGATGAAATGCAGAGTGTTTTTGTTGTGGAGTATGATGCAAATGTGTATGAGACTGACTAAAAGTGCGGTATGGACTACAATGAAGGCTTGAATCGTCCAGAGAGAGTGAATTTTGAGTGACTAGGGTTTCAGGTGAGAATTGAATTTATAGGGTAGTTGGCAGTTAGAGAAGTTATGAGGGGTAATGATCGGGC